>JAJJMC010006817.1:106728-138068 GCA_023531435.1 Papaver californicum
CCCCAAGAGTTCACATCGACGGGAAGGTTTGGCACCTCGATGTCGGCTCTTCGCCACCTGGGGCTGTAGTATGTTCCAAGGGTTGGGCTTTTTCTTTGACTCCGAGTTCGATAGCTTCATGGAACTCTAGTGATTGAAGTTTTTCTTCTCTTATGAGTTTAGTTGCGATCAAGGTTGCGTCAATTTCATGTGTTTGGGACTCTCAGACCTCAGTTGAATCAAATGGAGGATCCTGAGCTTTCTTCCCAAAGGTAAGGGCTTTTTTTTAAGCCCACTTTTACTTTTCGTAGAAAGAAGCATAGGAACGAAATAAATAGGTTGAAATACCTACAGGCCCCACCCCGTCTCCGCAGGATCTGTTCTCGGGAGTACCCTCAAAAAGGAACCTTTCCTCAGCCATTTTATTTCGTCTTTTGATTTATGCTCTCTTTTAGCTCAGCTCTATGTGGTTATAGATGATGCTCCCTGCTCTTGTCCCTTTCTGTATCAAAAGCGGATTCCATTGTGGAAGAATCGCCCACAATTTTTCTGAGGAATTGGCCATGATGTATCTGATCCATGCATAATATCATGAAAAACTTTTTATTTTTCGGTGGAATGTAATAGAAAAGGAGACCAAGTATATCTACATAATATCATGATCTACTTTTTATGATGTAATAATATCATGATCTACTTGAATGATGCTATATATCTACATCAAGTATCAAATTTCATAATCGGCCAAGAACATTGATCTGTCTCTTTCCAAGTCAGTAAACTCCCAACCTTTCGTTGGTCAACAACCAACAGAAAAACAATGCGCAGTCAGTTGCAGGCATCGCTCGTATGAAAGGTGAAGTCTCAAATCTCGAAGAAATTGAATTAGCCAAGCGAAGTAAAGTCAGAAGTAAGAATAAATAGTTGAACTTCGTTCAATGTTTAGGTGAAAATGAACCAACATGAGGTGAGTCCTTCCCGGTCCTCTCGTACTAGGGAAAGGTCCTCTCAATGCTCTAACGCCCACACCGGATATGGACCGAACTGTCTCACGAAAAGCCAAGTTAGAGCCAATACACAGGGACTTGAAAAACCCAATTCCTTGATCTTGGTTTCCTAGCCGTCTGGTCAATCAGCCTGCTGAATCTACACTTTCTACCCATTCAGTAGCTCATGTGGCCAAGAACCAAGGAACGAATCAGTTGATATGATCCCACTTTCTTCAGATCATGCCTAATCAACAAGCACATAACATTTTCTCTTTGGACTTAGACTACTTGCACTTGCGATAACGAGTCTCGAATCTACTGACCCGACGAAATACTTTGATTTTATTTCTCCATCCGAGTAGGCCAGTTGCCATTCTTAGTGAGTGAACAATGAATATTCGACACATGCCGCGGTGAATCTGTACCCGGGCCCTGTACACACCGCCCGTCACACCCTGGGAATTGGTTTCGCCCGAAGCATCGGATCAATGATCATCCATTCCTTACCTTGCACTAATGCAAGAACGGAGTAGTTGGTTCAGCCGCAGGCATGCCGGTTACATGCTCTTTCGTCGAGAACCCCTCCTTGTGGAATTTCAATTACTTCCTTTTGAGGGATCCATTACGGACACACACTTTCCCTGTCTTTTGAGGGAATCACTTTATAGACAGTTTACCTAATTCGGTTCCTTCCTTTTCATGATTAATTAAATTTTAGCGCCTTTAGGCCTCGTAGAATTCCATTCACGTGCCGCGCCTTTAAGGTGACTCTTTCCTAGGCTTTGAGTTAGAAAGGCCCTCCTTTTATAGCATCATTAGTTAAAACTCGCTACGCTCATGAGCTTATAGCAAGGAAGGCATAACAAGAGTAGATAAACAACAGGAAAAGGAAAGAAACATGGCCTATTTCAGGTTCACTCGAGGCTTTAGCAACTACCGTAGGAGGTGTGATGTACATGCATTTATATCAAGGGGGTGCAAGACTTCTCAGTTTAGGTCTCATCTTTATCCTCTATACCATGTTCGTATGGTGGCGCGATGTTCTACGCGAATCCACCTTGGAAGGACATCATACCAAAGTCGTACAAGACGGACTTTGATATGGTTTTATTCCCTTCATACTGTCAGAGGTTCTCTTCTTTTTCGCTTTCTTCTGGGCGAGATGGCCGTCTTCTGTCCCCCTTCCGGTGGGGAATCCGTTCCCGGGTCATCGCTCTGCTGCGTCTGGCCCGCCCTCTAGGCACCTTTGTAAGGCAGGGAGTGTGACAACGTAGACCTTTCCCCGGTCCTTCTTCTCATCTGTTGCAGGGTTTGGTGGCCCGAAAGAAAAAGGGGAGGGCTAAAGTGTCAGAGACACAGTTACTCAATAAGACAGGTTCCTAAAGTATGTTTACTCAACTAAAATACTAACGTTCGGTTCTCATAAAGAAGATCTAGTGTCCATAAGAAAACATAGGGTCAGCGGTGGATGACCCATTTGGTGCCCCTAACTCGGGGTTTTCTGGCAATAAAAAGCAGGTTGTAGGCGTTTTAACTAAGAATTCGAGGACTTAAAGCTACGTTTGACACGATTCACTGCTTAGCCGACCTTCCCTCAAATAAAAGTGGGTTGAGAATACGTAGTTTTTTGAGCGAGCAAATAAGCGCACGTCGGCTAGAGACGTCGAAGCGACCAAGAGTTTAGTTTTCCAGTTAGAGGAAGTGGCTAGTAAAATTAACCCCACCACTCTTCGTCTTTCTCCATAAAACTAGGAATTGAAAACCACATAGATTCAAACCTGAACTCTTTGACAACGGTTTTTTCGTGTTGTTAAAGAGTTGAACAATGAAAATAGATGGCGAGTGCCTGATCGAATTGATCGGGTCATGTAGTAACAAGGTTCAAGTCTATCGGTCTGTTAGGATGCCTCAGCTGCATACATCACTGCACTTCCACTTGACACCTATCGTAATGATAAACGGCTCGTCTCGCCGTGACCTTCTCTTGGATTCTCAAAACTTCTGTCGCTCCATCCCCGCAGGGTCAGAGAACCCGTCGCTGTCTCGGCTGGTTCATAGTCTTATTTTATTAGTTTCCATGATTGGGGCTATAGTACTAACAATGCATAGGACTATTAAAGTGAAAAGAGAGGATGTATTCCGACGAAATGCAATTGATTCTAAGAGGACTATAATGAGGAGGACGACAGAATCCGACCCCATGCTTTTAATATGGTGTACACATCTAAACGTTTAAGTAGTTCCGTGCTCTGTCTTTGAGTGCGCTCTACTTTTCATCTCTTTATCGGGCTCTAAGCTAAGCCTGCCGCTAACGCTTTACGGGTCGCATTCGTCTGCCAGTTTCACACGGATATAGATCTCCTCAGCCAACCTATACTGGCGCAAGGCTAGACTCGAATGGGTAAAAAAAGAGTATTTTTCTTACGTAGTTTAAGAATGCATGGGTGGTCCCGTATGAGGACTCTAACGAGGGAACCGGTGCGAAGCCGATGGGCGCCCACTTCATCTTTGTCACTGGATATGTGCCGCAGCCTATTGGTTACAAAGAAAAGAATCAATTGCTTTCGCCACAAGGAGATCGGCCGATGGCAGCTGCTTCAACGACACGACCAGGCTCAGAACAGGAAGAGCAAAGCATGAGTGAAAGGTACGAAATATCTTCTATATTCCCTTAGCGTTGCTTCCCTACCTCTCTTTCAAAAGGCGATTCTCGTTCCTCCAATGTCATGTCAATTATGCAAACTCTTAACTAAGCGACTCTTTCTAGAACTATTCCATAAACAGATCTTCCCCTCTACGCCAATCACGAGTTTTTCTCTATTCCTCTCGTATATCGTCATCACACCCTTAATGATAGGTTTTGAAAAAGATTTTTCATGTCATTCCCATTTAGGTTCGATTCGGATCCCTCTGTTGTTTCCTTCTCCTACCGAACCTTTTCCTCGAAATGAGTAAGAGGATGGAACTGGAATTGTATTATTTAAGTGCTTATTGTTTGCCAAAGATCCTACTTCTACAACTGGAAAGACAAAGGGCGGGTGTAACACATTACAGGAAGAGATCGAAAGTCTTCATCAGCTATGTCAAAGAACTATGATTCTATGATGATCTTTCTCAAGAGATCAGTTGACGCGTAAATAGTAGCTATGTTGATGGGCTTGATTCCCTTAGTCAGACTAACCTCGGATCGTAGCTCCCTTTTTTAGCTCGGCAGGCCCTGTCAGTTCAGTTGATAAAGAAGTCTCTGCTGGGTGGTGGCTCATTGGGGTCTTCTTAGGTCTATTCTGGATGTACAATGTAATTTCGGTAGTAATATTCCATTTCAGTTGGAAAATGCAGTTAGATGTTTGGGGTAGTATAAACGATCAAGGAGTGGTAACTCATATCACGGGAGGAAACTTTGCGCAGAGTTCCATTACTATTAATGGGTGGCTCCATGACTTTTTACGGGATATGATTAAGGGCTAAGCATCCACCTTTCAAACAAAGGCGAAAGCCGGATCTGAAGAACAAGTAGGAGCGGAATGAAGGGAAAGGGGGTAGAGTTACCGAAGTCGAGAGCATGGAGCAGCTAGACGTAATAAATACTGACTGGACAGAGCAAACAAAAGCGGGGTTGCTTCTCGCTAGCTTGAATCACTGGACTAGTTTTCGGTCGGCTAGCACACGAAAGAGGGGTTTACAAACTATCCTTAAGTTCCATAGTCATGGCATCACTCCGGGCCTAACAGGAAAGCCAGTAAGGAACCGTGCCTCACCTATTGATTTGAGCAAATTCAGCACTGGATCTGTACATAATTAAGTACCAGGGCCAGGGGAGGCATCATATGCTGAGATTTGCATGGCCTATCTGTCAATCCAGTTTCTCGGAAATCTGATCAATTGTTGGTTGATCCAGTTCCTGCCGAGAGTGATGAGAAGGTATGGAATGCTTACCCATCTAATATCATTCCGCGCGCAACCGATCAAAGGCTTTCTCGTTTGACTGTTCACGTGGAATCTGTTATCTCTATACCAATAACTTCTTCACATGAATGATTAAGAGCAAGAGTCTTTGGCGTATGTTAGGTAAGGTTGATATGGCAGAATCCATGAGTGGGGGGCAGATAACTAAATTCAGGTAGTTCCACGAGTGAGATAAAACACGAAGAATAGGAATGAACGTAGCGATCTTGCGACTGGTGAGAGGGAAGTGGCTATACTTCTTGCTTTTGGTGAATGCTTGACCTGAACAGTGAACCACAAGCCTATTAGGACGGGACCCACTAAATAAGGATCCAAGATTACCAGACACAGAGCTAACCCAAGTTTTATTCTTATGCTTAACACATATACGTCTAATTTTCCGCCTATCCTAGATCTTCCCATTTCAAATAAGATCCCGGGCTCTATCTGTTTAGTATCAAGGTGATTCTCTTTCCGTTCCTATATATATGGGTCCGTGCAGCATTTCCACGATATCGTTATGATCAATTAATGGGACCTCGTCATTCCTGGTTGGTCAGGCTCTTTATGCTCTTAAACCCGGTCTCATAGTGAGTGAAGACCCAAGACTAAATAAAGCCTAGACAGATAAGGCGAGGAAGACCTGAGAAGCCCGTACCAGGAACTAGTTTGACTCTTGGTTGGAACGAAGACATGAGAATGCCCTCGGGTGTCAGAGGGATAATCGAAGCGGCTTATGGTGTGGTACGAGTCAACCTAAGATAAATCTATTTTAGAGCCAGCCCAGCACCTTCGAGTCCATTTCTTGACAGGGCAGCCTTGAATCTCTTTCCTTTTTGACTCAGATGGGTGACCCTCTAGCATACACTCAGTCTCTTTGAGCCTTTCCCTCCGTTTAGCTTGGATTGGTATAGCCAAGAGGAAGATCTTGTTAGGATTTGCCTCTCATAGATTACACTCTATCTGATGTATCTACTTATCTTATTCTTTCCCCTGCTCGGTAGTTCCGTAGCAGGTTTTTTCGGGCGTTTTATAGGATCAGAAGGAACTAGAATGATTCTTTCATTACTTATTCATAGTTCTCGCATTGACAGGTCTGGAATTAGGAGTAGCTATTTCACAAGCTTATGTTTCTACGATCTTGATCTGTATCTACTTGAATGATGCTATATATCTACATCAAGTATCTAATTTCATAATCGGCCAAGCACATTGATCTGTCTCTTTCCAAGTCAGTAAACTCCCAACCTTTCGTTGGTCAACAACCAACAGAAAAACAATACACAGTCAGTTGCAGGCATGCGAGAAAAAAAGAGTTTTAGTTTTCTTCATATCCCCTTGCCAACAAGTGGAGGTATTATAACTAGTAGTGGCCTTAGTGGCAGAAGGCTTATAAAAAGAGAGTGATTAGCCCGGTTTCCATGTAACGAACGAAGAATAAAGAATAAGAGGAGTCGGTCTTGTAGTGAGGATTCTATTACATACGATGCTTCTAATCGCGATAAAGGAGTTACTTTTAATGAGATATACTCCCTTTCAAGAGATCCCCTCAGGCCTAAAACTGAGAGACCTTTTCCCAGAAATATGAGCTTTCCTCCTTGAACGAGATCTATCACAAGCTAAGAATTGAAGTGCTTCTAAGTGTTTTCCTTAATATCGAAGGCCCCTCTTAATGGCTGAATCAACAAATTGAGATGCTTCGATCTTTGGAGAAACAAACGGTGCTAATAGCCCAAATGGAGGAAATGTTTTAGTCTAGGTGGTATAAGAACTATCAAAAGCCACTATCGAAGTCGGTAAAGAAGACCAAAAAAGGGGCAAGCCACTCATATGGATGAGAGCTATTTCATGAGATCTGTTTCTTGAGCTGAGGTCTATAATTTCGAAGGTGTTTTCCCAAAAAAGGAGACTCTAAGTAATACAATTCCAGTGTACCATCTTCTTTCTCATTTCGAGGAAAAGGTTCGGTAGGAAAAGGAAACAACAGAGGGATCCGAATCGAACCTAAATGGGAATGACATGAAAAGTTTTTTTCAAAACCTATCATTAAGGGCGTGATGACGATATACGAGAGAGGCGGCTGGTATACGACCCTAATGAAACTGCCTTTTATCTTTTGTATTCGGATAGGATTTCTGTTGGCTTCGTCGGGAGGCTCGCGTAGTTTGAGAATTCTCCTCAAAAAGGAAAAGTTGCATTGGAATCGAGAAAGGTTAGTTCAGAATTGCGTAAAAGGAGTCGATGTTACGCCGCGTTCCGATTCCGTTATTTTGAATCAACAGATTCATTGAGCAACTATTGAGTCAAGTAAAAAGAAAAAACTTTGTAGTGGAATTTCATTCATTTCATAATGTAAACTCTTTTAGTAATTCAGATGGAATACATCCCGATAGTTTACTTATGCTTCTTGCAAGCTTCGGCTTGCAGAAATGCATTGACTAAATTGGAGGCAAGGGAGAAGAAGCGGAAGAGAGACAGAATGAAAAGTCTTTCTCGGTTTGACCCTTGCCCTAAGATAGATTTGTAATGTAATGATCTACCCCTCTCTGAGGATGCCATTCGGACAGTTGAAAAGCTTGGGGATCGTAGTATCTTCAATTTCTATTTCTCTTGCTTGCGCTGTTGAGCCAAGGTCCTTTAGGAACTCGACTGCGAAAGAGAGGAAGTGAAGAATGAACTTGATACATGAACGAATCATTCAAGCTTGCATTCTACTATTGGTAGAACCTGGTGAACCGGGCCTACAAAAGAAGACTTCTTCTATTATGTGCAAGACGTTTAAATAAAAAATGGCTGGATGGCTCCTACCGAGCTCTAGAAAAGCCCATGTCTTTCATTCAAAATGGCTGGACCGCTAATCACATTTCTCGGGACTCCCTCTCCTCTTCTTTTAGTCGAGTCTCTCTAAACATCTAGTTCCATATAAGACAAATAAATCTTAAACAATGGTGAAAAATTGAGGCGTAAATTAAGAAAATCAGTACTTCTTATTGTCAAAACATATTCGAAATCTTGGACTATAAACATATAATTAGCTGTAATTTAGTGGTAAGACACGTCTGTCCGTGGAGACCTGTGCTCGAATCCCAGCAGCAACTTCTTTTTTTATTTCACCCTCCTTTCCCCTTTTTGTTCAACGATTTCCGGCCGTAGGATTTACCGAAATCAGCGGCAGTGATACTACAATCTCCATTTTCCCGCCATTTCCCACTTCTATTTCCCGCCAAATTATTTATAACATTCACTCCTCCCTCCTTCACCATATTTTCGTCATCCACATCTCTCTCGCTCTCCCACTCTATCCACACTCAACGGAATCATGTCGAAGGGTTTTGATTTACAAGCAGACAAAGGTCTCTCTCTCTCTCTCTCTCATTTCTCTCACGAGTTGGCTCCGCCAAGTTAGGGTTTTGATTTCTAACAAGATTTTCTCATTTTCAGACCTAGCGAAGGATTTTCTAACAAACTTCGCTGATATCAATGGAGAAGCCAAATACATGAACATTCTTGTAAGTATAAACAAACCCTTGTTATCAAAATCTTAACTTCTTGCTTTTATCAGTTTCGCCCTACTTTTTATTTATTTTTACTCTAAACCCTAATTATTTCTTATGAAAATTTCAGCAAGAGGTTGCTAATCGGAAGATACGAGCAGTGCAGATTAAACTTGAAGATCTCCTCGATGTATATATTTGTCTTTAATCTTTACTTCCATTCTCAATTTTGAAAACCCCTAATTGTGGATTTTTGGGGAAGTTTTGATTTTTTGTGTTATTTTGGCTAGTATAAGGATTTGGATGAGGAGTTTTTTGGAAGGATTACGGAGAATACTCGACGATATCTTGGTATTTTTGCCGATGCAATTGATGAGCTTATTCCAGAAGCTACAGAAGCATTTATAGAGGATGATAATGATATCTTGATGACTCAAAGAGCTGCTGATGGAAATGAAAATGCTGATTCTGCTGATCCTCATCAGAGGATGCCCAAGGAGATTAAACGGTTCTTGTGAGTTGATTGAGAAACTCTCCTTTTACGTGCCGTTTGAAACTTTATCTTTTATATTGAAATTGCTTACATTAACTGACACACCACCACAACCACTGTCACCCACCACACAAGCCACCAACACCCGCTAGCATTATGGTGGTGGTAGCGGTGTGTGTGGTGTTGCAGTGGTGGGTGGTGAGTTGCGTTTTGGTAGTGTTGCTTGGTGGTGGTGTTGGTGTTAGTGCCATGTGTAGTGGTGGTAGTGGCTTGTGTGGGAGCTATTAGGATACAAGCTATGTAGTATCTATCCGAAATCAGTTATAGCTCTTGTTAAACTGTTTAAACATTAAACCAGTTTTGTTAGGAAATGTCAATTGGTCATATTGGAACCTTATTGTTTTCATTTTTTAATACTACCGTCAGGAATGTTTTGAGTTTGTGTAGTTGCAAGAATTGGGGGATATGTTTCTTGCTTTGGTAATTGACTCCGGTATCTTCCTTTATGTGTTTTCTCATGATATGCAGTGAAGTTTATATAAAAGCACCTTGTAAGGGTCAGGCAAGGCCATTTACTATACGAGAGGTTAAAGCTTCAAATATCGGCCAGCTTGTAAGGATTTCTGGCATTGTAACTCGATGTTCGGATGTTAAGCCTTTGATGCAGGTAGCTGTTTATACATGTGAAGAATGTGGTTTTGAAATCTACCAGGTAACAAATTCTTGTGCCTTCATGGAAATTCTAGAAACTTTTCATCCAATATGAGAGGTTTAGCTTATAAGTATTTAACTGAATTTTATGATGTACAAACTCAGGAAGTAACTGCTCGAATATTCATGCCCCTATTTGAGTGCCCGTCTGACCGTTGTAAAATAAACAACGCAAAAGGGAACCTCATCCTTCAGCTTAGAGCTTCAAAATTCTTAAGGTTTCAAGAGGTAATTTCATTTTTCAATTGCTATTGAGATTTTCAATTATCTGTTGGTCTGTGAAGGATTCTGAAGATTGTACTAGTACTTCTCCTTTTATATTTATATAATATCCTTTCTATAGGGCTATCATCTCGCTTTACTAGTTGCTTTTCCTTATGACTCAAGTGTACAATTGATGCTATTGCAGGCAAAAATTCAAGAATTATCTGAGCATGTCCCAAAGGGTCATATACCAAGGACAATGACGGTTCATTTTAGAGGAGAGCTTACTAGGAAGGTGAGTTAATGTTCCAATAATTGCAGTGGATTGAATCTCCTACATGGAAAATTGTCTCGAGCATTTGAGACATTTGATATCTGTTATTTTTTGGTTGTCTAAATCTGGCTTCCTAAAATACTCTTTAATGTGTTCAAAACTTTTGAAGTGGATAAATGCGCTTGTTCACTTCCAGTTGTGGATGCTAATATTTTTTTTTTGTTTTCGGGTTGTCGTTACTCATACTTGACCAGGTTGCTCCAGGAGATGTCATTGAGTTATCAGGGATTTTCCTCCCCATTCCTTACACAGGCTTTAGAGCAATGAGAGCGGGTTTGGTTGCAGATACGTACTTGGAGGCTATGTCTGTTTCACATTACAAGAAAAAATATGAAGAGTAAGTATATGGAATTTTCATATTTCATTCATGTATAAACGTATCTAGCAGCAAGTTGGTAAAATTGATTCTGCATTGTTGTCCTGCATTCCATATTGGCATATTCGCATCTGCTTCTTGTTAAGGAACCATCTTCGTTTACTTGTTCAGAGGATAGCTCTCAAGAGACAACTAGAAGGAAAATCAGAAAATTCTTGTATTAATGAGTCAGTTAATCTTCAGGTATAAATTAGAAGGAGACGAGGAGGAGCAAATTGCAAGCTTAGCTGAGGATGGCGACATCTATAACAAGTTAGCAAGGTCGCTAGCTCCTGAGATTTTTGGCCATGAGGATGTAAAGAAGGCTCTTCTTCTTCTCCTTGTTGGTGCTCCTCACAGGCAATTGAAGGACGGAATGAAGGTAAAACTTAAAATCTACATTAATGCCATTAAGCAGTTTTATGACTTAACGTTATGAGTGATGAATTGCTTGTTTTAGGAGCTGTGATCGGCTAAGAGTCAAGTTGAACTGCTTCGCCTATAAGTTCTCAATTCCCAATAAGGCTCAGCAGCCTTTAAATAGACATAATACTCTCTAGCCATAAGCGTTATGGTCTTTCTTTGTTCATCTATTATTCCCAATCTCATGTTTTCACTAGTTGTTACTTGAAGATAAGTTATCTGTCAAAAAACAAAATATATCATGCTGTCATTAGATTTGGTTGTTTTCTTGAATATCTTAATGGAACTGCAGATAAGAGGTGACCTACATATTTGTTTAATGGGAGATCCTGGTGTTGCAAAAAGTCAACTTCTGAAGCATATCATTAGTGTAGCACCAAGAGGAGTGTACACAACAGGTAAAGGAAGCAGTGGTGTTGGTCTAACTGCTGCTGTTATGAAAGATCCTGTCACAAATGAGATGGTTCTTGAAGGGGGAGCCCTGGTGAGAAACCAAACTTAAAACCATCATATATATTAATGAATAAATCTGTAATGGCATATATCTACAACCACTCTGCAAAGTGTTACCATTGCCATGTGAATGATGCTAATAGTTTACATACTTGCTCATCCATTACCAGACTCTTCATGACATACACAACACTTTGCATGTCATGCCCATTTGTGAACCCTTTATCATCCAGATTCTGTTTAACTTTTATTGATTTATATACTGAAGGTGCATCTGACGCTGTAATTATAGCTGCTGATGATTTGTTAGGAGGAAATAGGGTAGTCAATCAATTGGTACAAAGGTTTCATCTTGAGCTAACATGTTTGTCCTGTGGATATGTGATTTAACTAGGTATCATTTCTGTGTTGCAGGTCCTCGCTGATATGGGTATATGTGCTATTGACGAGTTTGACAAAATGGATGACTCAGACAGGACTGCGATTCATGAAGTAATGGAACAGCAAACCGTGAGCATTGCAAAGGCCGGTATCACTACTTCTCTCAACGCAAGAACTGCGGTTCTTGCTGCTGCAAATCCTGCCTGGTACGAACCCTAATTTGATACCCAAGGATTTTACTTACTGCAGAAATGGAATTATTCCTACAGTTTAATACTAGTTGCTATATAGAATGCTGTTTTTTTAATAGCGACCCTATTTTGGTTTTTCTGTTTGAAGGGGAAGATATGATCTACGAAGAACGCCAGCAGAGAACATCAATCTTCCTCCTGCCTTGCTATCTCGTTTTGATCTCCTCTGGCTAATCCTAGATCGAGCTGATATGGATAGTGACCTTGAAATGGCTAGGCATGTTGTCTATGTGCACCAGCATAGTAAATCTCCTGCTCTGGGGTTTGCTCCACTCGATGCATCTGTTCTTAGGTAGTTCTTCATGATCAAACCAATACGGAAGCATATGTTTCTTACCAGATTGCCCATATTATTTGTACGATGTTCATGAGTGTTTGTCTTCTTATTCTTGGTTACCAGAGCATATATCTCTACTGCTAGAAAAATTTGCCCTCACGTTCCAAAAGAGCTGGAGGAGTATATTGCGACTGTCTATTCTAGTATCAGACAAGATGAGGCTAAATCAAATGCCCCTCATTCCTATACAACTATTAGAACCCTACTCAGCATTATAAGGCTTTCCACTGTAAGTCTTGTGTTTTCCTTCTTTTACTTTCCATTGGTTTTGGTTTACTTTGTTACCTAGTTAAACTTAAAAATGATTGTTGGATTATAGGCACTAGCAAGGCTTAGGTTTTCTGAAGTCCTGGCTCAGAGCGATGTAGACGAGGCACTGAGGTTGATGCAGATGTCTAAATTCTCTCTATATTCGGAGGATCGTCAGAAATCTGGTCTAGATGCTATTTCTGACATATATTCAGTTTTGCGGGATGAAGCTGCAAGGATGAAGAAGATGGATGTGAGCTATGCTCATGCACTCAACTGGATATCCAGAAAGGTTAGTTTGATGTTTTGTAAAATTTTTTGAGAAGATTTGGTTTAAGGGATAGTCCCATTGTGTGAATTCTAACCGGTGCTGTCTGTATGTTTTTGAACAGGGATACACTGAAGCTCAGCTGAAGGAGTGTCTGGAGGAATATGCAGCTCTGAATGTGTGGCAGATCCATCCCAACACGTTTGATATCCGCTTTATAGATGCTTGATGATTTATTTTTGTTACTGTAAATTGTATGCATTAACATGTCTCATCATATTATATTCCAATAGGCTGTGCTCGACTGTAATTTGACTTTACTGGTGAATTACTGAATCTCGTTATCATTGAGGATTTCATTAGGACGGTAACATTAGTTTGTGAAATGTTGAACCTCAGTTGTATGGGAGTTGAGGGCAGGTAGTGCGATCAAGCTTGCATCTTCTATAATTCCCACATAGTTAGCCAAGGTTTTATTAGTATGCAAGATTTTTCCACTTGAACAACTTAACGGTTTAGTTATCCATGTTTTGATGTTAAAATTTGTTAAATATCTTGCATGTAGGATCCTTGATGGTGATGACTGTATATTTATATGTAATGCATTTCAATTTAAGGCAGTGTGGCTACTGCTGAACCGTAGATTGCAAGTGTGAGGGCACTAATTCAGTAAAAAAGATCATATTTGGTCCTAAATCATAGCAAGGGGTAAACACTAACACAAATATATTTTAGATGCCTTCTTTGTAGTAGGAAGGACTGAAGGTAAAATTATTATGTAAATATTCAAGCCTTTGAAGTCAGAAACTTGAATTTACGGATTCAAAAGAAGTATTATTGAGAATTTTGTGAGCACGTCTACGTTATTTTATTGTTGACAAACATCACTATCGGTTTGCATCTTCTAGAACTACCAACATAGTTAGCCAAGTGTTTTTTGAAGTATGCTTACAAAAGGGTTTCCATGTGAAGATAAAATAAAGACATTTGAAATGAATTTCAAAAACTCCATGATATTTTTAATAACTAAACTACTCCTGATTAGTTAATATTAGTAAAACTAATTAACTATTAGATTAGGTTAATTATAATTAATCTAAACTAATCTTAATTTTAATTAAATCAAAGAAAAATCTTTTTGATTTGGTGGGAAGAAAAATTAGAAGAAATGTAAAAGAATTTTTTAGGGTTTTTTTAAAAACCCTAGATTTTGATTCACTCAACCAGAGTAGTGAGGTATACCTCTAACTTAAAACTTTTGGTCTTTTAATGGCTCAAATTTGATAAAATTACGTAAAAAATGATGATTGTTTATTTGATTCAGAGAATTTTACGGTTGGGTTTTCATGTCGAACCCAATTGTAAACGACATTTACGGTTAGATGTTCTTCCCAACCGTAACCGTAATTCCATGGATGAACAGCAAATCGTAACAGTTTTACGGTTGAGTTTTTGCATCGGACCCAACCGTAACTAATCTTCCAAAAAAAAAATTCTTATCCAAGATGATTTACGGTTTTGATTTGACAATCCAACCCAAACGTAAATACCAATTTTAGTTTTACTTCCAGACAATTTCAGCCAATATTTACGGTTGGGTTTGGGCTTCCCAACCCAACCGTAAAACATCCTTTGGAGCATTGAGTTTAAGGTCAAATTGAGTTTTAAAATCAAATTTTTTAAACTTACTCAATCATTTTAACTAGATTGAAGGTAAATTAGGTGATTCAAACAAACAAAAACCGAAAACAACACAAGTACTAGAATCCAATTTTGAATGATCCAGGAATATTTACGGTTGGGTTTGGGCTTCCGAACCCAACCGTAAGATTGATATTCATATTTACGGTTGGGTTTTGGCTGAAAACCCAACCATAAGTCTGGCTTACGGTTGGGTTTTGACTCAATAATCCAACCGTAAAACTGACATTTTTTTTTTCATATTGACAGTTTTACGGTTGGGTTTTCAGCCAAAACCCAACCGTAAATAATCATTTGTTTTGTTTTTTGACTTGATTTCTTCTTTACTTGGTTTCCAACTTGAAATTTTTGTAAATAAAACATGAAATTTAGCTAGATAAATTTAAGATAAAAACTTTTGCATACATTCTAACTAAAGTTATAATACACCCACAAAAAAACCCCTTAGTTTGACGCAATTGTTATAATAAACATAGAGTTAGGGAGAAGGAGGAGGGGTATGTCGATCAGTTTGACGAACGCTTTTTTTGCTTGAAGGATAACGAGTACGAGGACCAGCACGACCGCCACGAGTACGAGCACCAACACGACCGCCACGAGTACGAGCACCACGTTGCACATCCTAGGCTTCATCATGTGTCTCTTCGTCACTAGGTTGCGGCTCTCTTCGGCTAGTAATCGCATCTCTTGTACCGGCTCTACTCCTCTTTAATCTTTGAACCGTCTCATCTTTGTCTGCTTCATGAAGCTTCCTAATTTTGGCTTGCAGGTTCTTTAATTGGTCAAACGTCATCACATCACCTCTACTTAGGCATGAAGTCGTAGACTCTGCCAATGCAAGTGCTTTCTTTTTAACCTTATTTTTCTATTCACATATGAAACTAAAAGTTGGTTCAGTCTTTAATAATAAATCTTAAAAACATTAATAACAAAAGTAATTTACGTACCAAATTGAAATATGTTTTTTTCCAAACATCCATGACACCATCTCCTGTGTTGTTTCCTTGACCCCTTTGAAGTATTCTCATAGATTCAGGATCAATGTTAATGACATTTGGATGACCAAAACGGCGATACCAATCCAAGTAATCTTCTTCAGCCTCTTTTGTGCCCGGAGATGGATTTACCTCCTCCCTTTGGATTTGGTATTCCGGTTGATGGTGGTTTTTCCAAACCGTGACCGAAGGCGTAGGGATGTAGTTGAACACGATGCTTGGGCCTTCTATTATGGAGCCATTCACACACAATTTAAAGGCTTCGTGTGTTACCTTGGTTTGGACATAGCCACATTGGCGGAGAGTTTGACGGGGGTTGCACATCACGAACCCAAACGGATGTACAAAGGCCCGTTGTAGCCAGACACGTTTGATGATTGATGTAAATCTTCAACTAGTCCATCATCATCTATGAAAATCTTCATATAAGGGTCAAAAACAACATCTTCAACGGTGAAAGCATAAATTTCACTTCTCTTCTTCGCTATCTGTACTTCTTTATGCTTTGACTGAGTACCGGTGAATATGAATTTCTTTCCTGTAGGTCCATTAAAATCACGCTCCACTCCGTCTTAGGAGCCAGGCTCGGAAAGTGATCATAGACCCATGCCTATGAAGATAATAAATATTAATATAAGATAATGCGTAAAAAAAAATCTAAATTTAAACAATGAAATTCCAACAATAAATTACCTGAAGAAAACCAGTATTCCCGGCAATCTCAGTTCCTCTAACCCTCGAAGCTTTTCTAAGGTTGGCAAGTGGGTAAGCGAGGGTGAGAGTTCCCCATGAATACTCATGTGTCTTCTGGAGATCCGTCAACCACTGTAGAAAGTGAGCATGTTTCCTGAGTTTGGAGGAGAGTTCGACGGGCATATATAGCAGATATGCCCTGGCTGTATGCATAGCTCTGGTTTCATCTATGACGACCCCATCCTTTTCCATGCAGTTTTCCTCCAAACTTCTCCCTCAGACTGCGCAACAAGATCTTCTTGGTCATACCTAAACCTTTTTTCGTTGCTAACCCTGGTTTATCTCCAACAACCAATTTAAACTCTGAATCGGCTTCTGTCTTCTCCCATACAAGTGTATCTTTGACAAGGACAGAAAGATCACTCCAAGACATGTTGTTGTCAAAATCTTCATACACGGCTTTTCCTTCAACTGGTAAGACAAGAATTGACGTGACATCATCCGGCGTTATTGTCATCTCACCAAATGGGAGATGAAACGTATCGGTTTCTGGCCAATAACGTTCCCTGAAGGATGTGCAGGTAACACTGTCATACTCCAACAAAGAATTGGTAATTCCGGGAGCTAACCCTGTACCATTTACGAGAACTTGGACGGCCATACATTCTTCAGCTAACGACCAACGTTGAGCCCTTTGACTAACCAATTTCTTCACGTCCTGTGTATGATCCTACAAAGAATAAAAACAATCTGTTTTTAACTTGAAGTTAAACAAACAGAAATTAAAAAAAACAAGATAAGTTTTTAGATTAATACCCTAATCTGAGCAACTTTGGCAGCCCATGAATGCAGATAATCAAATAATATGGCAGACCTGTCTGGGGCCTCACCCCAAGGTCTTCCATTCCTCTTCTTAGGAAACAACACGTCTTTGCCTTTGAGAATATGCTTCCCTTTCGGTTCTGGCTGCTTCTTTGGCTTTTTTTCCTTCACTTGAGGTTCAGTAGAAGCAACAACAATTTCTTTACCTTTGCCTTGAGGGACAAATTGTTCTATGTCCGTCTCTTCTTCCTCACATTGTTTCTCTTGTGGTGGTTCTCTAATCACAAGAGCACCTCCAATGAACACCGGTAGATCTTCGAAGTCTTGAGGTAGTATTTCTTGAGTAGAGCTACCACCCCCTACCTCAAAAGTCGTCTTCTTCTTACCGTTATTTCTCAAGCCTCTATTATTTACCCCTAAATGAACTCTGTGGCGAGGGGTTGGAGTGTGATCAATTGGTGTTAAATTATTATCCCTCTTCTTCTTATTCCTACAACATACAAGCAATACAAGTTAGATAATTTCCAAGCAATTCAACTCAAACAATAAAAATTTCTTACATTCAGAATTTTTTACGGTTGGGTTACACATATCGAACCAACCGTAAATAATAAACATCAAGAAGATAACCTACACATGAGACTTTACGATTGGGAATTGACAATCCAACCAAACCGTAAATAATCCTCAACACAAAAAAATTGCATATGCAGAATAATTTACGGTTGGGTTTTCCAGTCGAACCCAACCGTAAATAATCCTCAACACAAAAATGTTTACATATGCAGAATAATTTACGGTTGGCAATTAGAATCAAACCCAACCGTAATTTCTCAAAAAAAAATTGAGTACGAATTTTTTTACGGTTGGGTTCAGAATCGAACCCAACCGTAAACAATCATCTTCATCTCCTACCTTTTTATTTATGGTTGGGTTTTTTTAATAACCCAACCGTAAATTGTAGAAGAAACCAGTTACGGTTGGGTTCCACATTTACTGTTGGGCTTTCCAATCGAACCCGGGTTTTGTTGAATACCTTATATACACCATTTGTTGTGGTTTCGGAGTTTGATTTTCATTCTCACCACCGATTTGTTCTTCAATCTCTTGATTAGGTTGAAAAGTTTGATTTTGATTGGCATCACTACTACCTTCTACACCTGTAGTATGATTCTTCATCACGAACTTTAGAGTTTAATCGACGAAGAATTTTTTGAATCGACGAGGAATTTCGATGGAGAAAAAAAATTGAAATGGAGAAGTTACGGTTGGGTTGAAAGAGTTTGATATGAAATGAAAATTGGAAAGGTTTTATTTTGTTTAGGTTTTAATTGATTGAAGGATAAATTAGACTTTTTCATAGATAAAAAGGTAATATAGACATTTAACATAGCCCCTAGGATACCCCTTAACGGATTATTTGGTCACCCTGAATCCAGGAGAAGCCCCTCTATGAACTTGGCAGCCCCTATGTAAGCTTACTTTTTGAATGTCAATCTCTTCCTGATCAGTTCTCCGGATGAACTTTTAGAATTTGTTCAATTTTCTGGTTGTAGAAAGCCTTGATTATGGTTACATATTTGTATTGAATCTGGTGTACAATGTTTATGCTCCCCCTGGGCATTGAACACTCCAGTTGAGGAAATTATTAGGCTCAGCAATACAGGCTGAGAGAATGAGACAGTTAATTGACATAATTGGTAAGATTTTTATTCAACCAAAATACATGTGCTACATATGACAGGTTACGAGAGGAAAAATGAAAACAGTCTGGTTACCTTAAGGACGCCTAATGAAGTTGGTCACTTTCTAAGCTTCAAACGGACAATAAAGGCACCTCATTATAATTCTACAGAGTTATGTTCTGGATTCTGCTCTAGAGGTGTAGTACTTAGGTAAGTAATTTTAGGAGAAGAATTTAACGTTGGATAAACATCATCATTACCATCAGTGGGTTGCATAGAGATTGTATCGGAATTTAATTGCTTAATATCAATTGATGATTTAGCAGTTGCTAAGGGTGCGGCTTTTGCACGGTTCTTTGATTTGATTGATTTTTTAGCTACAGAGGGTGTGGTTTCTGCTTGTTTTTTTACACGGGTTCCTCTGCTCAGGTGTTTTTGGCAATACTTGTGATCTGGAACAGCCATCTCGTAACACTGCCAGTTCTTTCCATCTGTTATTTTACACCTCCTGGTTACTGATTCCAAGTTGTTCTCATGCTCCTCGGATTCTTTTTGGGTTCGCATTACTGAAAACAAAACCCAGAAAACTAACTCAAACCTCATTAAACATTTCAGTAAACGCACAGAAAGTCAAAACTCGAAACATTACAAATTGTGATCAAAACAATGTACAAATTACAGTCTCCTGACTGTGAGGATTTTAACGTGGTATGTCTGTATTTTCAAGGATCAGTGTAAGAAGTATAAATAAAGCATATATGACTATATGAAATTGCAAGGAAACCCCATTCAACCCCTAAACTATGAAAGACTTATGAAAAGGAAAAACTGAGAAGAACTTGGATGCCTAAAATAATAAAATTAGCAAAAGCATATGAAAGCTTGATTCTACATAGATATTAACGTTGAAACCAGCACATTCTGGCAGACATGATTACTGGAAAGAGGATAAGTATAATCATTTTTGTGCTTTTGAAAGAAATCTCTGACATTCAACTTGTTTGAGAGAAACATTTGTCAATTTTCCGGCATGCATTTATTTTATTTCTTTTCACTACGTAGAATAAAAACTCTCACCTACCAACCAATACCATATAATGGTTACTCAAATAAGAATATTCAGGCTGTTGCTGAACTTGGCTGCCTCCTTTATTTAAGGGAATAAAATTTGTAGCGCAGCAACTTATCAGACAATTAAGGTGTCCCAAAAACAATAGTTTAAGCTTAGAAGATGGAACGGGTAAAACCTCAACAGAACATATTTAATATCCATCAAAATAGACAAATTGCAGCATATAATTCAACCATAAAGAGTGATCAAAATCTATGGTTATAAAGACTTTTAAAACTCACTTCTATGCTTTTCACTTTAAGGTGAAAAGGAAATATATCTAACTTTCAGCTGCTGATATATCACGCTGCTATAAAGCACAAAAACACGTAACCATATCTATAATTTACTATTTAAAAATAAATAAATATATGCCTTGCCAAATCATCACTTTGGATTCTGCTATATAGGTGCAGTACTTAAGTGAGTAGTGTTAGGGCCTTAGGGGAGAAAATTTAACATCGGAGAAACATCATCATTACCTTTGTTATGTAGCATAGAGGCTGCGCCGACATTTGATTCCTTAATATCGACGGATGATTTACTAATTCCTACGGGTGTGGCTTTTGCACGCTTTTTTGATTTCATTGATTTTTTAGTTGCCAAGGTTGTGGTTTCTGCATTCTTTTTCGATCGCTTATTTAATCTGCTCATGTGATTCTCACAATACTTTTTATCTGGAACAGCCATCTTGAAACATTGCCAACTCTTCCCATCTGTTCTGCTACACCTCCTGGTTCCAGATTCCAAGTCGTTCTCATGCTCATTTTTTTTTTCCCGGCTTTGCGGCACTTGAACAAAGATAAACAAGAAAACTAACTTAATCCATAACCATTTCAATAAATGCACAGAAAGACGACACACAACATAATCTAATTAAAAAAGATATGCAAACTACACTGTTTCTTAACGGTAAGAAATTCAACATGATTAATCTAGATATTAAAAGAACAATGTAAACAAAAGTACAAATGAAGCAACGAACACTAAATGAAATTGGAAGGAACCCCTAATTCAATGCTGAAAGAGAGAAGAAACAGTCAAATACTTAAGACAAGGAAAAGCTAAGAGGAACTTGTAGCCAGTAATTAGCAGAAGCATACAAAAGCTTCATGCTACAGAAATATTGAAGTTGAGATCAGCCGGTTCTGGTGGATCGTTTGTACTGATTCCATAATGTAATTTTTTTTTCAAATACTTAAGATAAAAATTCTCACCTGCCTACCAAATGAAAGGAAAAGATAGTTATGCTATTTCATGCCCCAATACAATCCAAAAGCTCCTCTTACAAGATCCAATATTTACTCCAATTGAGAATGTTCAGTCTGCTCATATTTTCTACCTATTGAATGTATCAGATTTGTACTACAGCAACTTATCAGAAGATCAAGGTGTCTAGAGGCAATAATCTTAGCTCAGAAGATGAAATGGGTAAGCCTCGAAGGAATATATTAAGTATTCATCAAATTAACAAACCACAACTATAATTCAGCACATAGAGTGTTCAAATCCTACAGTTTCAAAGACTTAAAAACATTTGACTCATTTCTATGTACAGCACTAAACTACTAGGTAAAAGGGCAATCTATCTGATTTCCAGCTGCGATATATCCCTCTACTAAAGCACATGAGAAGCAGGTAACCGTAACTATAATTGACTATTTTAGTTGTTCTTTGTCTGAGTACTCGTATTATTATAAAAAAATACTACCTCCGTTTCAGGAAAAGAGTTACTATCACTTTTTCATTTTAGCCTATTTGTATATGATAAGGACATATATCATTTTCTATTTTCAGATCAATCACTAGGCAATGATAATCAAGCTCATGTGAATTAGTGAATCATGTCTACACATTGTAAGAAAGCAACATACTGGAAGCCTCAGGTATGGCTGGAGAACCACCACCTCCATTGATAAATCCTCCTTTCCCCTTCATATCACTGAAGTTCCTCTTCTTCTTTTTCTTCATCTTCGACGAGGTCACATTCTCCTTTTCTTTCCCCAAGTCCTCTTTCTCTTTCTCGTTATCTGGTGGAGGATACAACGGAGGTTCACGTCCACTTAGTCGGCAGAAAACTTTCTCAACAGTTTCAGTTATTTCTTTTCCTAACCCATTATCGTCCAGAATCAACTCCCAAACAGATTTAGAAGCCTCCTCAAGCACAGGAGCCCTGCATTGAATTAAAAAGATAAAACAAACCATATAATCAAGTTTACTTCGTAAACAATTTGAAGTACACATGCATGATGCGGTTAAAAGTCTCTTGTAAACCAGCACTTACTCAAGCTCCTGCCGAAGCGCATCAAACAGCTCTCTCTTTGTTTTCTTTTCAGCACCAGGTGTATTAAGAACCTCGCTCTTTCCCACCATTTCAAGCGTGTTATTCTTCAGTTCCTCCTGTAACCATATTCACCAGATTGGTCTTATTTTCTCAAAGAAAAACGCAAATTACATATAGCATGCTTTACTCTGCTGGGTTTTCAACATGAAAAAATGATAGCTACCCACACCTAAGTTCAGCATTCAAAAATCATCTGATTCGGAGTCAACTCGTCCCGGATCAGATGACTGACTATCAACTCACTTGATACATCAGATTCAGAGTCAATTCTGACCAAGTCAGATGTCAGGACTGTCGTCTCATCCAACACACCTGACTCGGAAACCCAATCATCTCTGCTAATAAAATGGTGTTGCTACTCTTGGGTCAAATACAGCTGAGTCAGACTCGGAAGAATCAGTTTCACCCGAGTCAAACGAGTCATAACACACATAAAACACTAGATGACCAATTAAACGGTTCATCTACAAAGAAAACCCTAATTTCATCATCTCAAGAACATGTACAAACTGTAAAAAAAAACATGATTTTGTTACAAAACGATCATATAAATCAAAAGTTTAGAGTAAGAAAAGGGGTTCTTAATTAACCTACATTAGCTTTTAATCGAGTTATTATCTTCATTCTCATAGCATCAATTGCACCATCATTCATCAATGATTCCATTACATCTTCAGGAGTAATCACTGAAGATTCCATATTGATTTCTTCTCCCAAACTTCAAACTTCAGGCATACACAAACAATGAGTTACCTAGACCCTTAATCCGATAATTCTTGAAGAGAATTTGGAAGAACATATTATTTCGTAGAGCTTGAATTTTGCCCTATTTCGAAAAACGAATGACGAATTTTGAATAGAGAATTTTGTTTTCGCTCGTGTTAAAGTTATTTGCGATATGTAGCAAGTAGCCGAGTAAGTTTTGATTTGGATAAAGGCTGGCTAAGGGTCCGTTTGGCCCACAAAATTTTGTACTACCAGTAGTTGCTACTAAGGCTGCACGGGAACCGACCGGAACCGAAGGATCGAACCGGAACCGAACTGAATCGAGAATTTAGGGTACAGGGTACAGGTATACGGATAGAGAACCAATCATAGGGAGGTACAGGTACTCGGTTTTACCTAGGAACCGACCGGAACCGAACCGAGTGTACCGAATTGTTTTAGTCGTTGATTAGATTTTTGAGTTTTAATCCCAGTCGTCTGTGTTAGGTAAAGGTTACTTCTGTTCATTTCTTCTGTTCAACTTCTTTTCTTTCTGTTGTAAATGCTTTAAAGTCTTACGTATATAAGTTTCTCAACCTTTTCTCTTCATGATTGCAAAGTTGAGATATAATGGCTAGGCGTTACTGATCAGTCCAACCTTTTACATAGAGTTAGGAGAATATCCTTGGTTTGATCTCAAATTTTCAAGTCTTAGTGAATTAACTTGACGTCAACCAGCAAGGATTAGCGTACTTGGTTATGAGCTTGGCTTTGATTAATGAGGTCAGAGGTGAGTCCCCACTTGGTAATAGTTAGCCTACCCTGCGTGCAAGTTATTAACTGCCCTTGTGTGGGTGTTGTTAGTCGCCCTTAGTGTCAGGCATGCTATGTTGCACGTCTTCATGATGTAATCCATGTCTTATGTAATGATCCAGGGATGAGGGATCCATTTAAAAGATAATATTGAAAATAAATAAATTAAGTTGATGTCATTCACATAATTTAAGTGTTCTCGTTTCGCTTTTCTATCTGCAATTGAATCTGGAACTCCTTTGCAATTACTGATAGTTTGGTATCAAATCAATCTTTGTATTGCATTCCTCTTATTTGTTTGGATTGCTTTATTAAGGTTTATCTGAAAATTTAATATTGGTGGATCATATTATGCCACATTAAGCAGAGTACAGATATTTGTGATCAGGTGTTACACATGAATCATATAACACTTGAAACAAAACTTTATATCTCTCACATTTTTCTAATCTTAGCCCTTGAAACATATCAAACTTTAGCCATTTTTTGTGTTTACTAGGTTCCATGCCCGTGCTAAGCATAGCACTCTCCCTTGTAAAGTATATGTAAAATTGCATTCACCTGTACTTCATCATTTTAACAATTTTAATTTTAATTTTTTTTTTAAAAAAGGAGGTATGGAACCGGAACCGAACCGAAAAGACGGGTACAGTTTCAGAATCGAACTGAGAATATAGGTTACAGGGTACAGTTATACGGGTAGAGAACCGACCATAGAAAGGTACGATATACGGTTCTGTCAATAACCGAGTCGAACCGACCTTTGTGCACCCCTAGTTCCTACCGCGAGTAATTGCAATTACAGACACTTGGAGTGAGATGATAGGTTCCTAAATACTAGTGGAAACTAGATCCTAATATTAGGAATAGATAACAGTGATCATTGATTGAAGATGAGCCACCTCAAATAAGCAAAGCTTAATTGTATTGATTGTAAACTGAAGGAATAAGCCAATTCCTAACAGAAGAGTATATATAGGACACAAGTCCTAATCCTAGGCAAATACTCAAATATAAGCCAATTCCTACTTAAACCAAATAAGGTAACTAGAATTATAAAAATTATTACTGAACTAGCTAGAATCCTAATTGGTGTTGGTAACCGGCATCTCACCCTTCTTCGAGCAAGGCTTCCCCTCGAGCTGCAAAGGTAGGCAAACTATTTAACACCCATTAGAGAAGAAGTTCTTGCTTCCATACAGTTGAGAGAGATAACCATGGAACGATGGGTTTGAAGTCCCTGTTAATGGGTTATAGTCAGAAGTTGGAATAGAGAAGAAGAATAAGAAATTGATGAGATGGTGACCGAGAAGAATTGAGCCTGTTGTTGCTGTTCAATCGAGGTTTGAGTTGAGGTTGGTTATTGGCAGAGAAATTAAAAGATGGAGGAACCTGCTGTTGGAAAGATAGAGAGTTGTTATTGCCGAGAAAAGAGAAGGTTCATATGGAGAGGTTGTGGTTAAGTGTAGTGGTGTTCGAAGAATTCTGCCTAGGTTTTGAAAACGAAGGAGTTAGTGAGAACGAATTGATGAACGATTGAATGGGTTGTTGTTGATTGTTGCAACATTGCAGGGAAGGAGAGTTTAGGATTGTTTGAAATATCAACAAGGCATGCTTGAATCGCTGCCAGGAGTTGCACTTCAAGTGTTCGACAATATGCTCAAAAGAATTAGCCGGAGAAGAGGTGTTGGACGGATAGAAAATAGAATTGGAGAAATTGGTTTTGTGGTCAACGGTGGAGCCTGAATTTGGAAGTTGGGGTCAGGAGTGAATTGGGACTTTGGGCAATACTTGTACATTCCAGTTAGAAGACTTCACAGCACCTATTTATATACCAGGAATTATTGGTTAATCCATTCTAGAAAACCCGTTTAATGTCTAGTCTATCTATAAGTGTGGTTTAACCGCTAATCATTTTTTATATTTTTTATATCTATTAGCTAGTCCATTATACGTGCGAAGTTTTTATGTGTTTTTTTTAGTATTCTAGAATTGTCCTTCGTATAAGACTAATAGAAGTAAACTTTATTCAGTTTCTATTATCATCTTCTCTTTTCATTTTTCAGCTGGAATAAGAGCATTGGATGATTGCGAAAAAAAAATTAGTTCATTGATTGGTTGGTGAATTCAAAAACCATTATTTATATTTGGTAAGTAGATTCATCTATCATTGATTTTCAATGTAGGTATTCATCTTCATTTTTTATTTTTTTAGGGTTTCTTCTTTAATTCATTTCTAATTTTTTAGATTTAATAAACAATCTGAAGTAAATTATCGTTAAAGAAAATTATAGATGAATCTTCTACGTGATGTGATATCGATTTTTATGATGAAGAAAGAGAAGAAGAAGAAGAAGATTCGAGAATGGATCTGTGAAGAAGAAGATATGGATTCACCAACTTTGGGTTTTTATTAAAGTTTTTGAAACTAATCCAAAATCGATGAAGACCAAATCGGTTATATAAATTTCATCATATTCTCTTTATTAAGAACTAACAAATATTAATATCATGTTTTATTACCCCTTTATGTTGAACCTATAAATTTTCTTGTTAAATTCAGAGGGGAAATGTGTATATGTTGTGTTGAAGTAAGGAACAAGGGGAAATTGTTGTTTGAAAGTTCAGTCAGTAACTGGTGTTTATGGGTAAAAATGATTGAAGGGTAAAAGGGGAAGAGAGTGATCGAGTAGGTTAATACTTGTGAGGTCAAATCGCTTAAACAACAAACATTTGTACTGTAGAAGTACTTTTAAATTTCGAGAGATCAATCTGTACGAAATTGGCCTAAATCAAGAAATGACCATTCCAGTTTTGCTTCAGTCACAAAGGAAGGAGAAGAGTTGATCTATAGAGAGTAAAGCAGAGAGAGTATTGGGATCAATGGAATTGAATGTCGATGGTTGTATGTGTTTGAACTGCTGTAAAGACAAAATGATAGTTTGGTGATCATTCAAGTGCTTGTAAGATAAAACTCTTGTCCCATGTCGATAGGTTGAAGAACCTATTTATAGCAGAAGCAGATTGATCTCGAAAGTGGTGACAGTTGTAGAGAAGTGGAAATCATGGTGAAAACCGACTTCGTCGTGTGAGCAGGACTTGGCAGTTGTGCAACCACTATTCCCATCACTTCTTCAACTTTCGACACGACCTTTTACTTTCTCGTCGTGGGTGTATCGTTACACCACACATGTTGTAGGCCGCCAGACCAAAAACCTAGTGAATATCCCCCCTCCTCCCCATATGACATAATTGAGGTCTCGAGCATGGTTGAGTCTACTTTGTAGACGATTGGTCAGTCGTTGACCAAGCTAGACTGTCAGTTTTGGCGTGTTGATGAGTCTAGCATGTTGACTCAATGAATGAAGCACTATTTGTGTGCTGAGATAAGCAATGATGCTTAATAGATTGTAAATGTAGAGAGTCTGATTAAAGTTGACACGGGTAGTTGTGTCGTATCATCGTTTCAGTTGAGGAGCAACAATACTCGAATGATGTTTGTCTTTCGAGCCTCAAGTCGCGTGAGCGCTAGATCGTGCGAGCACTAAGTCTAGTGAGTGTTAGCAAATTGTAAAATATTTAGTTTCGTCAGAGTAGGACAAAACTGAGGTTATTTTAAATATTGGTAGCAGGACAATTGAGTTAAACCTTAATATGGCAGATGAGTCAATGCCAGATGAACAATGCCAGATGAACAATGCCGTGAGCAATGGTAGATGAGCGATGCCAGATGACCGATGGTAGATGAGCAATGCCAGACGACCGATGGTAGATGAGTGATGCCAGACGACCGATGGTAAAGGAGCAGCTAGTGAAGAGACTAACTAGAGAAGAGGGATAATCCCATAGAGGGAGGACCGACCAAAGTGGTGGGACCGGTCAAGCGTAGGTCCAATTATTGATTAAGCACGAATTTGGTAGTCAGTAGGACTATGCTTCGCGTAACATATCGTCTCTCTATAGCTGTAAAGAGATATGTATTTGAAGTAAGAGAGTTTAGGCTTTGATGGAAAAAACATAAGAGTTTTAATGGAAAGAGGAAATCATAAAATAATAAATATACACATATATACATATATATATAAACACAGAAATATATTATAAAAAATAGGGAAAAAAATATGGAAGTGGGACCGGCAAAGGGAGGCCGGCCGGTCCCACAAATCCCATATTTTATTTATTATTTTATATCTCTCTTCCGTGCTCTTCGACCGATGTTTTGAAGAGCATTATAGTTATTTAGACCCGTGGGTGAAAATTTTAGACATGACGTCCATTAGTAAAAACGATATAGATTTTTCATATGATGTCCGTTTTCAATGATCATCCCTAGTTCAGAATCCTGAGATCGCTGGCTACATCCTTAGCTGTAAGGATTTATGTTTTGAGCTCGTTTCGGCCGTCAAACGGAGGAAACAATAACCTTCTAGATGAAATTCTGACAGTTTTCAGCATGTAGTTCATCTAGGGTTTAGAACATATCTCCTAGACCGTTATTCGGAGTGAGATGACCTTTTAGAACATCGTAGTATACATGTAGAGGAACATACGTTGTTTAGAACATTTTCCCTCATTCCATACCCATGGTCACGTTTTTTTCAAGGTGACATGACGATGTATCAGAAACCAATATCATGGTTTCGTTGTATTTCAATCGATATTGGGATTTTAATGTAACCAACATTGAAATTATATATTATTTAAGCTCAACCAATCATTGTTAGAGCCCTAGCTTTGTATATGGCGCGACGGCGACTTAGTGCCTACACGAAAGTGTGATGTTTCGACTTAGTGCATCCGTGCAGAACTCGTTATGTGTTATGACCAATCAGTGTTATTCAATTAGAGTTTGAATAGTGATGTAAATTCACTCTAAATATTCAACCATAGAATATAAAGAGGAATTAAGTTGCTCAATACTAGTAGGTAATCTATCTAGGAGCATTAACATCCACTTAGGAACAAAGAGGTGTTCTGGATGCTTATTTTGTATAGTGAGAGATCATCTGGGAAAGAACCGTAATCAGCACCAGTGATACTTTGAGGACAATTATGCTTTATACTAGTGATTAATTCATCTATGAGCTTCCCTATTATTGTAGAGGAGTAAGCACTGAGTTGTACAGTACTAGTGTTATATATAGAATATTGAGAGCTCAACATGGTGAGGCTTTAATATCGTATGTGTATTTTCAGAGAGGTTACAGGATCAGTATGAGATGCATGAAGTGAGCGTTTGATATTTTAATTCTCTTACGGAATGCAAAATAAGAATTTTATGTTTTTGATGCCGGGTGAATAACATAGACGAAATTATATTATTTCTTTGATTCTACTGTTGGGTAGAGATGATTTTACTATTTTATCCTTTGTTAAAAATCCACCATCTACATTAAGTCCCCTGCTTAGTGAGGTACAGTAATGTTCCTCAGTAAGCATTGAATTGTGATTTTTAAACATAAGTGAAACGAAACAAATAAGCTTAGTCGTTAGATACTACCAGAGATTCTAATTTCGTGATATTCCAATGATGTCGAATCAATCGTTGAAGGAGCAATAGTTGGTGTAGTGGCGCTCTTAGGATGATAGAGCATCGTCTAGAGAGAATTGATTGGTGAAGCATGGATGATTTGCATGATGGAGAGACCAAAGTTGACCTATGTGCAGCCCGGGAACATTACCCCAAAGAGGAAATCCTTGTTGGACCAAGATTTGGAAGCTTATTTCTATAAAAGGGGTAAATCCTATTATTATTTTTTATTCTTGTTTCACTGACCACTCTCTCTTCCTTCTTCCTCATCACCGTCAGTAGCAACAGGTGCTCCCTCTTCTCGCTGGCGTCTATAACTCTGGCCAAGTTCCGGTCAAAAATCCAGTAAATTTTTTTTTTATGATGAGTTTTTACGTGAACTAGGGTGTTCATGATTTTACATGATCAAAAGATTTAATCACTTGATGATTTTTTTTAGTAAGGTATGGCGCCTCCAGGTTATAGTTGTTATTCTGACTCGGATTCTTCGGAAGAAGAAAGGAAAAGCAGATATAAGAAATTGAAGCTAAACTCTTCAGAGGATAAGAAGTTTGCTAAGTACCAGGAGAAACGACATCGGCTGGAGCGTAAGAGACTCGCACGGGATGATCAAAAGAAATCTAATGCTCATGTTGATGGTGTAGCTTCTGATTCCGATGTGGATGAACAATCATCTGACTGGGAGCCTATTGGTTATGAACCCGAACTGTATCCTCCTAATGAAGCATTGGAGAAGCGCTATCGATCTGATCTTCGAATTGAACGTGATAAAGAAGAATACTTGGATATGATTGACGAAGATCATAAAGAACACTTGGAAGAAACTGAAGAACTTGAAAAGAATTCTGAAGAAGAATCTAAGGAACTTGCTAATTCTGAAAGAGACTTTGAAGGACATGAAAATGATGATTCGGAAGATGATGATGAGGAGTCTGATTAGAATCACTTGTGTTGCAGTTACCATGTCTTTCCTTAATGTAAGAAGCTTTACTTTCATAGTTTATGATTACTTCTTTAGGATTAAGCATCTTTATTCAGCTGTTAGTTAAGACGAAATTTCTTTGGATAAATAAATATATATTTTGTTTAAGTGTTCTGATAGCATCTTTTTCCTCTCGAGAAGATTAACTGAATGGAATTTATGAATGAAAAATCTCGTCATCAAAATTTTAGATTTAGGGTTTTCACTGAAAACGTTGTAAAATATTTATACATAGTCCGTTTTTAATGTTATACCCCAAGTTTTTCATGCTCGGGAGATGATATATTTCCTCGTGCGAAGGAATTCGAGTTTCTGGTCCATTCAGGGCCTCAAAAAGGTGAAACAAACATATGTCAGAAAGAATTCATGAAATTTTCAACTCTGACTTAGTTGGATGCTTTTCCCATGTCTATTAGCTCGCTTATCCGATTGACATGAAATTTTGATATGTTGTAGAGGATATCCATACAAAGAGTTTGATATATAAATCACCCCTTAATTCCTTAACAATTACTCCCATCTCAGAACTTTGTACAGGGCAACGCTGAATTGCGTCTGACGGGCTTGGTGCAAAAACGCCTTTCATGTGTTTTAGGCTATTTGCTTGTGTCTTGGATACTTGATAACGAATTTTTATGTTTTTAATACGTAATATTGCTTTTGGTGATGTGTTGACATGACTTTAGAAGGATGATAAGATGATTATGAGTTGAGAGATTGAGGTCCATGCATCTGTGAATAAAGACTAAGATTTTTCTTTTCTTCTGCTAACATTAATCGGTGGACTACTAGTCCCCTGAGTTGTTTCAATATTGTTAAAAGTATCTACGGTGTAAGTAATAATCAGAACTTATTTGACTATTCGTATAAGATAAGTGTTTATCTTCTTATGCGTGTCAATCTTCAAGATTTAGGGTTTTGCCTTCATATAAATGAACATATCATCTTCATTTCTTCTGTCTTCAAACTTCATTGTTCAGCCGTCTTGGTCATCATAGTACCAATGTCTGACAATATCACATCATTTGATGGATCTCTTTCCAGGTAGAAAGTTGGGTCATCAAACTTGGTAAGAGACATCTTTTTTTTACGA
>JAJJMC010006817.1:138078-176209 GCA_023531435.1 Papaver californicum
CAGGCAGAAAGTTGGGTCATCAAACTTGGTAAGAGACATCTTTTTTTACGACTGATAATTTGATCAAAAGATTTGTTGTAGATAGATCAAGTTGAACAGCCTTCCTCATCTTCGTACAACTTAAGACCCAAGCATATCGTTAAGTTTGTGTTCGTTGCTCTTTTGATGATTCTGTCCAGGCAGTTGCAGCTGAAGCAACAGTAAGTCCACCTTTTAAGAATTTAGATTTATTTCTGAATTTTATACTGAGTTAACGTCAATATTTTGATAGTATCACAGGTTGATGTCCATGTGGATGTTTCTGATAGCAGAGAACGTACTAGGGAAACCGTGGTAGGTGATAATGATGGTGACGCTCCTCCAGTTGTTTCTTCAATGGACGTTGCAGAGCTGATCTCGGTATTGTCGCACATGAGTATCCTACTTTGGTCTTCCCTTTGATGGACACATGAAAAACTTCTCCCGTGACAGTCAACATGTAGGTGAATTCATCGTGCCCAAGCGCTATGTAACTTCTTACACCAAAATATAGAAAAAGTGCGGTTACATCGCTACTACAGAGGTGTGGAAGAGTTTCTCACCTACTCTTGTGACTACTGTTACTGGATTGTTGCTCATGATTGAAGAGATGGAAAAGAAGAACTTGCGTGATGTTACTAATAGGGATTTAAACAAGTGGGGTGATATGATATCTAACTATGAAATTCTCAAGTTCAACGTAGGTTTGCTTTGTCTTCATTTTGAAATCATAAATATTGATAGAACATCTATTGCTGACAACATGATTTCTTCTGCAAACTCCATTATGGAAAAAGAAAAGGCATTGGCTGAAGAATCAGTGAGAGTTGAAGGACTGATCCAAGATTTAAAGGTACGTACTGAAGAGTTCCAGAAACGAATCGAGATGATATACAAGAGGAATTATTTTTTGTTAGAAGGTTTTTTTTAGGATATGGGTTTGGGATTGTCGTTTCTGTGTTTTACGATATTTTCTTTGAGCATGTAGGTAATTAGATTGGATGATTATATCCTTATGTAAGGAATCTTCCTCTAGATCAATAAAGTCTGATTTGAATTTTGAGTAAACAATTATATATTTCGCACAAAATTGTTGAATAAAGAAATTACATAGTAATAGTAAGGAAAAGAAAAATCAATCCCAGTTCAAGAATAGTATGCTTTGAGCCATTTGCCGTTGGTTATAATCCCCCGCACACTTTCATTGGCAGCAACGATTTTGTAGTATCCACTAGCTACTGCTTTAGTAACTACATAAGGGCCTTCCCATTTATGGGAAAATTTTGGAGCAGACATATCTTGTTGAATATGCTTGGATGTCTTGAGTACCAGGTCTCCCACTTGAAATATCCTAAGCTTTACCGCCTTGTTGTACGCCTTGGCGATTCTCTGACGATAAGCCTCTGCATGCTTCTCTGCTTTAGTTTATATGGATTCAGTGGTATCTAGTTTTTCTATCTTGGAATTGGATACTTCAGCTTCATCCCAATGTACTCCACTTTCCATAACGATCCTAGCTGATGGGGTCTTAATATCGGACGGAAGAATGGCACAAGTACCGTAGACAAGTGAATAGGGTGAAGTCCCAGTAGAGCTCCTGAGTGAAATCCAATATGCCCACAACGCCATGGGAAGCTGGTCGTGCCAGGCTCTGGGATTATCATGTACTGTTCAACTAAGAATCTGGATCAGAGTCTTGTTGGTACTCTCAGCTTGTCCATTCCCTTAAGGATAATAAGGAGTAGAGAATACTTGTCTAACGCTGTATCTTCAAAGAAAGTTTCTGACTTACTCATTATCGAAAGGCGAGCAATTATCTGTGATGATATGCTTCGGAATACCGAACCTACAAATGATGTATTCTTTGATGAATGCTACAATCGTTTCTCCGGTTGTGGTTTAGAGAGGGATGACTTCAACCCATTTGGTAAAATACTCTGTTGCGGTGATGATGTCTTCGTGTTGTTTCGACGATGACAGATTAATCTTGCCAATAATGTCTAGCACCCATCTATAGAGGGGCCAAGGACTACTGATTGAGTGAATAGGTATACATGGCATGCGAATGAGATTACCGTGAATCTGGCATTTGTGACATCTTTGGACAAACGCGGATGCATCATCTTCCATAATTGACCCGTAGTACCTTTCGTGAATTTGAAGAAATAATTTCCTCTTCCCTTGATGTTCTCCTTCATGGGCTTCTCTCAAAATCGTAGTGGTTTCAGAATTGGCCAAACATCGTAGTAAATTTCCTCCAAAACTTTTCCGGTATAGAACTCCTTCTTGGAGGATAAATCTCTTAGCCTTATGTCCTATCTTGGCTACTTCTTGTTTTTCAGAAAGAAGAACATTGTCTCGAATGCATTTGATGTAAGGCTTTTGCCAGTCCCCAACATGATGGATGGTTAGTGCCTCTAACTGATGCGGTGGTGCTTGGAAGTTGGTGCAAGCTCCTTGTAGCGCTCGAGATTGAGACTCCATGGTTGGCCAGTAATACCCGAGTCATTGAAGACGTCGGTAGAGTGTTACCACTAGAGTTTGCCCACATACTTCATCAGGCACATGGTTAAGTTTTTGTCATGCTTCTTTATCTCCAAGACATCTTGACAGTGGTCCATCTGGATTTCTGAAGTACTCCATGAAGTAAGAAGAAATTCTTTAGGTTTTTGAGCTCGATTTTTCCATGAGAAAACGAGCTACTGAGTTCGCTGATGATTGATGTTCTCCATTCATCTTCTTGGACATCCTCAGAATGAGCCAGCCATGTCAATGACATAGTACGTCTTTGAACTGTTAGTGTTTTCTCCAGCCCTTCGAATTACAACTTAGAGGCTAGAGTAGCTAAACAATCGCCATGCATGTTGTTGGCTCGCCCAATATGGACTAGCATTGCTTCGGCGAAGTGAGCTAATAGCTTCTGAGCCTCAGTCTTGTAAGGAGCTAGTGTCACTTCTTTTAGAGAATAAACTTCATTCATATGGTTGACCAACAACTTCGAATCGTCTCTTATCTCTAGGTGTCCTGCTCCTGCTTGCTTGGATAGCGACAGTCCTATTAAGAAGGCTTCATACTCTGTTGAATTATTATTGTATTCGAAATCTAATTTGAACGAGTGGGAGAAGACTTCGGCAGCTGGAAACACTAGAACCACACCGGCTTCCCCTGTATTGTTGCTAGGAGTAGCAGAGCCATCAAAGTATAACAACCACGTTTCTTCTTTGATGAGGGAGATTTCTGGAAATTTTCCAGGTACGCCCTCTTGCAGCATGGTAGTGTCTTCACCTGGGAAAGCTGCTAGTAAGCATGCCACTGCTTGTCTTTTAACCGCCTTTGGAGAGACACATGATATGTTAAAACTGACATTTGAAGCAGCCACTTTGCTGCTTTTTCCATCATGGCCGGCTTTGATAGTAAAAATTTGATAGGATCAGCTTTGACGACCAACACTACTCTGTTAGATAATAGATAATGTCTGAGCTTTTGTACATCATGAAAACAAATGATAGACATGCTTTTTCTGCTCTGGGATATCTGAGTTCGGCGTTTTTCAGTGAATAAATGATGTAATGGATTGGGTATTCAACTCCCATGTCATCTTCTTGAGTGAGAATGGCTCTTGTCGTAACATCACTGAAGGCTTTGTATAGAAGTAAAGGTAATCCTGTTGTAGGAGATCTCATGATAGCCAGTGATAACAGTAACTGTTGGATTTTGTAGAACGCTTCATGTTGAGTGGTGGACCAAACATATTTCGCCCCTTTCTTCAGCAATGGACTGAATGAGGTTACGAACTGAGCTAACCCTGGAATAAAACGTATGATGTATGATACTTTTCCCATAAAACTTTTAAGCTCTCCCATAGTCTATGGTGGAGGCATAGTGGTGATTTCTTGGGTCTTGACTGGTTCAACCTTGATTCCTTCTGATATTACTTGAAATCCCAGGAATTTGTCGGATGAAACACCGAAAGCACATTTTAAGGGATTCATCTTTAGCTTATATTCACGACATCTTTTGAACACCTGATGTAGTACCCGAAGGTGGTCCGTTCGGGTTTTGGATTTGACCACCAGGTTGTCGACATAATCCTCTACTTGCTTATGCATCATATCATGGAAGATTGCAGTCATTTCACGTTGATAAGTAGCATCTGCATTCCTTAGACCGAAAGGCATCACAATATAATGGAAGTTTCCGATTGGAGTTCGGAATGCAGTCTTATTAGCATCATGCTCATACATATTTATTTGATTATAACCACTGTAAACATCCATAAAAGAGAAAATTTCATGGCCACTGGTGGCGTCGACTAGCATGTCAATATTAGGAAGTGGAAAAACATCTTTAGGGCATCATTTATTCAGATTCCTAAAGTCTATACAACATCTAGTTTGACCATTCTTCTTCTTAACAGGAACTTGGCTAGCCTGGTGGGATGTTGAATAGGTTTAATAAATCCATCAGCAAGTAGTTTATGTATTTCGATCTTGATTTGTTCTTCTACTTCATGCATGAACTACCTTTGTGGTTGCTTGACAGGTTTGGACCCAAGGATGGTATGTAGGTGATAAGTGACTAGTTTATTATCTAAACCAGGCATCTCTTCATAAGTCCAGGAAAATGTATCTCGATACTCCTTAAGGAGATTTATAAGTCTCGTGCGTTGATGATAGAGTCGAACTAATGGAGATAGGTCTGGGAACTTCTTCCATACCGATGTCGACAGTTTTTAGCTCTTTTGTTGTCAAATCTATACCATCCTGCAACTATCATGGCGCGTCTCGCACTTCTTCTTCGTCTTGCACCGGTTCATTATTGTTACATCCATCTGAGCGGAAAGGCTCGTCAGCAGCCTCCCCTGCTAATTGCTAACAGCGGCGACGAAGGTAGATTACTCTTCCTTCAATATTATAACTGGTGATGAAGTTGTGCCCTCTCTTGGTATGAGAGTGAATTGGAATCCTAGCAATTGTAGGGTATTTCTTTTTAAATTCTCCTGGGAGAGGTATCTTTGGGAGTTTGACCTCTTCATTGGATGTTGGAGATGATATCCTGTCAGTTTTTTTGATTGATGCCTAAGTAGGCAGTGGCGTGCTATAGATCTTGTTTGGTGGGTCACGTTCAACATCTTTTGGTTCGAATAATTCGACATCATAGACTAGAGCATAAGGGTATGATGATGATGTTATGCGAACGATCTTCTCATTAAGTATAATCTTCATGCACTGGTGGTATGTTGAAGGGATGACTTTGTTATCGTGAAGCCATGGTCGTCCTAGTATCATGTGATATTTTCAGGTTCTTTCTCAATCACATGAAATTTTACTTTTGACTGGATTGGTCCCACCTTCAGATCTAAGTAGACATATCCATAGGTGTTAGTTCGATTTTCTTCCAAATCTTTCATCACAGTAGGATGATGTACGATCTTGCTTTGCTGAACTCTAGTTGTTCAAAGAGTCTTGATAGGAATGATATTAGTGGTTGTACCAGTATCGATGAGAGCTCTTTTGAATTCGAAATCCTTGATATGCGCATTCACATATAAAGCTCGATTATGACCTTCTTCAGCCATCATGTCTTCTTCGGTAAAGATGATGTTTCTTATAAGAGGTTCAGACGCGATGGATACTTCCGGATACGATGGCGTTTAATGTACATCGAAAGCAATACGATTGAAAGCAGCAAACGTGTCTACTCATTGTTCTTTTGAGAAGTGCAGAAGCTCGCATAAAATTTCAATAAGGAAAGTGGCTTCTTAGCCTACTGGCTTTTCACAAGTAGTGAAACTCCCAACATAATGAGGGGAAGGCATGTCTGTTATATGAAAAGTCCCTAATACCAGAAATTCTAAATCAACTCTAAAAACAACACTACATCCTAATTCCTCCATCAGTCGGTGAATGAAGTCGAGGATGAAGTTTTTTGAATGCTCTAGCCTTGCTAGATCTCTTAACATGACCTTCTGTTTCTGCTCGATTTCAGCCATGGCAAGAGTTGGATTTCGTGCATCTCTGATTTCCGTTACGCCATTAGGAAGAAGGTTATTGTTGGTATTACTTATTATAGGAGGAGTTACAACAGTGGCGTTACCATTAACATCAGAAGAGTCAGGGTTGGGATTAGTGATCGTAAGATCAAGTTTAAGGCCGACCATTCTGATGTTGCGGTATTGAAATAACTTGACGAATTGGCTTTGCAACTTAGAGATTAAACTCCCACTGTGGTCACCAAAATGTTTGTGGGTAAAAATTATTGAAAGGTAAATGGGGAAGAGTGATCGAGTAGGTTAATACTTGTGAGGTCAAATTGCTTAAACACCAAGCATTTGTACTGTAGAAGTACTTTTAAAATTCGAGAGATCAATCTGTACGAAATTGGCCTAAATGAGAAATGATCGTTCCAATTTCGCTTCAGTCATAAAGGAAGAAGAAGGGTTGATCTGTATGGAGGGAAGCATAGAGAGTATTGAGATCAGTGGAATTGAATATCGATGGTTGTATGTGTTTAAACTGCTGTAAAGACAAATGATAGTCCGATGATCATTCAAGTGCTTGTGAAATAAAACTTTTGTCCCGTTTCGATAGGTTGAAGAACCTATTTATAGCATAAGAAGTTCACACATTGATCTCGTAAGTGGTAACAGTTGTAGAGAAGTGAAAGAGTGGAGAAGTGGAAATCATGGTGAAAACCGACTCCGTCGTGTGAGTAGGACTTGGCAGTTGTGAAACCATTATTCCCTTCACTTCTTCAACTGTCGACACGACCTTTTACTTTCTCGTCGTAGGTGTATCGTTACACCACACGTGTTGTAGGCCGCCAGACCAAAAACCTAGTGAATATCCCCCCATATGAAATAATTGATGTCTCGAGCATGGTTGAGTCTACTTTGTATACGATTGGTCAGTCGTTGACCAAGCTAGACTGTCAGTCTTAGCGTGTTTATAAGTCTAGCATGTTGACTCAATGAATGAAGCACTAGTTGTGTGCTGAGACAAGCACTGATGCTTAATAGATTGTGAATGTAGAGAGTCTGATTAATATTGAAACTGGTACTTGTGTCGTATCATCATGTCAGCTGAGGAGCAACAATACTCGAATGATGATTGTCGTTCGAGCCTTAAGTCGCGTGAGCGCTTTGTCGTGCGAGCACTAAGTCGAATGAATGTTATCTAATTGTAAAATATTTAGTTTCATCAGACTAGGACAAAACTGAGGTTATTTTAAATATTGGTAGCGGGAACAATTGAGTTAAACCTTCATATGGCAGATGAACAATGTTAGACGACCAATGGTAGATGAGCGATACCAGAATACCGATGGTAGATGAGCGATTCCAGGTGACCGATGGTAGACGAGTGATGTCAGACGACCAATGGTAGATGAGCGGCTAGTGAAGAGACTAACTAGAAAAGAGGGAGAATCCCAGAGAGGGAGGATCGACCAAAGTGGTGGGACCGGTCAACCGTAGGTCCAATTATTAATTAAACACAAATTTAGTAGTCAGTAGGAGTATGCTTTGTGTATCATGTCGTCTCTCTATAGCTGTGCAAAATTATGTGTTTTAAGGAAGAGAGTTTAGGCTTTGGTGGAAAAATCATAAGAGTTTTAATGGAAAGAGGAAATTCTAAAGTAATATATATATAAATAATAAAAAAAATTGGAAAAAAGAATATAGGAGCGGGACCGGCCAAGAGAGGTCAGCCGGTTAGCGTCGGTCCCACAAATCTCCTATTTCTTTATTATTTTATCTCTCTTTCCATGCTCTTCGACCGATGCTTTCAAGAGCATTATAGTTATTTAGACCCGTGGGTGAAAACTTGAGACATGACGTACTTTAGTAAAAGCGCTGTAGATTCTTCATACGATGTTTGTTTTCGATGATCAAACCCAATTTGAAATCCTGAGATCTCTGGATATATCCCGAAGTGGGAGAATTTAGGTTTTGAGCTCGTTTCAGCCGTCAAACAGAGGAAATAGTAACCTTCCAGATAAAATTCTGACAGTTTTCAGCTTGTAGTTCATCTAGGATTTAGATCATATCTCCTAGACCGTTATTTGGAATGAGATGACCTTTTAGTATGTCCTAATAGGCATGTAGTGGAACATATGTTGTTTATAAAATTTTGCCCGATTCCACACCCATGGTCACTTTTTTTGCAAGGTGACATGACGATGTGTCAGAAACCGATATTAGGGTTTCGTTGTATTTCAACTGATATTGGGATTTTAATGCAACCAACATTGAAATTGTGTATTGTTTAAGCTCAACCAATCATTATTGGAGCCATAGCTTTGTATTTGGCACGACGGAAACTTAGTGCCTACATGAAAGTGTGATGTTTTGACTTAGTGCATATGTATTCAGCTCGTTATACGTTATGACCAATCAGTGTTATTCAATTAGAGTTTGAATATTGATGTAAAGTCACTTTAAATATTCAACCAGGGAATATAAAGAGTATTAAGTTGTTCTATACTAGTAGTCAATCTATCTAGGAGCATTAACATCCACTCAGGAACAACAAGGTGTTCTGGATGCTTATTCTGTATAGTGAGAGATCATCTGGGAAAGAATCGTAATCAGCACTAGTGATACTTTGAAGACAATGATGCTCTATACTAGTGATTAATTTATCTAGGAGCTTTCCTATTATTATAGAGGAGTAAGTACTGAGTTGTACAATACTAGTGTTATATGTAGAATATTGAGAGTTCACCAGGGTGAGGCTCTAATATCGTATGTGTATTTTCAGAGAGGTTACAGGATCAATATGAGATGCCTTTAGTGAGCGTTTGATATTTTAATTCTCTTACAGAATATAAAATAAGAATTTTATGCTTTTGATGTCGGGTCAATAGCATAGAAGAAATTATATTATTTCTTTGATTCTACTGCTGGATATAGATGATTTTACTATTTTATCCTTTGTTAAAAATCCACCATCTACAACTGGTAATCAGAATATCTACTTGGAGGTATGTATACACTCGTTTTCCATGACTCCGTCGTTGTTTATCAGGAGATCATTTTCTTACTATGTCGTATTTTACTCGTAGCTGTAAGATCTGTCCTGTATCAGTCATATCAAGCCATGGGAATCAAAACTTATTTCCAGGAAACAACCACTTCATACCTTAGTACGCACCCTTTTGTTTAGTTATGTACTGGCTAATGCTCAATTGGGTGCTGATATGTTTTGGTAATCATAGGTTAACAATACTAGCTTGCTTGAGAATAAACGAATTACTACTTCAGAAGGGTGTGTACCCTTCTATCTTAACAGAATGTTAGAATTCTAGTTGCACCAAAGCTGATGCATTCTCGTCTTATATTTCTTTGTAACTTTTAACAGATTAGAGTTAAACTTTGTTGTAAACGTAGCAGGAATTTTTTCCTTGACAGAGTTGTTGATGCCCTTATTGGAGAAAATTGCACCTGATGCTCGAGTCATTACAGTCTCCTCTAATGGGATGTACACAGCTCCCTTAACTGAATATTTACAGGTACCTTGCATTACAGTTGGTTATTTCCACAACTCACAACGATCTGCATCCATATTCTCCCTGGTTAATTGATTTAATTCCATATCATTCTCTTATTATAGTTTATTGAAAGAAATTTCAACGGGGATGTGCAGTATGCTCGAACCAAGAGAGTTCAGGTTAGTTCATACATGCGCTTGATATTTTCATCCCCATAAGTACAGAATCAAACATTCCAAGGAAAAAACCGGCTCACCTTTTCGATTCTAGGTGGCATTAACCGAAAGATGGGCAGAAGTATACATTGAGAAAGGAGATGAGTTATTTTCGATGCATTCATGTTGGGATATGACACCAGGTTTTTTCAAAGGCTTACCTGAGCTTTGTAAAAGGCAAGGACTAGAATTTCTCTTGATATATTATTTTGCTCTATATTTTTGCTTGTTTTATGGCTAGTTTATAATTTTTATTTGGTGTTGCAGCAGGTCATGGATGCTTAGAACAAGCGACGAAGGTGCAGACACAATAGTCTTGTTAGTATTGCAGCCTAAGGAGAAACTTGTATCTGGCGGTTTTTAAAATATTGATATCAATATTGATATGCAGTAAATATCTATATCTACTAGCTTTTTACTCAGTGGATATCAATATCTACTAGCTTTTTACGCAGTAAATATCAATATCTACTAGATTTTAACTCTTTGCATATCAATATCTACTAGCTTTTTACGTAGTACATATCAATATCTACTAGGTTTTTCGTTTAATGTTTTAATATCGATCTGCATTTGTGAACATTTTTTTCTCAACATTACCCTCCAAGGTCGAATTTGAGGATTCACATTGCATTTTGTTTTGCTTCCAATTTGAAAAAATAATTTAGCATTTATACTGAATGTTTGATTTTATATTTGATTTTCTAAGTGCATCTCTAATTTAACATCAATATATACTAGGTTTTCAATTCTTATTTTCTTCAGTACATGTGTATATATATTGTGACATTTACTGCCTTAAAGACACAATAGTGCAGTGTCTCTACTAATCGTTAAAATATCATAGGCGGGTGTCTATCTACTAGGTTTTTACTCAATACATATTGATATCTACTAGGTTTTCACTCAGTCAATATCAATTTCTACTAGGTTTTCACTTAGTACATATCAATATCTACTAGGATTTTTATAAAATTTCAGGTTAGTTGTTATTTGATATGTGGCTTTATATGACGTGGAATGACTATTTTGATTTCTTTGTTTATTTGATGTTCATTTTTTGTTTACAGCTGCATCAGTACTTATTTGCTTGTACTGTTCTTTTATTGATGTTTTTTTGTTGTTCATAGATAGGTGATATGCCATTGAGGTCATACTGTCAAATAGTGACTATCATGTTGGTCTCTTGATGCTCCGTTTTTATCATTTACGGTTTAGGGGGTCGAGGGTGCAGTGATGGCTGTGAGAGTGCAACATTACTCTTAGCTACAACATTACTCAGTACTATCAATATCTACTAGGCTTTCAGTTTTTTATTTTCTTCAACATCTGCGATTTTCTTTTCTTTGCAGATATGGAGAGATAGTCCCATTAATTCCTGCGTAGATGTCATCTACATGGCTATGAGAGTGCACCAGCAAAGTCTCAATGTGCACCACTGATTAATAAATCTCTCTTATGATATAATAAGATGGGAAATCTTAGTCCAGCTTCGGGATTTAAAGAGATTAGAAGGAATTGCAGGAGGACTAACTAATTAATTGGTTCAACATTGTATTTACTATCAAATCAATAAGTGGTAGCTATAATTGGGATTCTTAAGCAATCCACATTTGTCCTTTTTTAATGCTTATGTAAGTGTGAGTGTATTTGAAATGCTCAATAAATAAAGTACAACAATTCTGAAAGATGTTGTGCTAGTTTTAGTATGTGAAGAAAATGTTTGTGAAAGAAAAAAAATAAGGGGGGTAACTGGTTTGTAAAGCTGCTACCTTCGACCAATATAAATATTCATCATAAAACAAGCACAATACTTTTGAGAGTATTAGAACTTAACTAGCTAAGAAATTTTAACGTATGGCAGATCAAATTAGGAGGTCTTTAACAAGAATTAAATGGAAAAAAATTAACGAATGAAAGAGTTCATTCAAATTATCAAGGAGGAACTACAATAGTTTGGAATTAAAGTTTGAGCTGAAACAATTAGTATCATACCATTAGGAATATCTTTATATACTGTCGAAAACAAAGATACAAAAGATATTTAGATGTATGCTTGTTGGTCAATTTTTAATGGCGAAGTAGATTTGTTTTCGTCTCCCATAACAACACATGTAACATACTCTCATGGTGTCTGCATCTCTGTCAAAACTCATATTTTCATCGAGCACCACCTCCTGCACTACTCCTACATTTTGGTTAGACGACATGGTTCTATAAACTTCCTGCAACCAACAGCACCACCACCAGCAACAATAGTTAATCAAAGCTTGACGCAGCTTCTTAAATCAAAATGTTTTACACATAAAGACAAAACGAACCTAATTGTTGATATCGACTGCATCAACGAATCACAACAATGAGTACATATCAATATGCACAGTTAATTCATACACAACAATGAGTACACTTCAATATGTATTAACATAAACTAACTTATATGTACAAACATTACACAATATATATAAATATCCACTGTTGGAATCATATATAACAATGGGTATGCATCAAGATGTACTTGGTAAAAACACATTGCATAATCAACCATAAACTAGGGTTTTACCAAGTACTTGTCAATATGCACTATTGGAATCATACAAAATAATGGGTAGACATTAATATTTTTGGTAAAAACAACTTATAGATACACACATTGTACAATACATATTGATATGTACTGTGAAATCATATACAACAATGAAATTGGTATCAAGAAAATAATAAAAGTAAAAGTGAAATCAAACACATTGTAATTTTATTATTTAAATGAAAATAGAAATTAGTACCTTTGTTGTTGGGTTTTACTTGTTTTTGTCGACTAGAAAAAGTATTTTTATTATTTGCAACATGTGGTGTCTTCTTCTTTGCTGCTGGTTCGGGATACTTGGTTCTTCTACTTCTTCTTCTCTTATTGTTATGTTAATTCTTCTAGTCGTAACCATTTTTGTTGATGATTTCTTCAGATTTCAGAAGAAACCAGTTTTGAGATGGGTTTTTGTGGATGACTTGTTTGATTTTTTGGTTTCTTCAAATATGCTAAGAATAATTTGATTTTTGATTCGGATTTTATAACCTAGATTTCAGTTTCAGGTGGTTTTGGATTTCAGTTTCTCTAACGTGCCCTAGATTTCAGTTTTAGGTGGTTTTGGAAAACCGTGCCCTAGATTTCAGTTTTGAGTGGTGAAACTGAAATAATCGAGATGTGGGTTCTGTGAAATTTTGACACAGAAGAAGAAACGGGAAGACGGAAGGAGAACGAAGAGATTTGGAGAAAACAGTGTTTTTATTCACACGTTTGGCAAGTGGGTAGCCAAGTAATTTCCATGTTTTGATTGGTTTTGGATCTCCGGTTAAATGTTTTTTCTGATGGACCCTAGATTAAATGGGTCATGGGTCTTTGGATCGTTCAGCAAATGTCCATATATATATTGAGATACATATTCAGAAAAGGGGAGTTCGACTAGCGAGCCGAATAGGGTATGAAGTTTTATTAATTTCAATTTCGTTTTTGCATAGCTAGTTTTCTTTAGATATTTTTATGGCTTTTAAGAATTCAATGTCTAGCTAAATTTCTTGTTAGGGTGAAGGATAAACTTGTAGTATTATTTTGCTTGTGTTTAAAACTAGGGTTTTCAACTATAAGAGCTTAATGTTAAAGTTGTCTCTCTTTCAATGTTTTATCATTCTCGATGATTTTTCGATTTTTCATGTTCTATGCCATGTATAGTTCATTGTTTGTTTTATTAATAAATGCATCCCTTCCATAAGTCGGGGTTTGTTGTACATATTATCTCTAGAATTACTACGGTTATCCGAGTAGCAAGTACCATCAAACAAACTATAATTGATTTGATGGGTCATTCACAGTTTCATAGTCTAAATTAATTCATACTTACACATGCATGGCTTGATCTTTGAGATAAGCATATGACTACTGGCAGGATCAACCAGGTAGCGTTCCTCATTGACGCCATCTCCACACGACTATCGTCGGAATTTCTCCGTTCATGATGTTGGTGGTGGTGGGTAGGCGGATTCCCCCCCCCCCCTGCGGGGGACGATAGTCAATTTTGGAACCCGTTTTTATAGGGCTCAAAAAAATCTGAACACCTAATGGAATCATTCACATCCGAGGGAACACGAAGATCTCATGCGCCATAAGAACGAGGATGAAAAAAATCCACCGATCCATGGGAACACGAGACCCAAGTCGAGGACCAACTCGTGCAACCCAAGAGCAGGCGAGAGGCAATACACACGAGGGACAAAATCGATACCTTCTCGATAGGTAAGAAACACACGAACCAAACGGGTCTTTCCCGGAGGAAAACATGGGACGGGACTGAAAAGGTAATTGGGCTTGTCGTTCGCCGCAAAGAAGAAAGCTAACAAGCATACAAGAACCAAACACCACTCATACGCCAACACGTATTGTTTATCAAGCAACAACCGTCTCGAGTAGAACTAGCAACTTAAGCAAATTAAGAAAGGGAAGCACGAACACAAAAGACAAATCATTCCAAGTGAACACGTTATGCGTGAAACATTGATTTCCTTCCTGTATCGCAAGGGTAAGCCAAACAATGTCAAATCTTGACGGCCATGGGACTTACTCAAGTGGCACACATAATTATGGCCAAATGATGCCGCCTTCTCTTGCTTGTGTCCTCGGGTAAGCGTTAAATCCAAACATTGGGACCTCGGGTAAGTATCAAATTCGGAAACGAAGCTTTCTTAAGTAAGCATCAAAGCCAAGCGAAGCTTTCTCAAGTAAGCAACAAACCCAAAAGCTTTCATTTTTTCATCCAGCGTCCCCTCTCTATATATGTGTTACTCACAATTCTTCAAGTATATAAAAGAAGGGGAGTGGACATCCACCGACTGCACTTCCGTTTTCTAGTTAGCGCCTCCAAGGAAAAACCACTTTCTAATTACCGCTTCTAGGCAAATCTGCTTTCTAGTGAGCGCCTGTAGGCAAATCCGTATTTTTGTTAGCACCGCTAGGAAAATCCGCTTTCTAGTTAGCGGTGATAGGCAAATCCGCTTTCTAATTCGCGCCATTAAGGAAAATCCGCTTTCTAGTTAGCGCCTGTAAGCAAATCTGTTTTCTAGTTAGCGGTGATAGGCAAATCTGCTTTCTAGTTAGCGCTATTAAGGAAAATCCGCTTTCTACTTAGCGCCACTAAGGTAAATATGCTTTCTAGTTAGCGCCGCTAGGCAAATCCGCTTTCTAATTAGCGGTGATAGGCAAATTCGCTTTCTAGTTAGCGCCATCAAGGCAAATCCGTTTTCTAGTTAGCGCACGTAGACAAATCCGCTTTCTAGTTAGCGTGATAGGCAAATCCGCTTTCTAGTTAGCGTCATTAAGGCAAATCCTCTTTCTACTTAGCGCCACTAAGGCAAATCTTTCTTCTAGTTAGCGCCACTAAGGAAAATCCGCCTTCTAATTAGCGTCTCTTAGGAAAATCCGCTTTCTAGTTAGCGTCACTAAGGCAAATCCGCTTTCTAGTTAGCGCATGTAGGCAAATCCGCTTTCTAATTAGCGGTGATAGGAAAATCTGATTTCTAGTTAGCGCCATTAAGGCATATCCGCTTTATACTTAGTGTCACTAAGGCAAATATGCTTTCTAGTTAGCGCCTGTAGGAAAATCCACTTTCTAATTAGCGGTAATAGGCAAAGCCGCTTTCTAGTTAGCGCCACTAGGCAAATCCGCTTTCTAATTAGCACCACTAAGGCAGATCCGCTTTCTAGTTAGCGCCTGTAGGAAAATCCTCTTTCTAGTTAGCGCCGCTAGGCAAATCCGCTTCCTGGTCAAATACAACATTTGGACCAAGTAAGCGTCATGATGATGCAAGATTCGTTTTTGGCCAACATACACCACCAATATACCACCACCAACGCAATAGATATAGCGAAATGTTTCACCCATGAGAACGTTATCCCGTTTTTTAACAAGTATCCCACAGTTTCCACAAACGTCAAGTGGAATATCCACGGATACCATTCCCCATCACCGTGTCTTTACTAGCATTGTTTCCAAAATATGGATTTTTAACAACAGGTTATTTTCGATAAGTATGGGATGGATTTTTTTAATGTATACTTACACTTTCCCAGGTATTTCCCATCACCAGGATCTTCATTAACATCGTTCCCAAAATATACATTTTCAACAGCAGGTTATCTTCAACAAATATGGGACGAATTTTTTTAATGTATGCTTAGATTTTTTCATGGCATTCTTTAGGCTCCACCGTGGACCACAGAACCAATTTCTCCAATTATATCTTCTGTCCGTCCAACACCTCTTCTCCGGCTAATTCTTTTGAGCATATAGTCGAACACTTGAAGTGCAACTTCTGGCAGCGATTCAAGCATGCCTTGTTGATATTTCAAACAATCCTAAACTCTCATTCCCTGTAATGTTCCAACAATCAACAACAACCCATTCAATCATTCATCAATTAGTTCTCACTAACTCCTTTGTTTTCAAAACCTTGGCAGAATTCTTCGAACACCATTACACTTAACCACAACCTCTCCATATGAACCTTCTCTTTTCTCGGCAATAACAACTCTCTATCTTTCCAACAGCAGGTTCCTCCATCTTTTAATTTCTCTGCCAATAACCAACCTCAACTCAAACCTCGATTGAACAGCAACAACAGGCTCAATTCTTCTCGGTCACCATCTCATCAATTTCTTATTCTTCTTCTCTATTCCAACTTCTGAATATAACCCATTAACAGGGACTTCAAACCCATCGTTCCCTGGTTATCTCTCTCAACTGTATGGAAGCAAGAACTTCTTATCTTTCTCTGGTTAACATTCACAGCTCGAACTCTTAATTTCACGATTTGTTTCTCACGTTCTCGCTAAAATCACCATCAATTCAACAGTGAACCACTTTGTTCTGTTGACTGCTTCAATCTCTGCCCAAATATGACTTCTTCCTTTTCTATTTTCTTTGGATGAGAAATGAAGGCAGCTTCTTGAGGAAAGAAAACGCATAGCATAAGTTCATGCTCAGCCGAGAAGATGCTATTATGTTCTTTAGCATATACCACAAGTTGTGGTGTGGAGTAAGCCACGCCCACCTTTGTTGTTGACTCCACCAGTGGATTCACATGTTTCGCACAAGCCAAATTTCTTGGTTTCTATTCCCTAGTAGATTACTAGCTGCTCCAAATGCCATTTAAGCTTCTAACTTAGCCGTTTATTCTTCCGATAATCGGGTTTTATTTATAATCCTTATAAAATACCTAAAATAATAATATTAGAAAAATAATAAGTCATAACTAATATAATTATGGATATAAAATGTTGCACTTAAGTGCTTATCAGCCAATACTAAGCTAGCGCCGTGATTAGTTAGGGATAAGCGTTGGTATGTCAACGCCCTGATAGGGCCAACTATAGCCTATTACTAGCGCAGTGATTGTCTAGGATAACGTCGTGATTAGATTAGTGTCCTTTAATGTTTGGAGCCATGTTTTCCCGATTTTTCTGAAGTTAGTCTTCAGGGTCAATTTCATCGACGAGCCATACTTTCGTGTATAATTTGTGACAAATTTATAAAAATATGTTCGGAATAGCTATGAATTGGTTAATGATTTATTCGAGAGCGAATATGTATACTTGGTGGAAAAACTTCAAGTGCTGAAGGTTTCACGCAAATACTGTAAAAGACAAGTATGGATCGGTACTGCTCAATGTAGTCCATATCGGATTTCGATTCGTACCGGTCGAGAGCGATACACTGGTACGTCTTTGTACCGGGGACATTTCGGTTTTAAATATCGACGAAATATCGGTCCATATATTTTATACCTATAATTATATGAAAAAATACTAGTTTACATTTTATAACTATAAATATATTTAACACGTTATAACAAACGTTTTTTCACAAAGTTTAGAAAGAAAAACTAGTACAACGTTTTTTCACAACGTTTAGAAAGAAAAACTAGTACTCATCCAAAATATATAGATCCATAGTACATTACATTTGGGTATAAATGTGGGATTTCCTACAACTATATTTTCCATGAGTATATTACATTTATGCTCTTTATTCTTTGTTTGTACTAGTGAATGATGTTCTTTACTTAGGATTAAACTTAAGATGTAGATGTGAGATTTCCTACGACTATATTATGGCGTTAAAAACAGGGACATTTAGTGGTTATCCTATCTATTATAAAGTTTAAGATAATGTCAGTGAGATGGGCTACGTCAAAGTAATAGATCTTACTGGATCTTTAAGTCCTAAGGGTAAATGAGGAACTTCAGCGTAACTTATGAGTTCACAGACAATAAATAGCTTCTAGAAAAAGAAAGTGTTACTGCTGTATCGATGGAGATAACCGAAGATTCGTCACCAATGATTAGTTCAAAAAGGATGAATCATCTTTTTTCTCTTTATATTGTTGTTAAACATTCAAGTCCGATAGTTTTAAGTCAAAAATTTAAAAGGATTTCCCATGAAAACTAGGTCTTATTCTTCAGTAAAACTTTAATTTTTTATTTTAAAATTCTGACCCAAAATCGGGATAAGTTGTGGATTTGCTATTAACAAATGGAGTCTTACAAACCCATTTAGTTGATTTTGATAACATTAGTTATTTAAATTTTTGTTTGATTTGGGAATTCACCCACTAAAACTCGCAGAGCTTGTTAAAGAGTATGATCTGGTTTAGTTTTTTTCTGATTATTTTTCATCGCATAGGAGATCGATAGGTACCCTCTTCTTATTTGTTTGGTTTCACCCATTAAATACTTAGATCTGGTGATTTGAAGCAAATACCCTCTTCTTATTTGTTTGATTTCACCCATTAAATACTTAGATCAGGTGATTTGAAGCAAAAAAGTTCATCGCAGAGGATATCAGAAATATCGGGTTAAACCGGTATTGGTACATATCGGCCGATTTTTTCGGTCAAATACCGTACCGCCGGTATGGTGCGTTTCGTTTCGGTTGATGCCCGATACCGGTAAAACCGGCGAAATATCGGTCGTACCGTCCGGTATGGACTACACTGGTACTGCTCAATGGGAGTCTAAGCATTGATTTATAAATATTAAGTATTTCTAATAATCCAGCTGGGAATACAACACTAGAAGCAAATTTAAGTTGTTCAATACTAGTAGACAGTCTATATATGAGTTCAAAATTCATTCGAGAGCAAGGCCAATGAAGAAAATAGTACAAAAGCCTGTTCTGGATATATATTATGTATAGTCATAAAGTTCGGGAAGAATTACAACAAGCACCAAAGACTTTATGAAATTATAGTAATCATTGGAATTCCAATACAAAAAATAAGTATTGAGACATATAGTACCTATATTGTATATGCATAAAATATTGAGAATTCAGCTGGGCGAAGCTTTAATATGTATGCAGGAGTATATATTTATAGAGAGGCTACATGATTAGTACACAGTATTCATATCCATTAGCAGAATTTGTATTTTTAATTGCTCAGAAAAATCAAAATAGAAATGTGGACTTTATATTTCCGATACATGACCAAAGATAAATTCACATTCTGTATTTATGATATGAGACAGAAATAATTTTACAGTTTTCACCTTTGGAAAAAACCCACAATCTACAAGAGTTAATGGCAATAAGGGAGAAGAAATCCTTGTTAGAGAAGAAAAAAATATATAAACGAATAGCCCCAATTTCGCTTTCTTTTGTCTTTTACATTTACCAAACAACATTACTACATTATCCTTGATATGTACAAAAATTGACCATTTGCATGAGTCACTATATTATAACATCCAAGGATTTCGATTAAAGCAGATTTTTCTATTAGGCAATAAGACTTATTATCGAGTCAACCAAGAGATGATTATTACCATTCGAGGTAATTCATATCATATGTCTCGGCACCTGAGTTAAGCAATAGTTATTATCGTACGAGGTAACTCATATCATCTGAGAGAATGGTTGTTGTTTATGATAACAGTTAATACCATTGATTTAGAAATGATGACTAACTCTTTTGAGTATTTCATATCATTTGAGAAAGATGGTTTTTTGAGCTTGACCTAGTCTTGTGAGTTGCCATGCCCACTTGGGCTCCCGCCTACGGGTGGCTACCTGGAAGACCGTTAACTGTAACGGTGACTGGTATTCGACTACCCCTGACACTGAGAATGATCACCCCTCACCCATTCAGTACGGTGTGTGTTGTCAGACCTACTACAGATCCCACCTATGGGTGGCTACCTGGAAGACCGTTAGCTGTAACAGTGACTGTTAGCTGTAACGGCGACAAGAGAACCTTACAGTAGAAGCGATGGAAATCATTTGTCGGACCCGGTGACCCTTGTGAAATTGTGGACTCTTTTGGGATCCATGGGTATGCGGATGGGATGCATGCTCAGAAGGTATTAATTGACTTCACACCGGACCATGTGGATTTCTGAGTATTATGGTATGAGACATATGCTCGAAGAATCCTAATCCTCGAATTAGTGAGATTTCTGTTCAGCAGAATTTCGGTATTTTAAGTTGGTGTTTTATAAGAGGTGATTGTTATCAAATGTGGTAATTCATATCATCATTTGGTATCGATAAATATCATAAATGATATAAAAAATTATAAAGTAGTTTGACGGATTCGATGACCCTCGAAATAAGAGCTATGTCTATATGCTTGTACAATATTTGGGGAAATATCAATTAATATTTGTTTGGTAAAATTAATTACATTTTCCTGGTAAAATTATATTAGTCAAATTTTTTTGATAATGTTGGCTCCTCGAGTGGCGTATCGGGAAGTTGAAGTCTTCCAATGGACCGAAATTCGACCCGTTGAAAGCGAAAATTTTCTGGTCTGTCACATAAACTGTTTTTCACCTAAAACAAGTGTTATCTCATGCAATTTGCAAAATGCGCCACCGAAACGGTGAACAGAGTGGATGTTAGTGATGTTTTTTAAGTAACAGTATACATCTGCATTTGAAGAATTGCTAAGGTCAAAACACAAACACTTAATCATCACAATCAATAAAAAATATTTAAGGTTGTTATCTGTGAGATGCAAGTTCGGGAGGTTTGATTCGAGGGCCTCAAACTCGGAGAAACAAAATTTGTGAGGAACAATGGCCACAGAATAAGAATTTGCAATTCAACTGCGATGCCATTTGCCTTTTTTTTGCAAACGGTTGGGTAATTTCCAAATCAGTTGTCACCGTATAGCAATCTGACAGGGGGAGGCGGGAATTCGTTATAAATATGCAAATAACATTTGTAGAACGACAAATAAACTCATGATAGAGGATCTGGATGTACGGCAAATAAACTAATGTAGTTAAACATTTTTACAACCTTTTCAGCTGTGTTCTCGTGAAATCTACTAGATTGCCCGTCGTCCGATGAAGGATCTGGATGTCACTGATGGTTTTTAAGCAACCTTAGACATCTGTTAGAGAACTGCAACGGTGAGTACACTAAGAGGATAATAACTCAATTAACAGGTAGTCTATAAAATACTCCCTCCGTTTCAGGAAAAGAGTTACTTTTCCTATTTGCACAATTGTTAAGGCAAGATGAGAGAGAATAACTTTTGTAATTTATTTCCAGATTTACCCTAACAAAAAGTTAATACTACATATATCTTTATAATGAGAATAATAACATTTCTTAAAATAATAAGGGTAGTTTTGAAAGTTTGTTATATTGAAAATGAAAGTAACTCTTTTGTTGGAACAAAATTTTAAGAGAAAGTAACTCTTTTCCTGAAACGAAGGGAGTATATTACTCGTGAGATTCATGTGAGGTAGGTTTGATTCGAGGGAGATAAACTCGGTAAAACAAAAATTGGGATGAATAATTGCCACGAAATAGGGATCTGACTAAGAAACATATGTGTTCGAACGAAATAAACCCCTCTTCTCAATGCTTAATATTCTCAATACGTTACAAAAGATACTCATGGTTCAACTGATCAGACTTCCAAATAAGACTCCTTGATATGACGACATGTACTCGGCGCACTATATCAACGAATGGGTTGTAAAACCAAAACATGGCAGGGGTGCCTAGAACGAATAAAACATATAGAATACAAAGACAATTTTAAAAATTTATCAAGGTGAGTATAGTAGAACAAACAAACAATCAAAGGTGAGCATAGCAAAACAGATAAACACAATTAATAAAAAAAAAATGAACCACCAAACCGGCAATGAGAAATATAACCAATCGATCAATCTAAGATCATATTCTGGGGAAAAAAACCCGTAAAAATGAATACAATTTAAACAAAAAATACAAATTAATGTAAAAGAAAATTAAAATAATATATAAACAATATGAAACACGACTGTAATACATAAACAATCATAAGATTATCAAACGACTGGGTAAACTTTAACGCGGAGAAAAGAAACGGAAATAATACACAGATCAACAAATGAACGAGGACTAAACATACCTACGAAACTGATGAGAACGATGATTTCTTGCATCAAGGTAATCAATTTTTTAACCTTCACCACCTAAGTTCGAAGAACATGATTTCTATAAAACGACCCAAAAATTAGGAAATATGAATTGATAGATATATTTTATGTCTTAATTAGTCTCACATTTATATTGTTGTTACTCGATTTTTGTACTAATATTGTCCCTTTGTAGGTATTTTTTAAAAATAAATAATTACAGAAAAATTGGCGAGAAAATTGATAAAGGCAACTCAAACGTGTTAAAGGCACCCATTCATTGGATAAGGACAACTCAGTTGATAAAGGCACCCACTTCTCAAATTCAAACAAGAAATTGGCAGGAAAATCTTACTCTTGATCTGTGGATATTGAATCAGCGTGATTTTGGAGAATTTTAAGGATTTATTACAAGAATATATTCTTGCCTACTTAGGATAAGTTGTACACGAATCAAACTCTCCAAATCAAGCAACAAAATCTCACGAAAATACTAAACAGGGATGAGAGTATTATCGGTCTGGTTGTGTTAAAGAGAAGATATTCTCGAGGGACAGAGGTGATATTCTCGAGTGGAAGAATATGGTAACAATCTTATTTGAACTTAAATATATACAGAACAAATAAGAAAGAAAATCAAGAAATACTCACCGAGAGGAAAAAAATCATGATTGTGACCTGCCGAGAAGATTTTCATTAAAAGAGTGAAGATTTTTGGAAGATATTAGAGTTAAAGGGTGTTGTGGTATAAATAGGATTAAAAGGAACATCAATGGGAGGCTGGCTCAAAGTAGCCAGGATCGAGAGAAAAGGGAGAACAAATCTTTGTAAATTCTAGGGTTCTTCACGGCTAATGGAAGAAGAAGAAAGAAAACAACTCAAATAAACTGTCATTTTTAACCGTTGTCTTTTCATTTATAATTAAAAGATTTGGCAAATGTTTGCTACAGTGTTCACGACAGTTTCATCTTTTACTACGAAAAGAGTCTGTGCTTCTTTAACTGCGTACAGAAAAAGTCGTTTATTTTCTAAATTATATTAATTATTCTGCGACTGAGTTGTTTTGTATTTTTCTTATTCTCAAGAACTTTTTAGATACATATCTATCTTTTGAGACTGTTTTGAGCATGATGAGATAAACCCTAACACTGAGACAATGGAGGAAGTTATTTTTCACAATTGTTTGTTAACTATATTCGATTCTTTATGACTTTTTTGCACTTATTTTAATTGATTTCATTAATGATTTGTGATTTTGTTTGATGGTGTATGCTTATACTTAGAGTTTTTGATGCGCCATGCTTATGATTTACAATTAATGTTTTAGAAATCTACTTTTGGCAAAGAAATAGAGTCCATAAAAGAGCTATAATTGTTAAGAATTGATATATGCATCACTCGAATATGAATAATGATGGAATCCTGAGTCCCAATCTCTCGTAATGTTTGTATCATCTCTTAATTATTTTCTAGTGTAAATCATAATTAGGTCTAAAATCAATCTTCACAAGTCTGAGTGAATGAACCTTATTTACCACTATCTACAATCACATCAATTTTTGGCGCCGCTGTTGGGGATTTGTTTTTAGGTTAGGGTTTTAGATTTTTTTTTAGGTTTAGTTTTTAATTAGTTTAGGATTTTTTTTATTATTATTTTATCTTTTAGATTTTACTTGGGTACTTTCTTGTCTTTGATGCATAATGATCTTTTACAATTATTGTAAAAATTGCCCACCAAAAAAGGTAAGTAATAAAACTCAATTTTCTTTATTTCATTAATTCTTAGATTTTTCATTATTTATTTTTAGTTTGTATATATTTATTTTAGATTTTATTTTATTTTTTATATAAAAAAACACTGTGCACACACCAATTGTATCGTCAGACTACCGATTTTAGGAAAACCCGTGGAAAAGTAAGTTGAACCCGTTCCTGGGACCTGATGGGAGTTACCAACTGAAATTCCACAAGCTTTAGCCTCGTACCTGTGACCAGTCTTTTATTGTAGTTATATTTTGCTAAGGTAACCTGAGGTTACCTATTTAGTCAAACCTGCATTTCCACGTGCACCAAAAAAATGTCGAACTTGTATCATGATGACCAATATAATGAATATCGACATGAATTTCAAAATGGGCATAATCCGTAATATGACTCTAGTGTAGATAGTTCTTGGGACCACTACCAGCTTTCTGAAGGTTATGGTTCATACCATAGTGATCCCAATTACTATTCGCACGTTCACCAGTCGTAGAACGGATAAAGGAGCAATACTATAATGATCATAATGTGTGTTCTCCATCTTTGGAAGATTTAATGAAGCAGTTAACTGAGTCGACACATAGGATTGACATATTAATGAAGGAATTTTATGAAGATTCATTAGATCAGAATAAAAGACTTTGAACTTTAAAAACCCATCTCAGTGAACTAACACATGTTTATATGATATTGAAGAAGAAGAACGGTTAGCTGTTAATATTGTTCAAAATGAATTTAATTGCCAAAATAGTGTTTCCAGTTTTACCCTTGATAGTAATGATAAATATTTACTTAATCTAGAGGGCGAGGTTAGGATTGAAGACACTACTTGCTCAAATAAGGTTCAATCATCTCCATGTTATTATGAGGATGAGGATAGTAATGATGAAGAATTTGAAAATTCGTAGTCATAATAATCAGGAATTTTTTACACCAATTGAGCTTCATGATAATAATGATGTTTCTAGTTCCAATCCTAATAATGTTGATAATTATTTACATATTCAAGAGGAAAAGGATTTGACTAGATATACCATTATTATAGATGATGAAATATTTCATGACGACCAATTTTTTTTTTGCTTCCGACGAGTCGGATTTCGGCCCGTTGACAGACTCCAACTTCCTGATACGCCACTCGAGGAGCCAACATTACCGATTTTTCAGACCAATATAATTTTACCAAGCAAATGTAATCGATTTTACCAAGCAAATATTAATTGGTATTTCCCTAAATGATGTATAAGCATATAGACATAGCTCTTATTTCGAGGGTCATCGAATCCGTCAAACTGCTTTACAATTTTTGATATTATTTATGATATTAATCGGTACCAACTGATGATATGAATTACCATACTTGGTAACAATCATCTCTTATAAAATACCAACTTCAAATACTGAGACTCTGCTAAACAGAAATCTAACTAATTCGAGGGTTAGGATTCTCTAAGCATATGTCCCATACCATATTACTCAAAAATCCAAAAGGTGTGTTGTGAAGTCAATTAGGACCTTTTGAGCATGCGTCACATATAGCATACTTAGAGACCCCAAAGAGTCCATAATTTTGTAAGGGTCATCGGGTCCGACAAATAATTTCCATCGCTTCTACCGTGAGGTTCTCTTGCCGTCATTATAGCTAACGGTCACTCTTACAGCTAACGGTCTTCCAGGTAGCCACCTTTAGGTGGGAGCTGCAGAAGGCCTGGCAACACACACCGTACTTAACGGATGAGGGGTGATCAGTCCCAGTATCATGGGTAGTTGATACCAGCCACCATTACAGCTAACGGTCTTCCAGATAGCCACCCGTAGGTGGGAGCCTCAGTGGGCATGGCCACTCACGGTATTAGGTCAAGCTCAACATACTATCTTTCTCAAATGATATGAACTACTCAAAAGAGTTAGTAATCAGTTCCAAATCAACGGTATGAACTGTTATCATAAACAACAACCATTCCTCTCAGATGATATGAGTTACCTCGAATTATAATAATCATTTCTTGTCTTACAATTTATACAGTTATCAAATTGTATGAATTACCTTTAAGAGGCAACAATCATCTTTATCTCACATTTATATCAGATGATATAAACTGGAAAACAACAAAATCATCTTTTCACTATGTAGTATGAACAACCAATACTGCAACTACCTCTTACAAACAATATATATATATGTATACTTTGAAGGTTCAATCATCTCTGAATAGATGGTATGAGCTACCGCGCAACAACCAACACTTTCAGATGATATGAACAACCTTGTACTGGACCACAGAGCGGCTTCCTACGTACCTTTTTCGTAGCTCGAAGGGATCAAGCACGACCGCAGTTCGTCTAACTTTGTTTAGATAGTATGAACTACCCATAATGGTAGCAACTATATCTTTTTAGATGATATGAACTACTTTGTTGAAATAATAATCATCTCTTACGTTAAATAGTATGAACTGTTCACCGTAGCAGCAACTATCTATACTCATTATTCCCACTTAGGAATGGGAAATTCTTTCTTTGGGAGTTTATGCAATGCTTCAAGGTTCTGTAACACGTTTCACATAAATAGATCACTGTATACATACCAACTCCTTCCATGGAAATTTAGATTCATCACTAATAATACATAAATGTAGCTATGCAAATATGACCACATAAACATCACCCAGAACACCGTACGAGTAGTTTTAGACAAAAACATTCCAATACCTTAAATTTATAGATCATATATATTCATTTTTATTTAGATATGCTATAAAGTAACACAACAAAGAAATTAAACGATTAGATATTATCTTATAGAAATGACTAAAATGATTCTTCAATATTATCTCATAGAAATGACTTAGTTCCTAAACATTATAAAAATCTAATCATCAATTCAAATTGAGTAATTTAAAAATAAGTTTCCTTTTTATACCACTAAGACCATACAAACTTATTACTATAGAAATGAAAAAATAGTTTCAATAGCTATACTAAAGCATAATGTTAAAACAGGAGATAAATCCTTCTGGGTAAAAGGATAAAGTACTCATTGACCATAACCAATTACTAATTTATTTTCTAAGCTATCAACAACATTTCTATACAGTTCCATAGTCATCCACAAATTAAGATTAATACACGATATCATTAATCATTTATGACCTCAAAACATCAAGAACTCAAGATGGTATCATTTATGACCTCAAAACATCAAGAACTCAAGATGGTACATATACCGGTTGTAATTAAGGAAAATATCACTTAAAAGAAAATGGTAATTGTGTATCCCTGATGTATCCATTTGTGCAATCAATTACAACTAGTCTAAAATCAAATCACGGTGTACTTTAACATAAATAACAATTAATTAAAAAGGTAATCAAGGAAATACGCGAGAGAAAAGAAGACGACATGTCACATGATTAAGAAGCTTGTATCCCTATGAATACCAATGGAAGCAGGCATCTACTAACAAATATTCATACAGATCCATAAACTGAAAATATATAAAATGCTACCACTTAAATTAATGATGTCTGTAAAGGGAGTTTGAATGTGAAACTGCAATACCTTCGTTCAAGTATCCACAAATATTACCAGGTCCACCAAAGTCTAAATCGAAGACTGGGTAATGTATATAGGCCATTCAACTTTGGGTTACACCGGTAGCAACCTATCCAACATAATTAATATATAAAAAATATATGTATATAACCCGTCTAGACCAGAGTCCGCACTTCGATCTGACGTAGCAACGTTAGGAGCAAAAACCAGATTAAAAAAAAAAGTGAATATTAAAATTTAATATACATTTCCTTGCTCCATAAACCAAACACAAATAATGTATTGGACTCCAACAGATTTAACATACTTCAAGCACTTAACGATATCAACACTAAAAATATAGAGTTATATATACATGAGTAGAAGCCCAAACAAATAGTAGGACACAAATTAATGCCTGTTAAAATATATGGAACTGGTGACAAAAGGTTCACATTTAAATATGTAAGTATCTATCTAGTGAAGCTAGTGATATCAATAAGCACCACACCATAACCAGAGAAAAAATATAGGATGCATTAATTTGATTCCCCTAGCATATCAAACACAACTCAAATTCTAACATAACTATATTATAATTTCGATAAAGTATTAACAGTAGTTAACATAACACTTAAAATTCAAGTTACTATAGTGTAAAACTCTTTATCCTAAAACTGTATGCTCTTTAATATTATGTTTAGGTTAGTTATTCATGAGACAGTTAACACTACGTAGGGGAAAAAAAAGTCATAGTAGTTTTAGGAAAACTAGTTAAGGTATATACATATAATTAGGATTTTACTGGTGTGTTATTTTTTGGAAGAACTTAAAATAGAAGAGACGGACACAAAACAGAGAAGAAAAAGAATTCCAGCCATTAGAAAAGAAAAAGAGGTTGATTTTGTTTCTTTGCTTCACATACCAGATAGGTTTTCTAACAATTATACCTTTTAAGCATGATCGAGTGAGATTAGAAAAGTTCCAAGGAAAACATATCAAAGAGAAGAAAGGTTTGTACGTAGTTGTATATTTTTCACATAGTTTAGCCTAAAATCTTACTAAACGAACAACTGTGTGAGGGTTTTTCTTGTTTATTAACTGTACTGAGTTCATCGGGACGTAGACGAGTAATTTTAATGTTTAGAACATACCACTGGTGGCCTGTACAGTAGTACGTATGGGTAAGATGTTTAATTCGTTTTCTTATGATGTGCACATTACCATGTTCTTACTAATTAATAATCTTCCTGTTAGCTTTCATTAGTTTTCTTTTGATTGAGTTTTGTTTGACTTATTGTAACGTCCACTCTAATAAGAAGTGTTAGAATCTTATTAAATGCATGTTGGTAAAAAGAAAACTGAAGAGTTAAAACCCCACGGTCTCTGGCAACAAGCGAGAGTTTTATGTTGCCATGGATGTGTTTTCAGAGGTAAAAGCACCGTGTACAGTGAAGGAAATTGGATGTTTCCTGCATTAGGGTCTGACTCCGAAACAGCTCGATCTGTGGCCCAAGGAAAACTACGTGTCAACTCCAGTGTAAAGTTTGTTGCTCTGAAAGAGCACTCCGGAGTTGAGAATGCCATGCTGTTACTTCCTTTTAAAGTCAATACACCTAGGCATAGTTAATCAATCTCAAGAGCATGTACTGCGTGTTAGGGTAGTCAATTGAAAGTTGATACAGACTTAGGCTAAGCATATATATAGAATAAGGTGGAAGTACTCGTAACAATATGGTGCCAAACTGTGAAATGAATCTTGGAAACATTGATGTGTGTAGGTTGTGGTTTCTAATAAGATTGTGTTTGTAGTTTTTATTTTGCACAACTAAAGGCTGTACAGGGAATGCTATGCTCTCATTTGTTTGTCATAGTGTTTAGATGACTAAAGGAATATGTATATGATTGTTGGTGACTGCCAACCTGTGATGTTGGCAGACGTATTATAACCACTTTGTGTGAATAAATGGTGTAGTTATTTGTTTATCTTTATCGCCCGTAGTTGGTTCGACTCCAGAGGTTGTTGGGCGATGACCGAGGGGTCGCCTAGAAGATATGGATCTATTATCTTGAATGGGGTCGACAACACTAATTTTTCTACGCAGTGTAGGGAATAAAGTGGACTACGCAAGGGCCGATATATGTCGTCGTACAGTTAGAAAATGAAACTATAAAGAGTGGAAGTCGATCTATTTCTTGGGTGGGAAACATGTTTTCATTTCTTTTATATACAACTGTTTTTGTGTGCCTTTGTGTTTTTCTGTATTCTATAAAGTCTTATATTTCTGTTTAGGTCGTCGACCTTACTACTTACAAAGAGACACTCCTATAATTTATTTGTACCTTACGAAGTCATTTGATGAACCTTGGATTATTAGTTTATTTGTAAAAGGGCATAAGGGTGCGAAAACCTACTTTAAGTTGGGGTCTGAGCCAAGTTACTATTATTTTTCAGGAAACGGTAGCTGCGGAGCAACCTAACTAGTAGAACGACTTTTTGTTCCGGAAAGCTACATCATCTTTGTCTTCAAGGTGCTTAAACATCTAAATATTTTTTTATAACTTGTTTTTGTCTAGACTTCTTTACTTAAGTAAGATTCTATCGTTTAACTTATATAACCGAGCTTGCGTGTCGAAGACAGACTTTTGTTTTAAACACTTTTCCTTCTACCAGATTTCTTTTATAACGCTCGTCATTTTTAAATAAGATTTTCTTTTAAACCTATTAATTTCAAGAGCACCACACGATAGCCGGATCTCCATTTGTTGGCTTGAAGGTTTGAGTGTATAAAGTATTCTATGAGTATGTCGCACTTCTATTTTAGGCGGCCGATCTAGAATTATGAGGTGGGGCATTACAAAGTGGTATCAGAGCAATTGGTTACGGAAAATCCTTGGGAACGGGTGTAGGGTCTTGTTATTTCACATAGGCACAAATTATTTCTAGGATCACAGTGATTTTTCTTTTGATGAAACTGTGTGTTGATTATTCCTTGTTTTTCTTTGTCTTCAAGAATGGATGGAGATATGAACAATGGACTCGAGGTCACGGTAGACTTAGAGGTACTACTGGGCGAGGTCGTGGACGAGGTCGAGGACGAGGTCGTGGTCAAGATGAGAATCTGAGTGAGACTTCTGTTGAAGAGAGTGTTGAGTATCCTCATTATGGGGGAAACCATAGTTCTAGGGATGATACGAGGTCTGGTAGTAGGACTAGGTCCTCGGGTAGTTTCAGGACGATTCGGGTTGACGGAGGTGAAGCCGAACCTCAGGTAATAACTCTAGATAATCTCCAGACGATGATGAATAATTCGATTACAACAGCACTAGATCATAGGCTTGGACCACGTGAAGGCAGGGAGAATGTAGAGACTGCAGCAAGGAATGAACCACTCCCCAGTGAGAGACATCAGAATGGAAAATCTTGGGTTCAATATTACCAGGAGTTTCTGAAGATGAAACCACCTACATTAAGTGGAAAGGGAGGTGCAATCGAAGCACAACAATGGTGCAACAGAATGGACAAGATACTATCTCAATTTGACTGTTCAGGAGCATTTAAGCAGAGAATGGTTGCGTTTCAACTGGAAGAAAATGCAGCAACCTGGTGGGAGTCCATGAGTAGGACCGTTGATGCTATGGAATGCCAGTGGGTAGTGTTCAAACAGCATTTTCTTGAGCATTACTTCCCGCCTGCCGAGCGTTAGGAGATGATCAGACAATTTGAGAGTCTACGACAGAGAGAGGATCAGACGGTTGTAGAGTATGAGTGTGAGTTTGACCGACTTTCACTTTTTACTGCTCACCTCATCCCTACAGAAGCAGATCAAATTGTGAGATTTTTGAGTGGATTGAACAGTGGGATTGCTCGTCATATCATTGCAAACCCTAGTTTTGATACGTATGCCAAGGTTGTGAATTGTGATAGGGCATATTGCTTGAGGATTCAAGAGGCAAAGAAGAAGAAAACTAGCAGAGTGGATACTAAGGGTACGAAAAAAAGGGAGAATAAGTATGGGAATGCTAGTGGTCAGAAAGGTCATTTCCACCAGGATAATCAGGGTTGGAAGAAACCACGAGCAGACGAGGGAAATATTAATAATGGTGCCATACTCCGAACCCCTCAACCAATGAGAACATAGGGATATGTATTTAGGGGACCATGTTATCACTGCCAAGAAAAAGGACACAAGGCTCGTGATTGTCCAAAAAAAAGGAAAAATCTAACGGAAGATGAACGATGTCAAGGACAGAACCATCCACAGGGACGAGGGCCTCAGCCTCGGTTGAATGCTGTCATGTCTCGGAATGGTGAGGGACCGGTGGTAATGCTGGAAGGTACCTTCTTTATTCACACTCGTCATGGTAGAGTATTGTTGGATACTTGAGCTACCCATTCTTTTACATCTGTTATGTTTGTGAAAACGTTGCATGTTGGGTTAGAGAAGTGTTCTTAAGTTGTTTCATCACCGATGGATGGTTCAGCATCTATCGATCACATGTTTAGGTCGTGCATTATTCGTATGGGCACTATAGATTTTGTTGCAGACCTTTTTGTTATGAATTTAGATGTGCACGATGTAGTATTAGGCATGGTCTGGCTTGCGGCTCATCATGCTAGGTTAGACTGTTATGCTAAGACATTCACTTTTATTATTCCTGAGGAAGGCGAGATTGTCGTGTCCGACTTGATGGGTAGTTCACAACAGACCAGTAGGTTGTTTAGTGCTTTACTGGAGGGGTCATCACAAGAGACTACACCTTTGGAGTCTATTGAAGTGGTACGTCTGTATCCAGAGGTGTTTGGGTAGATACCTGGTTTTCCAACGCAGAGGGAGGTAGATTTTATATTGAACTGGAATCAGGCGTTGCACCTATATCCAAAGCCCCATACTGTATGGCACAGGTGGAGATGAGCGAACTGAAGAAACAAGTAGAGGAATTGCTATGTCAAGGCTTCATTAGACGAAGCAGTTCTCCATGGGGTGCACCAGTGTTTTTTGTGGCGAAGAAGGAAGGGTCGCTGAGAATGTGTATTGACTATCGAAAGTTAAATGAGGTTACAGTAAAGAAAAAGTATCCTTTACCAAGGATAAACGATTTGTTTGATCAACTAAATGGTGCAAAGTGGTTTTCCAAGATTGTTCTGAGGTCTGGGTATCATCAGGTAAGAGTTCGTGAAAGTGATATTCCCAAGACAGCTTTCGTGACTCGTTATGGCTTATTTGAATTTTTGGTGATGCCTTTTGGGTTGACAAATGCACCGGAAGTATTCATGGATTTGATGAACCGTGTGTTTCGTGAATTTCTGGATAGTTTCGTGATTATGTTCATAAATGATATACTGATTTACTCTAAGACTTCCGAAGATCACGAAAATCATCTTCATCAGGTAATTAAGACTTTGAAAGTGTATCAGTTGTATGCCAAGTTCGAGAAGTGTGAGTTATGGAAGAAAGAAGTAAAATTTTTGGGCCACGTAGTATCAGGTTCTGGCATATCCGTTGATCCCTTTAAGGTTCAAGCCGTATCGGACTGGAAGCAACCCAGAACAGTGACTGAGATCAGTAGCTTCTTGGGGTTGGCTGGTTATTATCGTAGGTTTATTCAGGGACTTTCAGTTCTGGCTGGTCCCTTGACAAACCTGACGAAGAAGGATGTTCCTTTCAAGTGGAGTATTGAGTGTGAGCGGTCTTTTTGTGAACTTAAAAGCAAGCTGACTTCTGCACAAGTTTTGATCATTCCGGAGGGTGGAGTGAAGAAGGTAATTTTTAGTGATGCTTCGATTCAGGGGTTGGGATGTGTGTTGATGCAGAATGACAGGGTAGTTGCCTACATTTCGCGACAGTTGAGACCTCATGAGCGAAACTACCATACACATGACCTTGAGTTAGCCGTTGTGGTATTTGCGCTTAAGATTTGGAGACATTATTTGTATGGTGAGAAGTTTGAGCTCTTTTATGACCACAAGAGTCTCAAGTATCTATTCTCTCAGAAAGAGTTGAATATGCGTCAGAGGAGATGGATGGAGTTAATAAAAGATTACATTTTCAAGTTGGAATATCATCCAGGGAAAGCTAACATGGTGGCTGACGCTTTGAGCCGACAGCCAATGGGAATAGTAGCTTCGTTGATGGTACAACAGTGGAGTATGTTAGAAGAGGTTGCTTGTTTTGATTTCGACATGGGTACGACTAAAGGTCAAGATTTTTTCTCTGGTAGTATGGTTATCGGTCCATCTCTATTGCGTCGGATTGTGGAAGCTCAAGATGAGGATGAATGGTGTAAGAGTCAACTAGAGAAAATACAGGAAATAACGGATAAGAGCTTTATTGTTGGTCAAGATGGTGGATTAAGGTATCGTGAAATATTATACATACCAGATTTTAAGGATTTGAGACGAACAATTTTAGATGAAGCATACCGAAGAAGTATACTATATATCCTGGTGGTAATAAGATGTATAAGGATTTGAAGCGGCAATATTGGTGGTCTGGGATGAAACATGATGTAGCAGACCACGTCCGAAAGTGTCTGACCTGTCAGCAAGTAAAGATCGAACACCAAAACCCAGTTGGTAAATTGCAGCCCTTACCTATTTCGGAGTGGAAGTGGGAAAACATATCCATGGATTTTATTACTGGGTTACCGCGATCGAGTAAGGGTTACGACGCAATCTGGGTGATAGTAGATAAATTGACGAAATCATCACATTTCTTACCGGTCAAGACAAATTATTCCGGTGAAAAGTTAGCTCAGTTATACATGGGAGAGATAGTTAAGCTTCATGGTGTCCCAGTATCTATCGTTTCTGACAGAGATTCATCTTTTACATCACGGTTCTGGAAGAGTTTTCAGACATCTTTAGGGTCTTCGTTGAACTTTAGCACATCATTTCATCCTCAAACTGATGGACAAACCGAACGTGTGAACCAAGTACTTGAGGATATGTTGAGGTACACTATTATTGATCTTGGAGGTAGTTGGATGAATCACTTACCTTTAGTGGAGTTTGCATACAACAATAGTTACCATTCTAGCATTGGTATGGCTCCGTTTGAGGTGTTGTATGGCAGACCTTGTCGTTCACCTTTATGTTGGACAGAAGTTGGAGAACCAAACTCACGGGTCCAGAAATTATTCGTGAGACGTCTGAAAAGATTACACTAATTAGAGAAAGGTTGCGCACAGCACAAAGTAGACAAAAGAGTTATGCGGACAAGAGACGCCAGGATCGGGAATATGAAGTTGGAGACCTAGTGCTTCTCAAATTTTCACCCATGAAGGGTGTGTTACGTTTTGGTAAAAAGGGAAAACTTGTTCCTCGTTTTATAGGACCATTTCGTATTGTGGAAGGATATGGAAGGTGGCTTATCGTCTCGCTCTACCAGAAGTACTAGATGGGGTTCATAATGTTTTTCACGTATCTATGCTTCAAAAAAATATGCGGGACGCAGATCAACACTCAGTAATAGACTATCAGGATCTGGAATTACAGAAGGATGTATCTTATGAAGAAAAGCCGTATAGAATCATTGATCGCCGAGAGCATGTCCTTCGAAGGAAGACCATTCCAATGGTTAAAGTTCAAAGACACCATCACAATGACAAGGAAATCACCTGGGAACATGAGGAGGACATGGTGACTCGTTACCCTGATTTCGTCAACAATCTGGTAAGTACGATTTCATTTCGAGGACGAAAAATTTCTTTTTAGAGGGGAATATTGTAAAACCCCTTATCCTAAAATTGCATGCTCTCTATTATTAGGTTTAGGTTAGTTATTCATGAGATAGTTAACACTACGTGGGGGAGAAAAAGTCCTAGTAGTTTTAGGAAAACTAGTTAAGGTATATACATATAGTTAGGGTTTTGTTGGTGTGTTATTTTTCGGAAGAACTTAAAATAGAAGAGACGGACACAAAACAGAGAAGAAAAAGAATTTCAGCCATTAGAGAAAAAAAAAGGTTGATTTTGTTTCTTTGCTTCACATACCAGGTAGGTTTTCTAACAATTATACCTTTTAAGCATGATCTAGTAAGATTAGAAAAGTTCCAAGGAAAACATATCAAAGAGAAGAAAGGTTTGTACGCAGTTGTATTTTTTTCACAGAGTTTAGCCTAAAATCTTACTAAACGAACAACTGTGTGAGGGTTTTTCTTGTTTATTAACTGTACTGAGTTCATCGTGACGTAGACAAGTAATTTTAATGTTTAGAACATACCACTGGTGGCCTGTACAGTAGTACGTATGGGTAAGATGTTTAAGTCGTTTTCTTATGATGTGCATATTACCAAGATCTTACTCATTAATAATCCTCCTGTTAGCTTTCATTAGTTTTCTTTTGATTGAGTTTTGTTTGACTTATTGTAACGTCCACTCTAATAAGAAGTGTTAGAATCTTATTAAATGCATGTTGGTAAAAAGAAAACTGAAGTGTTAAAACCCCATGGTCTCTGGCAACAAACGAGAGTTTTATGTTGCCATGGATGTGCTTTCAGAGGTAAAAAACACCATGTACAGTGAAGGAAATTGGATATTTCCTGCATAAGGTCTGACTCTGAAACAGCTCGATCTGTGGCCCAAGGAAAACTACGTGTCAACTCCAGTGTAAAGTTTGTTGCTCTGAAAGAGCACTCCGGAGTTGAGAATGCCATGTTGTTACTTCCTTTTAAAGTCAATACACCTAGGCATAGTTAATCAATCTCAAGAGCATGTACTGCGTGTTAGGGTAGTCAATTGAAAGTTGATACAGACTTAGGCTAAGCATATATATAGAATAGGTGGAAGTACTCGTAACAATATGGGGCCTAACTGTGAAATGAATCTTGGAAACATTGATGTGTGTAGGTTGTGGTTTCTAATAAGATTGTGTTTGTAGTTTTTATTTTGCACAACTAAAGGCTGTATAGGGAATGCTATGCTTTCATTTGTTTGTCATAGTGTTTAGATGACTAAAGGAATATGTACAGGATTGTTGGTGACTGCCAACCTCTGATGTTGGCAGACGTATTATAACCACTTTGTGTGAATAAATGGTGTAGTTATTTGTTTGTCTTTATCGCCCGTAGTTGGTTCGACTCCCAGAGGTTGTTGGGCGATGGCCGAGGGGTCGCCTAGAAGATATGGATCTATTATCTTGAATGGGGTCGACAACACTAATTTTTCTACGCACTGTAGGGAATAAAGTGGACTACGCAAGGGCCGATATATGTCGTCGTACGGTTAGAAATGAAACTATAGAGAGTGGAAGTCGATCTATTTCTTGGGTGGGAAACATATTTTCATTTCTCTTATATACAACTGTTTTTGTGTGCCTTTGTGTTTTTTTGTATTCTATAAAGTCCTATATTTCTGTTTAGGTCGTCGACCTTACTACTTACAAAGAGACACTCCTATAATTTATTTGTACCTTACGAAGTCATTTCATGAACCTTGGATTATTAGTTTATTTGTAAAAGGGTATAAGGGTGCGAAAACCTACTTTAAGTTGGGGTCTGACCCAACTTACTATAATTTTTCAGGAAACGGTAGCTGCGGAGCAACCTAACTAGTAGAACGACTTTTTGTTCCGGAAAGCTACATCATCTTTGTCTTCAAGGTGCTTAAACAGATAAATGTTTTTTTATAACTTGTTTTTGTCTAGACTTCTTTATTTAAGTAAGATTCTATCGTTTAACTTATATAACCGACCTGCGTGTCGAAAACAGACTTTTGTTTTAAACACTTTCCTTCTACCAGATTTCTTTTATAACGTTCGTCATTTTTAAATAAGATTTTCTTTTAAACCTATTATTTTCAAGAGCACCACACGATAGCCGGATCTCCATTTGTTGGCTTGAAGGTTTGAGTGTGTAAAGTATTCCATGAGTATGTCACACTTCTATTTTAGGGCGGCCGACCTAGAATTATGAGGTGGGGCGTTACATATAGAAAGCAGAAATCAGAAATCACAGGTAGTTTGAAACTTTTAGACAACAAAATTTTGAAGTTAGGATTGCGTTGCCGACAACCATACACTTAGCTTGGTCTTGCTTAATATGCTATTGGCCTTTTTGAGATACATTTACACCAACCATTTACTACCACAATTAAAAAAAATAAAAGCACTTCCACCTGATCATACTAACTTGCCCATCATCAAGACAATCACATCATAACAAGAACAAACCATAGTGGAAAAATCGACAACTTAAGCAAGAGTAAAAATGTATTTTAGGATTAGCCTTATAACCAATTGCTACGTAGTTTACAACAAGGAACATGAATTAATCATCAAGGCATATGGTCTAACTATCATCGAATCATTTGCATGGTTTGTAATTTATAGATGTGTACTAGAACTATCCATGTGCTTAACCCCTTTATATCTACCAAACAAATTAAGTTCAACAATTTTAATCATACATCTAGATATTGACAACACTCACTTTACATCATACGACGGTCGGATATACATCCAGTATTGATAGATTCTTGAATTTAAAGAGAAATTGATTAATCAAGAACAAGACTAAGAACATTAATTCTTCTCATCTGTTGAGAGAACGAGACTAATTCTTCTATTGAATCATGAAAATTACTTGTACACTCACACACATACTTTCCATATTTATGATTTCATCAATCCTAACTAACGTACACTTTAGAC
>JAJJMC010006817.1:176219-209820 GCA_023531435.1 Papaver californicum
CCCCTCAAACTGAAGTGATTAGGCACAGGCTGAACATTCAGTTTGGCATGCAATAGAGCAAATCTGGTTCCTGAGAAACCTTTGGTGAAGACATCAGCATCTTGATCAACAGTGGACACATAAGATAACTTCGGAGATTGAGAGTGAACAAGTTCCCTGACAAAGTTATAATCCACAGATAAATGCTTCATCTTTGTATGGAACACAGGATTTGATGAGAATGGGATTGCACTAATGTTGTCACAAAGGATGGTAGGAGCAGAAGGTAAAGAGATATGCATTTCAGCTAATAGGTTGATTATCCACTGTACCTCAGCAACAGTGTTAGCCAGACTGTGGAATTCAGCTTCTGTGGATGACCTGGAAACTGTAGATTGTCTTTTGCTAAACCAGGAAACTGGATTTAAGCCAAGAAAGATGCAATAACCACCAGTACTCCTTCTAGATACAGTGTCACCTGCCCAATCTGCATCACTAAAGCCAGTCACATTAGTGAAGCCCTTTTGAAAGTAAATGCCATAGTCAATTGTACCTTTTATGTATGTTAATATCCTCTTAGCTGCAATCAAGTGAGAAGTGTGAGGTACTTGCATGTATTGACATACTTGATTTACTGCATATGAGATTTCTGGCCTTGTCCAAGTCAAATATTGTAAAGCACCAACTAAGGATTTGTACATAGTAGATCAGATAACTGCTCACTAGAGTGGCTTTGCATCTTAAAATTGGCAGGAACTGGAGAGGAACATGGCTTAGATCCACTCATTTTATGTTTATCTAGTAGATCTAGTGCATATTTAGTCTAAGAGAGGAATAGACCATTAGAGTTTCTCTTTACCTCCAGGCCAAGAAAATAGTGTAATGATCCCAGATTCTTTACATGGAAGTGACCTTGAAGCTGTAAAATGAAGTCAGTGCATAAAGAAGAGGAGCTTCCTGTGATTAAAATGTCATCCACATACACCAAAATATAAGTAATCCTTGTACCCAATTTCTGAATGAAGAGAGATGCATCTGCTGAAGATAGGATGAAGTCATAAGAGATTAAAACCTGTTGTAACTTGGCATACCAAGCTCTTGGTGCCTGTTTTAAGCTATATAGAGACTTATTTAACTTACAAACATGATTAGGAAAATCAGGATCAATGAAGCCAAGAGGTTGAGACTTACAGTAAAACCTCTATAAATTAATAATGTTGGGACCGGGATATTTTATTAATTTAGCGAGATATTATTATATCGATAAATTAATAATTTATTAATTTAAAGAGGTTTTACATATTACCTTTAAATTTCCAAGTCCAATGTACTAGTTACAATGTATATTAGTTAGAGATGAAAAATAAATTACAGAAACAAGTTCCAAGGCACATTTTATGAATTTACATTCACAAATTAATTGAATTTGTCAAGTTCATTGTTTTTGAATAAGTAAAAAGTTAGTTCATGGTACCAAAAAGTTGGTCCATGGTACCAACGCAGTACATTAAACATGGTTAGAAATTGATCACTATAAAATGTCCATTGAAATTTTTTAATATCACATCAACTATGGCTCCTAAACTAAAAGGTGTTCAAAAATCAACAATGACCGATCAACAACGAAAATTGTTATGCGAGTATAAGAGAGATCACCAAGGATGCACTCAACAAGATTTGGTGCAGTGGGTTGACAAAAATTTCAATTTGAAAGTTAGTCAAGGAACAATATCAAACACTCTCAAGCGATCATCAGAGTTCCTATCAGCTGACTTTGACAAAGGTGGATCTTCCAAGATTCACAAACCAGCCATGTACCCGGACATGGAGAAAGTTGTTTATGAATGGTTTCTCCAACATCAAGAGCGTGTGAATATAACAGGAGAGCTAATCATAGAGAAGGCGGTTGAGGCGCTGAAGCTTTTGTACCCACAGGATTCTTCAGAGCATAAACTTTCACAAGGATGGCTTGAGAAATTTAAGTTAAGGCATGGTATCAAATCATATCGCCGTTTCGGAGAAAGTGGCTCAGTCGACACACATGACATGGAGAAGAAATTGGAGCCTATAAGCGAAAAAATTGATCAATTTCCTATGAAAGATGTTTTTAATATGGATGAAACTGGTTTGTTTTACAGGTTACAAGCTGAACATTCACTTGCAACAAAACAACTTGAAGGTAGGAAACAGGACAAGGAAAGACTTACAATTGTTATTTGTTGCAATGAGGATGGCTCGAAAAAAATTCCTCTATGGATCATTGGTAAGTATGCAAAGCCACGTTGTTTTAAGAATATCAACATGAATAGCCTAGATTGTGAATACTGTACCAACAAAAGAGCATGGATGACTGGGTTGCTTTTCGAAGAATATGTTTGTTGGCTGGATGAAAAAATGCAAGGTCGAAAAATTCTCTTGGTAGTGGATAATTGTCCAGCCCATTCAAATAATATCCAAGGGTTGCAAAACATTGAGTTGTTTTTTCTACCGCCAAACATGACTTCAAAAATTCAACCATGTGATGCTGGAATAATTAGAGCCTTTAAAATGTACTACCGTAAAAGGTTTTACCGTAAGATTTTGGAAGGTTATGAGTTGGACATTTCTTCTCCGGAAAAGATTAATGTTTTAGATGCTATCAATTTGGCCGTCTCAGCTTGGAGAAATGTGCAACAAGAGGCCATAGCAAATTGCTTTCGACACAAAATTCGTTCGGCGAATCCAACCGGCTCAAGTGATTTAAACGATGTAAATTTTGGGGAAGACATTCGTGAGCTTGAGAACTTGATTACAGGTATGCATTATCGGCACAAAATGGATGTGAATCACTTGCTAGATTATCCTGGTGAAAATAATGAATGTTACGAGGTTTAAAGCATTGAAGAAATTATGGCGGATACCATTCAAAATCCGGTCGATGACGAAGTTGAGGATGATTCAATAGCTTTGGAACCGGTCACTCGGAAAGAAGCATTGCAAGCGGCAACAACTCTTCACAACTTTTTGTTGCAATACGAGAAGACAATGCCCCAACTCTTAAGTGCAATGAGGAGATTTAAAGATGAACTCAATATAGATTTGAAGTTCAACAAAAAACAAATGACTATAGATTCATTTTTTACTAGACAATCTTAGAATTTGGAATCTTTTAGTAATTATTAATTTATAGTTTTATTGGGACCAATATATATACACTGGGATTTCAAAAAAAGTTATTATCTTATTATTTTATCGATTGGGGTCCAATTTTATACTGGTCCCAAGTTGGGACTGGACAAATTATTAATTTTATCGAGGTTATTAATTTATCGAGTATTAATTTATAGAGGTTTTACTGTATAGATGTTTTCTGAAATGTTCCCATGTAGAAAAGCATTACTAACATCAAGTTGAGTAATTGTCCAATTTAAGTGCACTGCCAAGGAAAGAAGAACTCTGGTTGTGGTAGACTTGGCAACAGGACTAAATGTCGCAGAATAGTCCAAACCCTCATGTTGATGAAAACCTTTGGCTACCAATCTTGCTTTATACCTATCTATAGATCCATCTGGTTTATATTTTAGTCTAAAGACCCATTTGCAACCCACAAGATTCATTGAGGAATCATATGGTACCTTAGACCAAGTATTAGCATTTTGCAAAGCATTGTATTCATTTACCAGTGCTTGTCTCCACTTTGGGTGTTTGTTGGCTTGACTACAACAGGTAGGAGTAGGAGGTGGTACCATAGCAGTCATAGCAGAGGATAAGGAATGCTTTGTAGAATATATTTTGGGTTTGTAAATACCAGACTTGCCTCTTGTATGCATAGAGTGAGCATTAGTGATAAGAGAAGTGGGCAGAGTTGCATCAGATGTAGTAATATCATAAAATGAAGCAGGGGAAGGATCAATAGATGAATGCACATGTGCAAATGAGGATTTAGTGGCTTCAGAATGAATGATAGAGTCTGTAGTAATATGGTTTAGTATAGGTGCAAGTTTCTTCAATGGAAAAAAAGTTTCTTGAAAATGACATGTCTAGATACATATATCCTGCCAGTGGTAGGATCCAGAAATTTGTAGCCTTTTTGAGAAGAACATAACCAATGAATATACAAGACTTACTTCTAGGTGCCAACTTGCTAGCTGCATAGGGCCTTAGCCAAGGGAAACACAAAGAACCAAAAACTCTTAAGAAATTATAATCAGGTGGGTGTTGAAAGAGTACCTCAAATGGTAAAAGATAACCAATAGATTTAGTAGACAGCCTGTTGATAGTATAGTTGGCAGTTGTGAAAGCATCCACCCAAAAAACAACACTAAGACCCGATTGAACTAAAAAGGTTCTGCCGATATCAACTAAGTGTCTGTGCTTGGACTCTGCCACACCATTTTGTTCAGGTGTATGTAGACAAGAGAATTCATGTCTTATTCCATGGTGAGCCAGGTAGGAAGTCAGTTGGTGATGTAAGAACTCTCCTCCACCATCAGTTCTTATTTTCTTAATGCAGCATCGCAATTGTTTTTCTATACAAACTTTGAACTCATAGAAAACTTTCTTGAAGTCAGATTTATCAAACAATGGGTGAATCCAGCGAAATTTTGAGAAGTCATCTATTATAAAAACATAATATCTGTAACCAGAAATAGAGATTACAGGACTTGGACCCCAGAGGTCCATATGAAGTAAATGCAAAGGTGCTAAACTAGTTGAGTTAGACATTTGAAATGTCAACTTATGAGATCTGCCCAAAAGACAATCTTAACAAGATATAAGACTTTTAACAATTTTAGGTAATGATAATTGTTTGGAAACACATTTCAGTGTTTTGAATGATGGATGAGCCAATCTTCTGTGTCGTACTTCAGAAGATGTGGATGTTGTGATAGCAGAATTAGCTTTCTTGGTAGATTGATGTAGAAAATGGATGGGATAAAGCCATTACTGTGAGGGCCTTGCAAAAGAATTTTCCCAGTTGATAAGTCCTTCACAGAGAAGCCAACAGAAGTAAAAGTTATTGAACAGTTATTATCTGAGGTGAATTTGTGCACAGAAAGTAAATTTTGAGCAGCACTAGGAACTAATAAAACATTGTTCAAGTTAAACATATGTTGAGGTGTTGATTTCAAAGAATATCCAGAGTGGGTGATTGACATACCTTCTCCATTTTCTATATTTATTTTATCAACTCCATTATAGGCAGATGAATGCTGCAATTCACTCTTGTTGGGAGTAATATGATTTGTTGTTCCACTATCAGAAAACCAAGGATTATCTCCCTTAATATTTGCAGAAGCCAACATAGCTGATAAATGATTAGAAGTATTATCATTTTGGTAGGTGAAGTTGAGTATGTTTCTGCAAGCTAAATCACTGTGACCAGCTCTACCACAAATTTGACAGACTATATTGGATGAAGTAGATTGTGGACTATCATTTCTAGTTCTGGGGATGTATCTAAGTCCTCTGCCTGATGTGAAAGAATTCCTTCTGCCAAATTGGTAGTTACCAGATCTTGATCCATTGTGATTAAACATGGTGTTTCCTCTACCATTAGATTGAGAAGTAAAACTGGATCTTGAATAAGAGTTTCTGAATTGAGGTCTTGAGGTCTTGATGGATAAAATGGTGTTGTAAAGGCTTGATGTATAGGATTTGTGAGTTATTCTGTATGACTCTGACTTATAACAACTTCTTCACTTAAAAGGTTATTATGAAGCTCAATGCAAGAAATAGGTCGGTATCTATGCCTCATAGAAGTAGCAAATGGAATGTAATCAGAATGCAAAGCAGATAAGGTTACTACAACTAGTTCCTTATCAGAAACATGTTCACCAGCAGCAGCAAGCTGATCTGCCAAAGATTTTATTTCATAAATTAGACATGAAATAGATTTTTTACCTTGATTGACTGCTAAGAGTTTGGTGCGAAATTGAATTGAATGAGTTGAAGAGGATGTAGCAAATCTTTCTTCTATGTTGGTCCAGAGATAGTGTAAAGTTGGTGCAGTTGCAAAATGTGCAATCACTGAATCTGATATAGTGCTGTTGATCCATAGAATGATTGTGGAATCTTCATCAATCCAGTCTAAGTAAAGTGGATTTTCTACTCCATTGGTTTGATTTCTTGGATTGGTAAATTGATCCGGACATGGGTAAGATCCATCCAGATATTTCATGATCTTGAATTTTCTTATCACAGGAAGCATGAGATTTTTCCAAGTTAGGAAATTATCTTCTTTAAGCTAGAGAGAAACGAAATTTGTTAGTTTATTTAACAGAATTTTTGCTATGGAGTTTGAAGTTGGATTCTTCATTGTTGTCAAGAACTCACGAATCATAAAAATCAGAAAGACTGAATTTGATTCAGATTGAAAAATAGAAATGAAAATAAGATAGATGTAGGAAAAAAAAGAAACCTAATGCTCTGATACCATGATAGATTCTTGAATTTAAAGAGAAATTGATTAATCAAGAACAAGACTAAGAACATTAATTCTTTTCATCTGTTGAGAGAACGAGACTAATTCTTCTATTGAATCATGAAAATTACTTGTACACTCGCACACATACTTTCCCTATTTATGATTTCATCAATCTTATCTAACGTACACTTTAGACAACTATTCAATGCTGCTAACGTACACTTCTTGACAGGTAATATAAGCTAATGTGCACAGAACATGATACACTAAAGGCTAACGTGCACAGAGTGTAACTCAAGTGTAACTACAAATTGTAACTTCTGATTGTGGACTATTAAATATATCAAGCTAGATTTTCAATAAAATGAAGGATTAAACTCATTACTACCATAAACCATAGGTTGAATGAATTCTCACAATCCCATACTATCATTTAACATGAATTAGGCATTACAAATAGATTTGGGAAGAAAACCAAGTTGATATGAACCCTAATTTGTTTGTTTTTAAACAAATCCAATTTGAAGAAGAATTCATGGCAAAATATCTAATCAAGCATATATTTAGTTTCATATACAAACTAGAAAATTGATGAGAATCATATGGATCAATTTTAATTGAGAAACACTTGCCTCAAATCAAAATCTTAAGTAGAATAACGGAAATTCCTCTTTTTCATTTATAATCAAATCAACATGTATGAACGCCATCAACAACTAGATGTTGTTTTACCTCCATACAGTTTACTAACTTTTCGTGATTTCAGTCATTTTCTTTAACCTTTCAGGGGATGAGGGAAATCACCAGAGAAAGAAAAAGAAGGACAAGGAATAAAATGAGAAAAAGGTAAAAAAAAAAAAAAAACAAGTACCGAGTTTCTCTCGGTCCTTTTTGTTTCAATTTTCAGACTTACACAAATGTCCCTGACGGCCTCATTATATGACACGTGAGCATCATGCATATAGAACTATTAAGGCACAAATGATTTATATTAACACTAACTCACTATATCATCTACTATTAATGCCATCCACAATCATTAAAGGCATATGACTATTGGATATACATTTTATTTTCCTTAGCATTCTCGTTGAAGAATTTGATTTCTGACTCTAATGGGTCCAAGTTAAACACCAGAAAAGTTCAGGTTCCCACATATTTCCTTGTTCTTATGTGTACGATAATGGTTTAGAGGAACGAGTTTATCCCGATTCTAGTAATTTAGAGTCTAACGATTCAAAAATAATAGTTTCCGATGAAGATGATAGGCTCGTAGAGAATTTAAAGATGAGTGAGGATGTCGTCATAAAATGTAGGACTGTTCATGATCCTTTATAAAACAATGTGCTTAACAATCCATTATATGAATATGATGAACCTCTTGTGATCACTAATTTAGAAGAAGAGGCTTTTAGGAACACCTTGGATAACCCATTGTATGGTTTTGATGATGATGTTCTTTTTGGATCATTTGGGTAACCAGTCCTCAGAAGAATCCGAGAGTAATGTCCACCCTAAGTTTGGGGGTACGATGATTTTTGTGCTTTTCAAGTATCCATGCTTAAAGTCCCTCACTTGGGACTTGACATATGTGCCTCTACCATTTTAAGAGATTATCTTCATACACTTTTCCCCGAGCCTGATTTTTTCCAGAATGAAATTCAGTCGTCAAAAACCCATCATCCTGTTGATGTGGTTTACCCGGATCATAATACCATTAATGACTTTGTTTTCCTACCAAATACTTTTCTACCAATCGTGGGAACATCTGAACTCCATATGTGTCAATTCGTAAACTTTGGAACCAAACATGAATATTTTAGGAAGTTTAAATCGACACGTTTTCATGAGAATGACCACCAATTTCATATATTCCATTACGGTCATCTATATAATTCAGATTTGATTGACTTTAAGGATCCACAATTATTCAGATTATTATTATATGACTCACAAATTATGACTAATCCTTTCTTGGTCTGGCTGAAGACTTTAAACTTAGCCCTCTATGGGAGGAAACCCATATGCTTTTGGTACACGGTGCTAGTAATATCATTCTTTATCTCTTTTACGTTGTTCATTATTTTCTATTTGTTCATGCTTTTATTTATTTATCTTTAGAATATCGAGGACTATGTTCAATTTAAGTTTGGGGGTAAGGGAGAAAAATTTAAAAAAATTAGGTGTACGAAAAACTCCAAAATTTAGAAACTTGTGAACAATCCAGGATGACCCTAACCATTCTAGGTAGATGGAAACAAAACTCTGGTCTATAGGAGTTGGTGTGCCCAGCTAAATGGTATTCATAAAAGGACAGAACTCAGGTGTTAGAAATAACATGATAGTCGTCAGCATATCATGTTCTGTTTTTAGTTTTGTAAATTTTTATATTTTTCTAAATGAATTAGTGGGGCACTAGTATCGTCTTGTTGTCGCCGCTAGGATGAAGTAGAGTGATTGAGATCAAGCCCCATTATTTTACTTGAACTTGACCAATAATAATAATAATAATAAATTGACACTTGGATAACAATATGTGTGTGTGCTCCCTGTCTTCATCGTCTAAGCAAAAGTGGAACGCAGGATCCATGGGAACTATCATGTAATTTGTTGACAAAGAGCATGCACTTAGATTCAAAAGATCTAATCATGTTGTCGGATAATAATAATAATAATAATAATAATAATAATAATAATAATAAATATAAAAAAATGATAAACTTTTTTTGTATATATTTAATAAATCGATCACTGGGGCCCTTGTATATACCAGTTGAGTTAATACTAGAATTAGGATTCAGACCAGTGGGTGCACATCTCAATTCATTAGGGTTCATCTTGGCATGATGGTTATACAAATATTCTGGGAAACACCGTTCACTTTAGTCAACATGCACACACTTTTATTTCCAGATCCATCTTCTTAATCTATTCATGTGATTGTGGTTTGTTAGATTCCGAGTATCGTGGTCCATTGTACGACTATCTGAGCAATGCTTTGTTTTCTTTTATATGAATGTTGGTACGTTTGAGTGCAAACCCGTGTACAACAATTGGACTCATATAGGGTAATGATTCCCATAGCTGAAGAATTTAGTAGCCAACTAAATAACATGTTTAGTGTCTACCCTCGATCATTCACAAGTAGCTAGAGTTTGGGGTAAAGGTTTTATGGGTATACCCCTTGTAAACCCTCATGAGACAAAACTCGTCCGATAGGGACACTTATGGGTTCAAAGGCTTGCTGCACATGCTAAGTGTAATTGCAATGCCTGCGTAAGTGAATTAGGATTTTTATTTTCTCAAGGATTAGCAAATATAAGTTTGGGGGTATTTGATTGACACATTTTTGTGTCTTAATTAGTCTCACATTTATATTGTTGCTACTCGATTTTTCTACTAATAGTGTTCTTTTGTAGGTGTTTTTGAAGAATAAATAATCATGGAAAAGTTGGTGAGAAATTTGATAAAGGCACATCAAAAGTGTTAAAGGCATCCATTCATTGGATAAGGACAACTCAGTTGATAATGCACCCACTTCTCAAATTCAAATAAGAAATTGACGGGAAAATCTTACTATAGATCTGTGGAGATCGAATCAGTGTTATTTTGGAGAATTTTAAGGATTTATTACAAGAATATATTCTTGCCTACTTAGGATAAGTTGTACACGATTCAAACTCTCTAAATCAAGCAACAAAATCTCACAAAAATACTAAACATGGAGGATAGTATTCTCGGTCTGGTTGTGTTAAAGAGAAGATATCCTCGAGAGACAGAGGTGCTATTCTCGAGTGGAAGGATAAGGCAACAATCTGATTCGAACTTAAATACATACAGAACAAAGAAGAAAAAAAAATCAAGAAATACTCACCGAGAGGAAAAATACCATGATTGTGACCTGCCGAGAAGATTCTCATTAAAAGAGTGAAGATTTTTAGAAGATATTGGAGTTAAAGGGTGTTGTGGTAAAATATGATCGAAAGGAACATCAATGGGGGGCTGTTTCATAGCCAGGATCTAGAGAAAAACAAGAAAAAATCTCTGCAAATTCTATGGTTCTTCACGGCTGAAGGAAGAAGAAAAAAAGAAGAAAAAAACTCAAATAAATTGTCATTTTTAATCATTGTCTTTTCTTTTATAATTAAAAGCTTTGGCAACGGTTTATGCTACAATGTTCGCGATATTTTCATCTTTTATTACGGAAAGAGTCCGTGCTTCTTTAACTGCACACAGAAGGAGTCATTTATTCTCTAAATTATATTAATCATTCAACGATTGAGTTGTTTTGTATTTTTCTTCTTCTCAAGCACTTTTGAGTTACGTATTTATATTTTGAGAGTGTTTTGAGCATGTGAGATAAACCCTAACACTGGGACAATGGAGAAAGCTATTTTTCACAATTGTTTGGTAACTATATTCGATTCTTTATGAATTTTTTACTTATTTTAATTGATTTTATTGATGATTTATGATTTTGTTTGATGGTGTATGCTTAGACTTAGAGTTTTTGATGCGCCATGCTTATGATTTACAATTAATGTTTTATAAATCTACCTTTGGCAAAGAAATAAAGTCCATAAAAAAGCTATAATTGTTAAGAATTGATATATACATCACTCAAATATGAATAATGGTGGAATCCTGAGTCTCAGTCTCTCGTAATATTTGTATCATCTCTTATTTATTTTCTAGTGTAAATCAGAATTAGGTCTAAAATCAATCTTCACAAGTCTGAGTGAACAAACCTTATTTACCACTGTCTACAGTCACATCATGAATAAAGAGGGGTTATTAGAAATTAGGGTTTCTACTTATTGCACCATAAAAAGGCGGAGATATTTTTAAGCCTAGATACAAAAGGAAATCAAAAAGGCGTTTCTGAATCTATAACTAATCGTAGGAGTTATTATCGATCTCCATGGGTGGATTTCATTACCCGGAGAGGTGAAAGGGAAATAAGTGACGAAAGCAGCTATTAAATACTATTTATTGAAACAATAATGATCAAAACGCTGGAAATAAGTGGGTCATAGAAGGGAGCACAAAAACCGTTGGATCATTTGATCTGGCTAACATGGGGAAGGAGGGGTGAGATCCCATCCGCTTGTTGTAACCCACGAATATATCCTGGCCGCTGGGTGTAATAGCAATCACTTATGTTATGTAAGCATTGATAAAAAAAAAACAGGAACCAACTATTGCTAATATTAATTGTACATTGGTGGTCGATTACCCACACTTTGTATTTCGCAAACTTCGAAATTAATATGCTTTTTAATATTGTGATTTTATTTTATCTTCATATGTATTCAATTTAAAAAAGAATAATTTTTTATTACGAGGTTATTGTTCAGGCCATTGGATTTTATGTTCATTACATGAATTATGAATACCATGTGGTGTACAGATTTGCCTCCATTTGACTAACAAGGTTGGTTATTAAAACACGTATGGAAAGATGCTCTGTTATTCTATTTAAGTAATCATAATGGGGATGAGGGACATAAAAGGTTGAAAGGTGGTGGGATACCTAATACAGGTTTATAAGGCATTTCCAATGCACAACCCATAATAAAGAAGTTAAGACGCGCACGAGGAAATCTATAAACTGTTTGTCATATTATTATTCGACTCTTGCTTTTTTCCTAACTCAAACACTTTTACACAAGTTGGTTGGTTGGCTGCAGTAATAAAACATATAAAAATTCGTAGTCTCAATATCATAACTTATCTCTTTTGTATCAATATTTTCAAATAAAATGGTCATATGTAAATGCATGAGTTTACTTTCAGTATTGGTGGTATACCTACTTCCTTGTTGGGTAAACTACCATGAGGAAACCATCGTTTCCTTTTTATCCGATCATATACGAGTATGTCAAGTAAAATTGGGCAAGAATTCAAAATGGCATGGGCCATATAACCAACAACTTTGTACAAAAGCTTCAACAATTACAGTGAAAACAACGACAATGTTGTTTGGTTTCCATAGGTGGATTATCCAGAGTATTAATACAAATATATAAAAGGTGTTTATGGGTTTTCACTATAAAAAATTGTGTTTACAGTCCAATATCGGACCGTGACGTCTGGTATATGGAGGAAAAGTTTATTATACAGACCTTGTGAGAATAATTACCAAGAACCCTTAAGTTACTGAAACCATTTTTTTAGGTTGACGAGGGAAGGTTGGACAAATGTTACCTATGTGGCTGGAAGGATGTAGTAGCAATCCAATACAACGATTGGTATCAAGACCATCGTGAAACCAGTAGTTGGTGTAGATACATTAAACGTTTATGGGCTGGACGACCTCGCAATATCATTAACGAATTCAGAAGATTCCTTACAAAGCCAGCCTCCGCTATAATTTCTCATATTTTTAGCGTACAAGGGAGAAGGTTGTTTATCATCTGGGTATCATGCCACCATTGTTCTGTGATGCACAAATGATATCTTCTCAAGGGAGGTAATGATGGTCTTAGTCGTTTCACGAGGTTATGAACCCCCTAATACTTATTATCATCACGCAGGGTTAACACATGAAAAATTGATACAAATAAGTAATTATTAGTAATTTATAAATCAAAGAATGCAATATATGTACTTGGGAAAGCTATATATAGAGAATGAAGACCAACAATATGACATTTACTCCAACGACCTCAATTAGTATATAAAATCTGAATGATAGGTTCAAGAGATAGATGAATGCCGGATTGCTATTTGGTGCAACAACATGAGAATCTTCACAACCTTATTCTTTTAATCAAACTTACATAAACCTATTTATAGAACCATCAGGACCAATACCCATATGATGATCACATCTGCCATTTTTACTAGATAGTGCGCAATAAATTGTTTGATATAAATGTAGTTTTATTTTATTTGTATTTAAAAATGACACAAATTATTTTTCCATATCCACTTGATTTACTTTATTTTCATTATTGTTGGTATTTACTTTAAGAATTGGTGGTATACATACCTATTTCCTTGTTGGGCGACCTACTATGTGAAACCCAACGTCACTTTCTGATTATATACAAGTATGTCAAGGAAAATTGGACAAGAATTCTACATGACGTTGGCCAGATATAAAAACTTTAACAACTGCATTAAAACAACGATAATGTTGTTTGGAGTCCGTATATGGATTATCCAGAGTATTGGTACAAAGATATAAAAGGTGTATATGAGTTTTCACTACAACAAATTGTGTTGTACTGTTCATTATCAGACCTCGGTGTTTGAAATATAAAGGAAAAGTTTCCTATACAGTTAGATCGTGTGAGAATAATTACCAAAAACCCCAATTCATTCCTAAGTTACTGAAATCGATTTTTTCAGATAAAAGGTGAAGGTTTGACAAATTGTTACCGATGCGGCCAGACATATGCAGTAACAAGATAATACAACGACTAGTTCAAGAGCATCGTGAAGCCGGTAGTTGGTATAAATCATTACACGTCTAAAGGTTGGATGAGCCTGCAATTGTTATTATCACCTAATTCAGAAGATTCCTTCCAGGCCAGCTTCCGTTAGAAATTCCCATTTTTTACGTACAAGGGAGAAGGTTGTTTACCATATGGTCTCATGCCACCATTGTCTTAGGATGCACAAATTATATCTTATTAAGGGGATTTTTCACAACCTTCTTCTTCTAATCAAAATTATAAAATTCTATATACATAATAATTATGACTAATACCCATATGATGATAGTATCTGCCAGTTTTATTAGATGTTGTAATAAAATGTGTGATATAAATGTAGTTTTTTTTTTATATGAAAATGAAAATAAACACAAATTATTTTGCATATCCAATTGATTTTCACCTTTTTTATAAGATTTCATTTGGATGTCAATACTCGTTTTCATTCAACTCTTACAATTGAAAAGATTATGATCACTCTCATACCTCACTGTTTCCGTGTTTCTTCATGTGGTTTTTATTTGTTTTTTTGATGTTTTGTATAAATGAGTCCTGAAAGTGTTGGACCAAATAGTCCAATTTTGGAGTTCGATAAACAACAAGATAATGCTCCAAAAAATGTAACCTTTTGTGGTGGTACTAAAAGTATTCGTTGGGTCATTAAATTAATAATATCAATCAGGATTTACTAATACTATCCATGTGGTTACAACAATAACAATCCTTAGATTAGAGCTGATTGAGGTCATGTAATGACCGAGAGTGACCGATCTAAGGCCCGTATCGTCTCAAACTTGACCACTCAACCATAACACAGCCGAGCAGCTTTATTATCATCTCCATATACAATCTTATATTTTGATGATTTGCTTATTTTTTTATCTCATAGTGGATGCATAATAAGCAAATTTGCTAGTTTTTTTTTTTTTTTTTTTTTAAATTGGTTTTCTCCAACGAATTAAGTCCGATTATGTGTACACTCAAGTATGCAAGTGATATTTTGATCTTACTTTTTAATTTAATTTTCGTAATTATAAATGAGGTACGAGATTCTTATAGCGCCTAATAATGAAGCCATCGGTTAACAACTTACTAGCTTTAATGGAATGCGCATAAAAATGGATTTTAATGTACTTTCTAGCTCCATAACTTGGTAAACCTTCCAAATTCACTATTTCCTATATTATTAGTTAAGGGAAAACCTTGTTGAAACATTCTCATATTAACATTTCAATCTTCGGTGGGATGTGTTTGATACTCCAAAAAGTTGACCATTGTATTTCCCCTTCTTGATAATTTGATGTAGAAGCATGTTCATACCTCAACATTTTCTGAAATGATTTAGTTGAGAATTCTCCGGTAGGATGCTTTGTCCAAATCGGTTTGTCTTCGATATGTTCATCTTCCTCGGTAACATATATGCTTAGGATTCGCTCAGCAGTTTGGGCAGTGAATAACTCGTTTATGAGCTTTGAGTTCCACTCCCTTGAGTTTTTCCTAAATAAATCATTCACTTTCTTGAGGTTAGTTTCCTTTGGGCACTCCTCTTGGATGAAATGGTTTTGATTTTGTGGGATCCAAGGATCCTTCCATAAGCAATTTTAATACCATCTCCCACCATCCAACAACATCCTCTTCTCATGTCTTGTCTGCATTTGAGCATTGCATTAATATTTTGCTCTCATGAGCTTGCTCCACTGACACTCTGGCTCATTTAAGAACTTCCACACATTCTTACTAATCAAAGCTTTATTCAAATCATAGAGAGATCTAATTCCTTGTCCCCCCATATCTTTTTTCTCCTCAAATTTGTCCCACAGGATTCAAAAAAGATTGCAGGTTGCATAATAATGCCCCATAAAGCATGGATCATATTTTTCTTCACTGTCCTACGGTAAAGATTGTACTTTTTGCTTCCCCAATGAATTTCAGGTCGGACATGAAAACCCAAATCTCTCCATAAAAGGTTGTATAGTTTAGTGGCTTAAAGAAAAAAATGGCTTTAATTCTTTAAAGTGGGGGTCCTTCCTGTTATGGGCCATACAGAATACTCAGAATGATACCATCTTCAACAATATGAAGCCATAATTTACTAGAATTATCAACCGTGCAGTCTACAAGCATGACTGTTACACTCAAATTGAAAACCAAGAGGAGAATTATGAAGCCTTAAATTCAAGCTCTAATACTAGTCATGCTTCCTATCACAATAATAGATGATGGCCCCTGCGAAAGATTTAATAAAAATAAATATTGATAGAACATTTGATAAAGATTATTCTGCCTGTGCTGCTATTGCTAGAGATCAACAAGTCAAATTTGAAGGGTGTTGTTCGGATTTTTTTATCAGTCATCTGGCGATTGTAGTTGAAAGTAGAGCCTTTGTCTTGACTTACATTTGGGTATAACTAAAGTTTTCAACATTATCATTGTAGAAGGGGATGCCCAAGTGGTTGTTAACATTTTAAATCAGACTCAGTCTAAGGTTCCCTGAAGAATCAGAAGTCACGTTAGTCAGGCCAAAAATCTCATGAAGAAGATTCTGTACGTGAAATTCAGATTATCAACAAAAATGCCAACTCAGTCGTGCATACTGACAGATACAGTGAATACAACAGATTAAAAACAGATTCTCTTTATTTAATTTCTTGTTAAAAATCAATACACAAACTATTTACTATTTATACTATTTGTTACAAACAGCCTGGCACTTCACATGGGATAGTACACGTCATTTATGACCTGGCATACACATCATTAGGCTCCACTGTTATCCCCCCTCAAGCTCATTGGTTGAGAGACAACCTTGAGCTTGCATCTTAGATCTGTGAACCTTGGTCCGGGCAATGACTTTGTAAAGATGTCTGCGATTTGTTGTGCTGTTTGTACATAGAATACTTTAGTGCATGATCATGTACTAACTCTCGAACAAAATGGTAGTCGATGTGTACATGCTTCATTTTGGAATGGAGGATTGGATTGGATGCTAAGCTTATAGAGCTGATGTTGTCACAGCCTACTCTTGGTGCTCCAGAGATGTGAATGTGTAGATCTTTAAACAGAGAACACAACCAAATAATTTCTGCTGCTGTATGGGCTAGTGTCCTATACTCAGCCTCCATGCTATACCGAGCAACCGTCGTTTGTTTCTTTGACGACCAAGATACTATATTTGATCCTAAAAAGATCGCATATCCTCCTGTAGATCTCCGATCATCAATAGATCCAGCCTAATCCGCGTCAGAGTATCCTGTTAGAGTGGTTGTTCCTTTTGTGAACACTAATCCATGATGAAGTGTCCCCTTGATATAACGAAGTATCCTTTTGGCTACCTCTAGGTGTGTAGTCCGTGGCTCATGCATGAACTGACAAACTAGATTCACGGCATATGACAAGTCAGGCCGGGTCCAAGTAATGTATTGCAGTGCACCCACCAAGGACCGATAAACAGTGGGATTGTCTAGCAGAGTTCCTGAATCCTTGCTGAGAACTGTAGAGACTGATAATGGTGTTTTACTTGGCTTTGATCTTTCCATGTTATGCTTTAGGAGAATATCCAGAGCATATTTTGTCTGTCCAAGATACAAAGACCCATTGTATCTTCTCACTTCTAAGCCCAAGAAATAATGAAGGCTGCCTAAGTCCTTTATGGGAAGTCTCTGTTGTAGTGATTGAATCACTGAGGCTAGATGTTATGTTGAATTTCCCGTTAACACTATGTCATCTACATAGACTAGAGCAAGTGTTGTTGTTGATCCCATTCTATGAACAAACATGGATGAATCAGCTTGTGATTGAATGAACTGTAGCTTTACTAGACTGTCACTCCATTTTTCATACCAGGCTCGAGGAGCCTGCTTTAGCCCATATATTGCTTTGTGAAGTAAACAAACTGCATTTGGTCTTGTTGAATCTTTGTATCCTGGGGGTTGTGCCATTACACCTCCTCTTTGAGATCACCATGAAGAAAAGCATTGGATACATCCAATTGATGTAACTTCCAATCATATTGGACAGCTAAAGCTAACACAACCCTTATTGTTGATGGTTTGGCAACTGGGCTAAATGTTTCTTCATAATCCAAGCCTTGCTGTTGGTGATAACCCTTTGCTACCAATCATGCTTTGTATCTATCAACTGACCCATCTTGATTATATTTCACTCTAAAGACCCATTTACAGCCCACCACATTATGTTGACCAGGTGAGTCCACTAATGTCCATGTACCTGCATCTAAAAGAGCTTTGTATTCATTATCAGTTGCTATTAACCAAGCCTGATCCTTGTGAGTTGTGCTTATACAAGTTGGTATAGGTATAACCTGCCCTAAGAGAGCCATGTTCACTGGATATCTAGTTGATGAGTTTGCCTTAGGTTTGCTGTTCCCTGTTTTAGCCCTGGTTAGCATCATGTGAGTGTTTGCAGCAGTTGAACATCCTGGCAAATGTGTTATATCCAAAATAGTTTGTTCTGTGTTAACTGGTGATGCTGTATCTAATTCTGACTGTCCAGTGTTTTGTGTACTTAAGGCAGGAGTCACTAATATAGAATAAGGAAAAGTTGACTCATCAAATGACACATGCCTAGATACATAGACTATACCAGTAGTTGGATCAAGACATCTATATCCTTTATGATTCAGACTATACCCAAGAAAAACACAATGTCTGCTGCGCTGTTCTAGCTTATTGGTAGTGTATGGCTTCAACCAAGGAAAACATGAACACCCAAACACCTTGAGGAATTCATATTGTGGTTTCTTTCCAAATAGCACTTCATAAGGAGAAGTGTACTGAATTGACTTAGTTGGCAGACGATTGATTACATAATTTGCAGTTAATATTGCATCTACCCAATAACATGCTGGCAGTTTCGACTGATATAGAAAAGTTCTAGTGATATCTAAGAGGTGTCTATGCTTAACTTCTGCTACTCCGTTTTGTTCTGGGGTATGAGGACATGTCAGTTGGTGTGATATACCCTTAGATGCACAGAAATGCTTTAAAAATCTATTTAAGAACTCACCACCATTATCTGTTCTTATGATGATAACATTTGTAGACAGTTGATTTTCTAGTCTAGATACCAGAGATGCAAATTCAAACTTGAAATCAGCCTTAGAAGACAAAGGAAGCAACCAACAAAATTTCGAATATTCATCCACTATATTTGCATAATATCGATTTCCAGAGACAGAGTCTACATAACAAGGACCCCATAGGTCAATGTGAAGTATTTCTAATGGTTTATGTGCCATTGAACTATACAATTGAAAAGACAGTTTCTTTGATCTACATAATTTGCATTCAGTACAGTGGAAAGGTTTAGAAAGAATACTGGACAGTTGTAGCTGAGAGCATATCCTCTGCATAGTCTGGAATGATGGATGGCCAAAACGCCGATGAAGTAGAAGACTATCCTTGGTTGTTGCAGCTAGAGCCATATGTGTATCCTGGTGTGTTCCAAGTGTAATAGGATACAACCCATTCCTATGTGGTCCTTGGAAAAGGATCTTCCCAGATTTCTTGTCCTTCACAATAAATCCAGCCGAGTCAAGAATTAAAGCATAGTTGTTATCTGAAGTAAACTTGTGAACAGACAATAGATTTTGAGATGCCTCAGGAACTAGAAGAACATCATTTAGTATAAAGGAATGTTTATTTACCACATATGTTGAACTACCACGATGAGTTATATCCATACCTGCACCACTTGCTGTTTGAATCTTTTCTGGTCCATCATAAGTGTCAGATTCCTGTAGAACATGTATATCAGAAGTACTATGCTGGTTAGCTCCACTATCAGCTATCCATTCAGCATCATCAAAGATGTCAGCTGCTGCTAACATTGCACTCAAGTTGGATGGTGGAGCTCTTCCCTGATAAGTGAAATTGAGACGATGTGGACATGTTGTTGCCAGATGACCTGTTGTATTACATATTTGACATACTATCTTGTCTGTTGAGTTAGATCCTTTGGTGTAGTTGGACCTTGGAAAGAATGATGGATTTGGATACCGTGGACCGTTGTAGTGTGGTTTTTGATATCCTCTGTAGTTGCTTGAATTACCTCTTGAACCTGAGTAAAAAGGTCTCTGATAGCCTCTTCCTGAATTTGCTAGAAAAGCTTTTGCTGATTTTTCATCTCTTTGGTTCTTTTGCCGTTCCAGAATTATTGATTCCTCACTGATGAGGTTATTGTGCAACTCAATGCAAGACACTGGTGGATTCATGTGTCGCATCGAGGTAGCAAAAGGTATATAATCATCACTGAGTGCTTTCAGTGTGATTACTACCAGTTCTTTATCTGATACTTTTTCACCAACTGCTGCAAGCTGATCAGTTAGGCATTTTATTTCACTAATTAAGGAAGAGACAGATTTGTTACCATGTGTTATAGAGAGAAGCTTTGTTTGAGTTGGATTGAATGAGTAGAAGATGCTCTCCCAAAACGTTCTTCTATATTTTTCCACAGTTCGGCTGAAGAATTGGATAATGAAAAATATGGAATTACAGATTCAGAGATTGTTGAATGGATCCACATAGTTATAGTTGAGTCTACATCCAACCAATCACTGTATTGTGGATTTTCTATTCCATTCTGTTGATTTCTTGGATTAATGAATTGAGGTGGACACAGGTAAGAACCATCCAGATACTTCCTGATATTGTACTTTTGGATTACTGGATTCATCAGGTTCTTCCATGTGATGAAATTATCTTCTTTGAGTTTTAACTGGACAAAGCTAGTGAGTTGATTCAATGAAACTTTTGAGATTGAATGAGAGTGTTGATTTTCCATATTTACTGTAGATCCAGACATAGATGATGTTGGAAAGGTTTCAATCATAGAAAATGGGAAGACGATGAAGGATATTGATGATAATGAACTGTTTGTTTTTGATTTGTGAAAAATAAAAAGCAGATTAATTTTGAAGAGTGATCAACTAAAACTACAATCAAAGAACTTCTGGGTTAAGATTATCAAGAATTGAGCTAAGCTCTCTTAATACTAGTAAACCAGAAAACCTTGGTTGTAGAGCAGATTAGAAATTTTGTTGCAGAGAGAATGACGAAAGAAAGATTTCTTTCTCTTTCAAGATTCAATTTATAGAAGAGAAATTATCTTTACTTCTCTGAACTTTATTCTGATCAATGAATAGTAATAAATGTTGCTACAACCAAGATGAAGACTGTTGATTAAACTTACATCTGCTTAATTCACAACAGAATTTGTCTTCCACGCTTCTTCTTTTGTGAAATCAAAAGCAAGAAAAAGAGAATCTCGATACAACTTTAATGCTTTCTTCCACGCTTTGTCTTTACTTTCTTGAAACCATAAATCGAGGTGAAGACTTTTGGAAAACTACAATTGATTTTCTGCTGTTCCTCTGATAGATTCAGAAGATAATGACTGTATTTAATGAAAAGAGAGCAAAAGAAATCTCGAGAAACTTACAGAGACTGGATGTTTTCAGCCATTAATTTCCTTCAGTTTTCAATACGTAATGCGTGTTCCCTAGGAGAACATGCTTTGATACCATGACATATACAGTGAATACAGCAGATTAAAAACAGATTCTCTTTATTTAATTTCTTGTTAAAAATCAATACACAGACTATTTACTATTTTATACTATTTGTTACAAACAGCCTGGCACTTCATATGGGATAGTACACGTCATTTATGACATGTCATACACATCATTAGGCTCCACTGTTACATACTTTTACTTACTGGTGCCTTATTTCTCCTCCTCCTCCTTGCATTATTCCTCTTTTTATTGAGGAAAACACTCCTTAGTTTTTTGTTTTTCTTTTCCTCTGACAACATTTTTTTTTATTTCCCTCTTTCTAGTTTACTCCTACCACCGCTGTTCCTTAAAAAACACTACAATTTCTTAAAATTGGTTAATATGCCTAAGATATGTTAGCAGATAGAATCAAAGACTGACACGTTTCGTAAAAACCCGGAGTTGGGATAAACACCCAACTACCGGAGTACGAAATCCACACTATTCACGAAAACACCGTAAGAATAAGAAACACCGCGAGAGAGTTTAGAGGGAGAGAGAAAAAGAGGTGTCGCTGGTGGTGGTGGGAGACGTTGTAGCTTCAAACTCTTCTTCTTCTTCATCATTCTCTCTACTGGGGAAAAAAATCGGAAATGAAAAAAACGTTACTTACAAACTAAAAGAATATTCGTAACCTTGTGTTTCTTCAGAAACAATTAATCGCCGATTATTTTTTGGTCCAGATTTTTTTCATTCATCAAAAACATTGTCGTTAAATTGGTGTTGAATAGGTATTTCACCCCACTTCTGTCATTTGTATTCAAGAAATTATCATAAAGTGTGAAACTTGGTATTGTTTTATACAAGTTAGGGTTTATTCTGCATGTTTATGAATAGATCTTGAATTGGTTGTTTTATTTTCTTTTTGTGTGGATTTTCTTGTTAGAACGACTGACTGTGGATATATGAATGTGGGTTTTTGTTGAATTTCGCACAGGAAAGGTGTAAATGGTGGTTTAGGGTTTTTAGGAACTCAGAATGTTGAAGATTTTCTTGGCGCAATTTGAATAGTAAGTATTTTAAATTCACTTAAATGATGCTAAAATTACGGTTATTACTTGGATATAATTGGTTAACGTTATGTAAAGATTTTTTATTTTTTTTGTATGTAACTTATGCTGAGCTTTTAAGGTGTACATATCACATATGTAGAAGGATCTTCAGGATTGGGAACCTTGGGGTAAATAATTGGTTAGGGTTGGTTTTAGTTTAGGGATTTATAGTTTGTCTTATTTTTTGAATGAGATTAGGTTTAGGGTTAATTCTGGCGTATTGTTGTTGATGGAGTTGCATTATAAACATATTCTGCTTCAAGTTTAGGGGTAGCATTAAGAGGGAAAGGGATTTGAATGGAACGAGAAAGTAAAAGGAACCAGACAGCTAAAAAAACAAAACTTGGAGATGTATCGCAATGTGCAACAGAATACTCTTAGAAAGAATATATTCACATTAAGTCATTAAGATGAATGATGGCAGTATATTTTACTGTAATTCTGTATGTCCCTTGTATGTTTATCCCACAAGTTATATTTTTTTACCATTTATTGTTTATGGCACTGGTCTGCTGTGCTGTCTCCTCAAGTCATCCCCATAAATGTTATTAAACTATTCGACATAATTTAATTTAGATGTCTTGAAATATTAGATAACTGAAAACCTGACTCTGCTTGAGATAATTAAAATGTAGTATGTAGTCTCCCATGAACACTGTTCATAGTTTCTCTGTGACCTGATTATGTAGTGTTCAGTCGCACTATCTTGGTGTGAAATGAAATGAAATTCTTAAATTAAATGATCTTCCTGAAGGGAAGAAGACGTGGATTGATTTCATGACAGTGAATTAGTAAATGGGTTCTCATTGATGGTATAATGTATGAAAATGTGTTGCATTTACCGTGCTTTTCTAGAAAGGATGTAGATTGAAGTTTTTCTGTTGTCGTTATTCCCAGGTTCCACATGAGATATGGCCCTTAGGAAGTACCTACCTTCGAGTGAAGCACCTCCTCTTAGTATGACACCATTGAATATACCAGACATCAAGGTGCCGGAGAAGGCTCATTTTGCAGAGGCAGAGACAGCTGGGTCTCCATCAATTGACACTGATGTAGATATTGACCTTACAGAAGTTTATTTTTTGATTATGCATTTTCTATCAGCTGGTCCATGTCACAGAACTTATGGGCAATTTTGGAATGAACTACTGGAACATCAACTTCTACCTAGAAGATATCATGCTTGGTATTCAAGGAATGGAGCCCAAACTGGTGATGAGGATGATAACGGGTTGTCCCTCCCATTAAGCTACAATAAATTGGCCGAAAGGTGTGTATTATTCTTTGCCTTTGTTCTCTTAATTAGTGTTTGGCGTTTTCTTTTGTTTTGTCCAGCTTAGCCAAGAGGTTACGTTAATCGTTTAATAATGCTTACTAGCGTTATGTTGTTTGCGTGTTGGTTCAGCTTGCTATTGGATCATGTGGTTAAATAATCTAGAGAAATCCAAGTGAAAATTAATTCTAGTAAGCTAGTATTTAGGTTTTAGGCCCAGGTTCCATTTACCACCAGTTACACTTAACATGAACCGTGTATCATCAGGATAGCTGGAATATGGTCACTCATCCCTAAGGAAATGCCTCGCCCAATTGTGGAAATAGTGATAAGCAAGTGAACACTTTTTCATAATAATTAAATGGATCTATTGTCTTAGGTATCCGCACGTGGGAAAGGAGCACCTGGTAAAGCTTCTGAAGCAATTGATCCTGACTACTGCCCCTCCATCTCTTGGCATGCTTGGTGGAAATATTCCAAATGCTTCTGATGTTCCTACACTCCTTGGAACTGGTTCTTTTTCGCTACTGGGATGTACGTTAAATTTCTGCTTTCCTCTTTGAGTGTTATTTCCTAGACACTTGTTACTGCAAAACTGATTTTGATGAGTCATCTACCCTCAAATAATCATTATATAAGTACTCTCAGTTTATTTTTGTCCCAAACTAACATGTTGTGAGAAGAGGAATGTGTTATTGTTTTTCTTTCTTTTGTTGTTATTTTCAAAACGTAATCATTTTCTCTATTTGCAGCTGATAGGAGAAATAAAGATCAGCAAGTCAGCCATCTGCCTGGTTACTTGCGTTGGCCTCACATGCAGGCTGATCAGGTGCGTGGGCTTGGTTTGAGGGAAATTGGTGGTGGTTTTACTAAACACCATCGTGCTCCATCCGTCCGTGCGGCATGTTATACTATTGCGAAACCGTTAACTATGGTGCAAAAGATGGAAAATATCAAGAAACTTAGGGGACATCGTGATGCTGTCTATTGTGGTACATTTTCCTCAGCCCCTTCGTCTGCAATATCTTCTGGCACAAGTATACCCCATGAATAATATTCTGGCAATATGTATATTTCTGAGATATGATATATCTGTCTGTTTTATATCTATTGTAGCAATATTTGATCGTTCAGGGAGATATGTCATTACTGGTTCTGATGATCGCCTTGTAAAGATTTGGTCAATGGAGACAGGATTTTGCTTAGCCAGCTGCCGTGGACATGAAGTGAGTTGACATGACCTATATCTCCAACATGCCAATAGATTTTACTTGTTTTATTTGTGTATCACTTAAACAGTTGCATTATATGCTTTGAAAGGGTGACATTACTGACTTGGCTGTGAGCTCGAACAACGCTTTGGTCGCATCTGCCTCAAATGACTTTGTAATTCGAGTTGTAAGATTTCGTTGACCTCAGTTATTGTTTTCTCTTCTTCCGTGATTTGTGTTCTCTGGCGATGAGACATACATTTTGGTTTTCGACAGTGGCGTTTGCCTGATGGACTGCCGATTTCTATTTTGAGGGGCCATACTGGAGCTGTGACTGCTATTACGTTTAGTCCGCGGCCTAGCTCTGTATTCAATCTTTTATCGTAAGCCACATTTGTTGAGTTGGTTGTTACATATGTTACACTTCTGTTGTAAACACTATCATTCACATGATACAATATGCTGTCTATTTGATGCTACGTTGCTTTGCAATTTATCCGTTGTTGTTTCCCTTTCTCCCACAGGTCATCAGATGATGGAACATGTCGTATCTGGGATGCTAGGTACTCACAGCTTAGTCCACGAATTTATCTTCCAAAACCTATTGACCCTGCAGCTGGTGAGTTTGTTTCTTCTTTTGAGGTCTTGGTTTGTTTACTGGGCTTTGGGAATTGACAACTTACAGGAATATGCAAACTCACCGCAGGAAAGAACAATGGCCCCTCATCAAGTACTGTTCCGCAAAGCCATCAAATACTTTGTTGTGCGTACAATGCTAATGGAACTGTTTTTGTGACTGGTAGCTCAGATACTTACGCAAGGGTACGAGCTAAACATATTTTGTTTTAACTCTCCAATAATGATATGTATTTCCTCTTCTTTAGAAGTACGTTTCAAATGTCCCTTTTTTTATTTGGAAATATATGTTTTTTTATTTGCAGGTGTGGAATGCTTGTAAATTCAACTCCGAGGACTCGGACCAGCCAAATCATGAGATGGATGTATTATCTGGCCACGAAAATGATGTAAATTACGTGCAGTTTAGGTTAGTTTTTCTGGTTTATCAACAATTTATTTATTTTGTAATTTTTCGGTTACCAAATGATTCTGGTATTTCTGGTATATATATGATTCTGCTTTCATGGCTATATAAAAATCAGACAGTCCCGATCATTGGAGAGTTAGAAAAGAATTTGGCTACTCTATCCTTTCCTAAATATATGCTTTCTGCTTATAAGAAAATATGCTGTTTTAAAACAAAGATATATAGCTTGCTCATCTCATAGATGCCCTAATTATGCTTGGTTGCTTGTGTTATTTGTTGTTGACGATATTTATTCAATTATATTTTCCCTTGATAATGACTTGCATTTTCAACCCTTTAAATATATGTACTCCACTTGCATTTTCATATTTCTTACCCTTGCACGATCTTTCTTTTGAACTGTTCAGCGGATGTGCTGTAGCGTCGAGACTGTCTACAACAGACACTTCAAAGGAAGACAATATTCCAAAGTTTAAAAACTCCTGGTGTGTTGATGCATTATAGAAGGTTTTGCTAGGATGTATTTATTGATTAGTTTCTCACTGACACTAATTTAATCAGCTGCTGCTTTTGGTGTGTGTCAGGTTTACCCATGACTCCATAGTTACCTGTTCTCGTGATGGTAGTGCAATTATATGGGGTCCAAAACCACGAAGATCTCACGTGAGTTATTTCCTGTTCGATAGTTTTTATTATGCGTCTTTTAGAGGAAACAGTATCCTTCTCTATGAAATGGCTATATTCAGGGTTGTATTGAAGAAAAAGGGAACCATGTTTCTTCTTCTTCTCTTGCACCTCTTTGCTTCTTCTATGTTTTCAAGCTTTATAGAACTAAGTTGCAATATCTGCGTGTGTCTGACTCTGAGCACTAGTGTCGACATGTGTCAATATGGGGAAATTTTGAAAAACGAACTGTCGTTGTTAGACCATATGAGTTCTTGCGAATGTTAGTGCAGTGTAAAGATTGGCTTCTCTTCTTTATTATTTCCTTCCTTTTTTCAGTCAAAGGCTGGTCGATGGGTAAAGTCGTATCATCTCAAAGTTCCACCCCCACCAATGCCCGCCCAACCACCTCGAGGTGGTCCACGTCAGAGACTCCTGACAACTCCCCGTGGTGTTAATATGATAGTTTGGAGCCTGGATAATCGTTTTGTGCTTGCTGCAATCATGGGTACTTTCTTTAACTTGTATATGCAGAAACTTATAGTTGGATTAGAATGCAGAGAATCCAAGAAGTTTCCTCCTGCTGATCGTCCAGATAATCTTATGATTTTTGTTTTGGAAAAAATTAAATGTTGATATAACCTCGGAAAAAAACTTTGGTTGCAGCATCGCCTGACATTTTTCTTTTGTGGCACAGATTGCAGAATATGTGTTTGGAATGCTCGTGATAGTAGCTTGGTGCACTCTTTGACTGGCCATAGTGAATCTGTAAGTGATCTTTAACTAACCTTGATTGGAGAGAAGATATCTGCCCAAGTATCAGCAGACAACATTCTGAACTCTATTGTTTTCTTCTGTTTTGGTTTGTGGTAGACTTATGTTTTGGATGTTCACCCTTTCAATCCGCGAATAGCTATGAGTGCAGGATATGATGGGAAAACTATAGTCTGGGATGTGAGTTTCTGGTTTCTCAACCCTTGTATTTTTATGTGCATAAATTTTACTCCTCAAAGTTAATCCATTTAATTGTCTTTTTTCTTAGATTTGGGAGGGCACACCTATACGCGTATATGAAATTGGACGCTTTAAGTTGGTTGATGGGAAGTTTTCTCCGTAAGTTTATTACACATGACTCCAAATGCTTGGCCTTTCGCTTGCTTATTGAGTGAAAATCATAGTCTTATCCTGTTTCCTCCATGCTACTACATCTCTACTTGTAGAAGTGCATATCTACTTTTTTTTAATTGGTATGTTTTGTTCTCGCATGTTAAAGTTTCTTTCTTTTTGTTGTTGGGTTTGGCTATTTCGTGAACCTTTTTTTTTGATGTTTCGTCATTCAGCTGTTTCCTTTCTTCGTTTAAGCCTTCTTGGTCTCTTTTTTTATGAAGATGTTTCCATTGTTATAACAGGGATGGTACATCAATTGTACTGTCTGATGATGTTGGTCAAATATATATATTATCCACCGGACAAGGAGAGTCCCAAAAGGATGCCAAGTATGATCAGGTAATACATGATCGTACTTTGACTAGTTATCACATCTATATGACTCCGATATTGATTTTGTTAGCCCTTTTTAACAGTTCTTCCTTGGGGATTATCGTCCCCTTATCCAAGATACTCATGGAACTGCTTTGGATCAGGTTAGTTGATCACCATTTCGTTTGCAGTACTGTGGAGCTTTCTTTTCATGTGTGATCCTATGCTTACTCAATTTTAGCTTCCAACCTTTACTACGATGCAGGAGACTCAGCTAGTTCCTTACCGGAGGAATATCCAAGATCCTCTTTGTGATGCAAGTATGTATTTGTCATTTTACCCAGCTAAACTTTGAGCTGAGTATGTTACGTTTGAATTGAGATCTTTTAACTGGATTATCTTAATTCTGAAATTTCAGGCATGATTCCGTACCCAGAACCTTATCAGAGCATGTACCAGCAGAGAAGATTAGGTGCTTTGGGTATTGAATGGCGCCCTTCTTCAGTTAAATTTGCTGTTGGCCCATTGGACATCAGTGGCCTTCAAGAATACCCATTGCTGCCATTGGTGGATTTGGACAGAATGATCGAGCCATTACCTGAGTTCATAGATGTCATGGATTGGGAACCAGAGGTTGAGGTTCAAAGTGAAGATAATGATTCAGAATACAATGTTACTGACGAATATTCTAGCGAAGGGGAGCAAGGTGGTTTAAGTGCCAGTTTTTCCGGTGGTTCAGAATGCAGTGTAGAAGATAGTGATGGCGAGAATGGGCGTCGCAGATCAAGAAGGAAAAAACACCAGGGAGATGTATATACTTTTATTATACTCAATTTACTCTGCATTGTTTGTGGACTCCTAGAGTTAATCCTCTTCGTTTCAGGTTGAGTTGATGACTTCTTCGGGGAGGCGCATCAAAAGGAGAAATCTGGATGAACGGGATGGCACTTTACCCCGAAGTAACATAAGCAAGAAATCAAGAACAGGACGGAAACTTAAAGGCAGGAAATCATCTAGATCAAAGTCGTTGCGGCCTCAGAGGCATTCTGCACGGTCTTCTACTCATAAAGTTCCTAAATGTGCCGCAACATCTACAGACGACGAAGAAAATGTAGGCTCAGAGAGTGATTCGTTGGAAAGTGAATCTGTTCCGCCAGATTTAAACATTGAGAGCAATGAATCGAATGGATCTTTAAACCAGAGACATTCTAAAGGGAAAGCTACAATGTTTGATGATTCTGAAAATGTACACAAAACTTTTGTACCAGCTGAATCTCAAGTAACCAGGAGAAGATTGGTCCTTAAGTTGCCGGCTCGTGATTCAAAAAGGCCTATATCTACAGAGAACTCCAAGCTCGACTGCGGTAGGCCAGTGAGCATATTAGGTTCCTCTTCCAAATCTCCTCAAGCAATCACTGGAGAATATATTCAAGATCAGTGGACCTCTTCTCACAATATGATTGATTCCCTGCAGCAAAGTTGTGGCGATATTGGAGTCAGATTGCCCGGAGAATATGGAAAACTGGAGGGCCAATTAGACTTGTCTGCTGGATACAAGGGATGGGGAGAGGTTAAGGCACGGTCAACAAAGCGTTCTAGGTCCGGAGATGCCTTTCCAATGGGTGGGTTCCATGTATCCAAGGCAAATCTTGACCAATCCTCATTCCCCAACTTAGAAATTCAAACTAATGACTGTAAGGCAGACACAGAGGTGTATAACAGGGCATCTACTTCAGGTAGTGTGGATGTTATAATACCTAAAGAGCAGTCACCTTCAGGTGGCAACGGAACGAGCAAGGGCTCATCCCTAGAGCCCTGTAATGGAAATTCTATCCTTGAATCTGTAGCCCGACCTGGCCCCAGTGAAAGTGGGTATCATGAGCCTCTAGAAGGGCTAAATTCAGTAGCTAATGGTAAAAAGGTTTTTATCAACGGATCTGACCACTTTCAAGATGTGAAAGAGAATACCCCAAGAATCTCTACGAAGTTTAAAATTAGATCTAGGTGGAAAGATCAGGACAGTTCGTTGAAGATAAATTCCATTGTTCCAGTGGAAGAAGATATTGTAAGTGCGGGATTTGATTCCAGCTTTCGAACTGTCAGGGAGCAGAGTTTAACCTCAGGATTGTGTCTGGAGGATGAAGGTACTTGTAGGCGTAGTGTGGATAACGGAGACGAGACTGGCTTTAGTATTAGTGAGTCTCAGACCAGTTTGCACGATTCAAGTAGGTTGTGTTCAGATAGAGACAGTAAGATGTTTAGCGCTGTTTATAGAAGGACAAAGTCATGTAAGGCCAGATCTAATTCTGAAGGTGACGGAGGCTTGGAAGAAAGTACTTCAAATGCCAGCATTCATAATCATGACCAACTAGCTGACTCTCCTAAAGGTGCACGTGGTGGGATAGCTAGAAGTGGATCCATGAAGGCAAGTAGGCTGGAGCTAACTGGTGAAAACTGTAGTTTTAAGAGGACAGAAAGTGGTCATGGATCAGCTGAGACATCATCAAGAAGAGCACAGAAGGTTACAGTGAACACACGCGATCAACATCAAGGTAGAGAATCGAGTTCCAGTCCAAAAGTGGCTGTTGGACTGAGATCGTGTAGAAACCGCAAAGACAATCATCTTGATTATCCTTTAGAAGAGAGGAGATCACATCATAAGATGAATAAGCTGTCATGGTTGATGCTTGTAAAGCAGGAGGAGTGTTGTCGGTATATCCCTCAGAAAGGTGACGAAGTTGCATTCTTGAGGCAGGTAAATGTTTGAGCAATATTTCGGGTATTATTACATAAAGTACAGATTATAAAAAAAATCCGTTATATTTCCACTCAGAACTTGTTTTGCTTCTCAGGGTTACGATGGATATATAGAGAGTCTGAAAAATCTTCCAGGAGCACGGCGTGCAACAGAACTAGGAGCTTGGAGATCATTGAAGGGTGGTTTAAGAGCTGTGGAGTTCTGTAAAGTTACAGATCTTGATTATTCTACACTTCCTGGTTCGGGAGATAGCTGTTGCAAAATTAACCTTCACTTCATTGATCCTCAGTCCGGTGTGTTGCGTAAAACTCTAAACCTGACTATGCCTGAGCCAACTAATTTTCCGGATTTCATCGTCGAAAGAACACGGTATGATGCTTCTATTAAAAGAAACTGGGTAAGTAGGGACAAATGTCGGGTCTGGTGGACTGATGAAACAAATGATAATGGTGGGAACTGGTGGGATGGCCGGGTTATAACTGTAAAGGCAAAGTTTCCCGAGTTTCCTGATAGCCCATGGGAGAAATATTCCATCAAATACAAGGATGATTTTGCAACTGAGACTGACCATAGTGCTTGGGAACTTCATGAACTTGATGGCCAGTGGCAGCACCCTCATCTTGATATTGAAACACGAGATAGTTTATTAAATGCCCTCAATAAGATTACACAGTCAAGCAGATTACAGGTATTCTATTTTTGTGTTTTTGCTATGTATATCTGCTGATTTTTTGTCTTTTCAAATAATTATCGATTATCATCGAAGTGATGAAAGTTGAACCCTATACAGTAGTTAGATGTTCAAATTGGGTATGTATTGGAGACCCTAGGTTTTTTTGTAACTGATTTGATATCTGAAATATTGCAGGAAAACTATGGGATTTCTAAATTAAACCAAATCTCACAGAAGCCAGATTATTTAAACAGGTATTTGTTATTTTCAGTATCTCGAGTACTTTTCACCCCTTTTTAGAGTATGTACTTTTGTATCCTGATTGCCGCTTCTTGTAATTGTCCATCATTGGGAACTAGACAAAACTTTCGTCTGCCTCGATGGATAACATCGACGATGGCCACTGGATAGCTATAGAGATATATAGAAGTGTAAATAATTCATAGATCTTTTCATTGATTAAAGATAAAAAGACCGGTTCATGTCATAATCAGGATAAGTTTTTGAGTTGTAATAAGAAACCTAAGATTAGTTGTTGGATGGTAAAACACCATGTTCATTTGCTGACGAAGAAGCTGCATTGTTATTGTCCATTTTTTCAGGTTTCCTGTTCCATTATCTCTTGAAGTAATCCAGTTAAGGTTAGAAAATCACTACTATCGTAGTTTGGACGCGGTGGAGAATGACTTCCACGTAATGCTTTCAAATGTCCAAGCATACTTTGCGAAAAGTGGTGATATGAAGAAAAAGATGGATCGATTGTCTGAGTGGGTCAATAAGACACTGTCATCTTTTCAGTAGGCCCTCCCCAGCACAGAAATTTTTTGTAGAAGAAAGATTCTTATCTGGGTAATACCTTTTTTTTTTCTTTTCTTTTCCTTAAATTGTAGATATTCTTTAAATTTTTTGCAATTGCCTTAAGATTTTGTAAAACATCTCATAAAATTTTGAGTAAAGTGGAAGAGCCGGTGATGGTGGTTCAACCAGAGAAAAAGAAAAATCATTCATGTATTTATTGTTACTAGCAAATACAACATACAAAACGGACTCATTTACCTTATGATAGTCTTGAGGGTTTTTATTTATGAAAAGAGAAGAAAGCAAAACAACCTGATTTTTATGAACCGTAAACTCATGTTGGTATCGTTAAATATGACTTTCGCTTATTTTCTAAATTTGGTTGTCAATACATGATGGAACATCAGTATAACAAGTTTATATTGAATTTTAAAATTTTGATAATATAAATAATTAAACTAAAACATTAAACATCAGTATGTGTCGTATCAGTACAAAACTGATACGAATGCATTAAGGATCTCGTGTCGGTAACTACATACTACTGGTACGTATCAGCCAACAAAATTGATTACAAAATGATACAGTAAGGATCTCGTGTCAGTAACTGCTGCTGATAGTAGTCTGATACAGATAGGTATCAGCGGATGCGGGAAACCGTGGTTGGTACTTTCAGGCGTACATAGTCACTATCTTGATTGACCATCTTCCGTCTTATAGTTAAGGTATATCCTGATATGACCGTTAAAACTGTAGTTGAAACTCTAATGTAATTTATTTGAGTTGCTCTCGGTCCCTGCATTAAGCATTGGGTGGTCTTTTAATTTTTTTTTCTTTTTTTTAAAGGTTAGATGGCCTTTGGTACTAAATTTTATCTAATATTAATGTTTGGTCTTATATTTTGGGGTTTAGTACACCTGGAAAGTATGTTGATTTGTTTAAATCTTGACTTATATTTAAAAACTATTTTTTCTGTCTTTTTATTAGATCTTTTTCTATTTTCGTCTGTCTTAAAATAATTGTCAATTTTTTTTATAGTCATATCTTTTATTAAATTATTAAATATATCTTTAATTTTTTATTTCTATAATTATAAAATCGTTTCTAATATAATCCAAATTAAAATCTTAAATCGTATTTTCATAAATAAAGAAACAATCCTTTTTTTATCTTTTATATTTATCTTCGTTCCTTTTTAAGAAATATATATATATATATATATATATATATATATATATATATATATATA
>JAJJMC010006817.1:209830-327840 GCA_023531435.1 Papaver californicum
ATATATATATATATATATATATATATATATATATATATATATATATAACTAAAGATATGTAATTTTTTTCTTTATCTTTTTTTTAAATATTTCTAAGAATAATAAAACTATTAAATATATATTTTTCTTATATACTAGACATATTTATTTTTAGTTTTAATAATAATGTAGCATCTAATATAAGTAGATTTGGATATTCCTCCGGACTAATAAAAAAAGATGAAGGGAGTACTATTTTTTTTTATAAATGTAATTATTAAAAGAGTTTACTATCATACCCTTCAGTTTATTAACAGTTACAAAGTTATAAAATAAATAATCAAAACCTAGAATCCATCTTTTCTTCTCTTCCTTCTCCGTAACTTCAACTTCACCGCCATTAGCACTTTGTCTGTCTCTATCTACCTGTCACTACCACTGTAGTCACCATCTCATTTTTTTCTGTCTTTTTATATTTTTTTTCGTAGATGGTGAGTTTTTGACAAGGGATGAATTGTAAAATTGTCCTCTGCCAAGCAGCAGAAATATGAAAGGATATATGCGTATATGCCTGTTTCAATAATAAAACAGGGAATACTGTATCTCTGCTTATATTCCGCGAGCAAATTAAGAACACAGATTCTCTATAAACATTCTAAACTGGCCTCACAACCTCCTTAATATTCATAATATCTATGCCATATCGAACTAGTCTCAAGTCGCATAAATTCGACAGCTGAAATCGTTGAACTTACCCGAGTGCGCATCAATATTTCGATAATATCTATCAAATTCGGAAATAACTAATGCTTAAACCCGAAAATACGATTAGCTTAATGCTTCGTTCGCAACGAACTCTTCTCAAATTGCTCTTCAGAGCTCAAATAGGCTACTTTAGGACTTTGCTTAAAGATAAGCCACGAATTATGCGCCACTCCTCTTGGACGCGCCACAAACAAGAAAAATGCCTCAAAAGATGTTTTGAGTCTCTGAGCTAGGCTAACCCTAGCCTTATCTCTTACCAGCGCCGGGCTAGCACCAGCCGCTTAGCTTAGCACCACTTTGGCGCTAGTTCCCCAATTTAGCGCTAAAAACGCTAACTTTCTTATCGCCCCTCACGCCAAAATCACAATTTTTTTTAGCATAGCATCCTTGGATAGCACGGCCTTGGCTAGTGCGTCTCTGCCTTATGCGCCATTATCCTAGTGCGTCCCTAGCCTGATGCGTATTTAGCTAGCGCGTCTTGGCTAGCACGTCCCATGTCGTAGTGTCCCTACCTGATGCGGCCTTACACTTAGAGCCCTTGGATGGCGCATCCCTGACTTAGCTCCCATGCATGGCATGTCCCTAGCTTTAGCACGTCATATAGACGTAGCGTCTTAGATGATGCATATCTATTTGACACACCCTTAGCCTTAGCGTCTCTAGCTAGCGCGTCCCTAGCCTGATGCGCTCCTTGGCCTGATGCGCCCCTAGCTGATGCGTCTTGGCCTAGCGCTTCCATGCTTAATAACTTAGCACAAACGCATTGGATCTAGCATATTGGTGCTACCTTTCCTTGACCTAGCTAGCTTCTTTGAGAAGTGCTAACTTCAAATGTCTTTGGCGCTAATTTCCTAGACCTAGCATAATTTATATAAGCTAGAAGCTACGCATATTATCCTTGCTCCTGAAACGTTATCACATTAGATTTTGTGCTTAAAGAGCTAGCATATTATTATTTTTGCTAAGTAGCTAGTGTTAGCCTTTCTAGTTACTTCCTTCAAAAGTCCACCATTATTTCCAATATTGGTTTAATACCAAATCTATATGGTTTTCTAACAAGTCTTCTTGCTTAAGAAGCTCTATACAGTATTTGGTCTCAAATACCTTTCAGAATTATGATAAGTCACTTCTGAGCTAATACTTAGCCATTTAATATGTCACGTTACTCCAAAGTGATCAATTCAGTGAGTTGAAGAACTTGCCTCACTGACTTAGCAAGTCATTTAACTTGACTTGACTTAATCAAAATAATAGTGGCTTATGACTCCATTATCTGCAAGATATCAAATACAACACATGGGTGGATTCTCATTGGGGTATTGGTCTGGCAGTCTACGAAAATCATTATTTGTGGCAACACATCCACGAACAAGAAGATAACAAATAGTGGGACGGTTATAGGGCAGTTGAGAGGATGAGGAGTAATGGTCAGTTAGGTCTTCCTTACTTTCCGGACACGACCCCACTACAATCTCCACAATCATGACTTCTCCACCTCTCTATGACTTCCACCACTTACGAGAAATCAGTGTGTCTCTTCGTACTATAAATAGATAGTTCTCATCTATTCGAAATAAGACAACAAGACATAAGAAAACAAACATACAGAATTAAGGATTCATCTCAGAGATAATCCTTTCTTCTTCACACACTACTTATCATACTGATATTTCTCAACCTTTTTTTCTTCCCTCCCCTCAGACCAACCCAATCTTCTCCACCTTTGTGATCGAAGCAGAACGTGAACGACCATATTTTTGGTTTAGGCTCGTCCTGTTCGAGCTTGATCTCTCGAACCTACTTGAAAGTACGATTTTAACGTACATTTGTTTTCACCCTATAACAATTGGCGACCACAACAGGAGATCAACCTTTCAATTACAAAAGCCAATTTTCAGTTATTCAAGATGGTGGATCTTAGGTCTGGATCAGTTACAACTCCTATAGTCGGTTCAGGTAGCACTGGCGGTGTCGATTCTAAAAACACCCATGTCACTACTGAACCTCCTCGTACCAATTTACTGTAACACCCGCATTTTTGACAAAGGGTTAAAATAGTAATTTTACATACTAGGGCCTAAACAGTCATTCATGGATAAAGTAGTAATTTTACACATCATGGGAAAAACGATCATTCAGGAGTAAAATAGTAATTTTACGCACCAGGGGCAAAATGGTCATTGAAGGGTAAATTATAAATTTTACACGTTATGGGAAAAACGGTCATTTTATAATTAAAGTGAAAAGTCATGTTCATCAAGTTTTGAACGAGGGGCAAAATAGTTATTTTAGCCAAAGTGCAGTCAATGAATGTGCTTTACCTTCCTTTTCCAAATATCTGGAAATATAATTAAGACACATATAGGGAGGGGACATTTGTCCTAGTTATGCTAACTAGAACGCGAAGTTGGCTAACCAGAAAGCGGATTTTCCTAGCCATGCTAACTAGAAAGCGGACTTGGCTAATGATATATTGTAGAAAAGTGGTGAAAATAGTTTGTTCACTGAGACTTGTGAAGATTCGTTTTAAGATTTAAAAACTAATTAAAAATAGGAAACAGTAAAAGTTTGTAATAAAATTGGGAGAAACTGGAACTCAGGATTTCACCAAAATCACTTCTGATTGATTTCTACAATAATTCTTTAACAATTATAGTTCTTTTATTGACTCTGTTTCTTTGTCAAAAGTAGACTTCTAAAACATTAACTGTAAATCATAAGCATGTCGCATCAAAAGCTCTTAAGTCCCAGCATACACCATCAAACAAAATCACAACTAATTAAGAAAAATCATAAATCAATTAAAAATCAATGCAAAAGTCATAAAGAATAAAAAACAGTTACCATCCATTCATGAAAAATAGCTTACTCCATTGTCCCAGTGGTTGGGTTTAGCTCATCTTGCTCAACACCCTCAAAAGATTGGTACATAGCTCAAAAAGTGTTTGAAAAATGAAAAATAATAATACAGATGGTTCGCAACGGTGTAACGGCGTTGCAAACCACTATTCTCACTGTTACAGAAGAAAAGTGTTTTCAGCTGAAGATAAAAGTTGCAGATGATAAGATATTCGTTGCAGATGGGTTGAAAAAACCGTTGCAGATGAAGATATATGTTGCAAAGACTAAGATATCCGTTGTAGATGGGTTGAAGGAACCGTTGTTATATCCCCGTTCTTCACGTTCTGCAGCAACAATTTCTTTTTTTCCCATGTTTTCTTCCCGAGCCTCCCCGCCTGATTTTTCTTCCTCCTCTTTGCTATTTATAGGTTTAGTAAACCCTAACCACTTCTCCTAACTCGACAAGGACCCAAAGTACAATCCAAAACAAACTCAGATTCATGTAAATCCGAATCAGGGAAGAATTCCCTTTTCCGACCAAAACTCGACTTCCCCATCTCTTTTCTCGGCAACAAACACTTCTGAATGACGTGTTTGAGTCTTGTTTAATCTCTACTACAAATTGATAGAGTTTAAAACTCTTTAAACCCCTTAAAAATCGAATTCCAACTTCCACAGAACTTTCACGTGTTAGAAAATTCTTTTCCCGACATTTCTTCCACAAATATTTATTTTCCAAAAATACCTACAAACACATAAAATAACACAATAAATACCAAATTGAGCATTAACAATATAGATAATTGAGGATAAATCAGACATAAAATGTGTCTATCAGCTAATTATAGAGCGAATTTGCCTATCCATGCTAACTAGAAAGCGGACTTGGCTCACTACAAAGAGGATTTGCCTAACCATGCTCACTAGAAAGCGTATTTGCTTAACTATGCTACTAGAAAGCGGGCTTGGCTAACTAGAAAGCGGGTTTGCATAACTATGTTAACTAGAAAATGGACTTGGCTAACTAGAAAGCGGATTTGCCTAGCTATGCTAACCAGAAAGCGGATTTGCGTAGCTATGCTAACCAGAAAGCGGATTTTCCTTAGCTATGCTAACCAGAAAACAAATTTTCCTTAGCTAACCAGAAAGAGGATTTGCCTAGCTATGCTAACTAGAAAGCGAAATTGCCTTAATTATACTAACTACAAAGCCGATTTTCCTAACATGTAGTTGATGGATGCCCTCTCCCCTTCTTTTATATTCTTGTAAAAATGCGAGTAAAACATATATAAGGAGGAGGTGTTGGTTGAAAAACGATGATGCTTAGCTATGCTAACTAGAAAGCGGATTTGCTTAGCTATGCTAACTAGAAAACGTATTTGCCTAGATATGCTAACTAGAAGAAGATTTGCCTTAGCTATGCTAACTAGAAAATAGAATTGCGTACCTATGCTAACTAGAAAATGGATTTTCCTCGTTATGCTAACGAGAAAGAGGAATTGCCTAGCTATGCTAACTATAAAGCGGATTCGCCTAGCTATACTATCGAGAAATCGAATTTTCCTTAGCTAAACTAACTAGAAAGCAGACTTGCCTAGCTATGTTAATGAGAAAATAGATTTCCCTTAGCTATGTTAACTAGAAAGCGGATTTGCCTAGCTATGCTAACCAGAAAGCGGATTTGCCTTTACTATGCTAACCAGAAAGCGGATTTGCCTTACTATGCTAAGGAGAAAGTGGATTTACCTAGACATGCTAACGATAAAACATATTTTCCTTAGCTATGCTAACCAAAAAGGGGATTTACCTAGTGATGCTAATAGAAATACACATTTGGACTAGCAATGCTTCGCCATGCTAACGGGAAAGACACATTTGAGTTACCTATGCTTAGCCGCGCTTAACTAAGATAACTATGTTTAGCTTTGATGCTTAGCCGATGGATCTTGAATGATGCTAAAATATTATTCATCCGTGTTGCTTACTCGAGTATACCTATTTTCAAACTAAGTGGAATTAATATGCACAATCTAGTTTATACCTTGTGAAAGTTCCTTGGCCTATGTCATTGCCACATAAGTTGGAAATTATTAGATGCGGATTTGATATACCTAAGCATATACTTTCAAAATCATCTTTGGCATTGCCTTAATAGGCTTAAGTTGCTTGTCCCATTCGAATTGACCCTTCATATGAACTACGGGCATGCTTGATCCCTTCAAGGTACGATTTGGGTACATAGGAATCCGCAATGCAATGTATTGAGGTGCATCATCTTTCGCTCATATCATCTAATAATCCAAATTCTTGAGCACGTCCTCTATTGACGTGAAGAAAGGACTTTTCCATTCTAAGTCCAATCTCCTACTCCATACGGTTAAGATGGAACGATCTGGGATAGTCCATACTATAGTCAAGTTCTTTGGAATTGTAGGAACTCTTTCGCTCAATCTCAACGCTCTGTCATTGTCTGATTTTTGGTCATAGATTACACTCTATCTGATGTATCTACTTATCGTATTCTTGCCCCTGCTCGGTAGTTCCGTAGCAGGTTTTTTCGGGCGTTTTATAGGATCAGAAGGAACCGCTATAATGACCACCACGTGCGTTTCATTCTCTTCGATCCTCTCTATGTTAGCCTTTTAGGAAGTCGCACTAGGAGCTAGTGCTTGCTATCTAAGAATTGCTCCATGGCTTAGATCAATTGCAGACGTACTTTCTAAGATGCCCAAACTGAGACTTTCCTCACCAAAGCCTCCCCATCTTAAGATGCCTAAACCAAGGCAGAAAGCGCCCTTTTCAAAAAGTTCTCTAAGTTCGAGTGGGAGCCCCCTCTGTTGACTCTTGGGAAGAAGCCAAAATACGCAGATCCACTGCCATAATAAGCGCTTGTTTCGTGACAGAATGGAGGTGATTGTGACACTTTGGTGACTCATATCACCTGGCTTGACAGTGCAAAGCAAGAGATGATTGTTGCCACACTTGATGAGGTAGTTACAATCCATTTGATGGATGTTCATACTTCCTATAAAACTTTTGAGTGGAGAATCGGGGAGTGATGCCCTTCCTAGCGCATAGTGCCGGGGGAGAAATTACCCGGTCCGTCACAATTACTACCAATACTACTACTACAACTCCTCTCGGTTACAAGATCGCTGAAGACACCAAGAATACTCAAACTCCATTCAACATAGCAGATCTGATGAAGAGGCAGGAAGTCCTCACCAGAACACAGGTGGACATGGCAACTACTCAAAAGGAAGTACTTGCTTTCCTTAAAACTTTTATGGAGCGGCTCTCCCCGGAACAACGCTATCACCTGACGGAACGCACCACGACCAACCCTACAGCAGCCGCTGACACTGGGACGTCAAAGACTCAAAGGAGTGATGAAGTTCATATCATTCCTGATCGCCCACCACAGAGGTAACAACAACTCAATTTTGTCACCCGTGAAGATTTGGAGAGAAACCTACGAAATCATGGCAAGGAAGACTCATCCTAGATCTATCAACACCCACCTCCTTACCCACTTGAAATTCAAAGGATTCCTCTGCTGGGAGGTTACTCATCTCCTACTTTCTCATTATACGATGAAGCTGGAAATACTCGTGAGCACGTCTCTCGATTTCTCGAATCACTCGGAGGACATGAATATAATTATGTGCTACGTCTCAAAGATTTTTCAAAGTACCTCATTGGAAGAGCTTACACGTGGTATAACAACATTGCTCCAAACAATATTTCTGGTTGGGAAGACATGGTTAATGCCTTCTACAATAAGTACTTCTTTGTCTCCGAGCAGATCACTCTATCAGACATGGGAAGAATGTTCCATAGTAATAATAAACATCCCAATAAATACGTGAAGAGATTCAGAATTCAAGCTTTGGATTGTCACGATCCAAATGTAATAGAACATCAACTAGTGGAGCTTTGTATTAATGGTATGATCCCTATTTATCGTGCTCTTTTGGAAATTTATATTTTCAGACCTTCTCTGATTTACATAAATCCACGAAGCGTGATGCCACAACTGCTCCCGCTCTTTTAAAGAGAACCAGACCAGCAGGAGAAGAAAACCATGATGACACACGTGGAAATCGACAATAAGTCAACAAACATTAGAGTGTTCAACCATCAATTGGTGCTGTCAGTAACGAGGGATCCAAGAGAAAATCTCCATCTCAACCAGATTCATAGAAAAAGCATTCTTTTTCCAATCCGACCTCAACACTAGTACCAACCCGAAAATTGACTCCGTCTCATAACACATCCAAAGCTTTGAAACAACAGTTACAGCCGCAACAAGGACAATATGTTAAGCCAAATATAACGTTCCCATATTTCCTAGTTCGAATGGAAGAAGTACTCGAACTAATCGAGGCCTATATAGAAGACAATACCATCCAGTTACCACCATACGATGGCTTCCCCCATCTCAGCAGATAACAAAGCCGAAAAACTATCATTATCACCGATATGTCAATCACCCAACCAGTGAGTGTAACAATCTGAAGCGTATCTTTAAAGAAAAGATGGAATCAGGAGAATTGCAATTAAAAAAGATTAAGGAGTCCACAAAAATCCCCTTCATGTTAGAAACTTCATTCTCTCCGAGAAGTCAACTAATCAGACGGTTCAATCTCTGATGGAATGCATGTGCGATCTTTTCTATCTCTCTAAAAGGCAACGTGAAGATGTATTTGCTTCCCTGAATCATGTCATGGTGGAAAGCGTTTCATATGATACTCATACTCAAGTCAATCTTCCCTTGAAGAACATGGTCGACGTGAATGATAAGGAATGTGGCTGGGGACTCCCCACAAACCATGGAGATTCAATTCGGACATCAAAACTCGACCAAGTAAGTCCCGCTTCCCAGAATCCTTTACAATCAATGACCCCCAATCCTGGGACTCTTCCTCGAAGACAACTATTTTACAACCAGAAGATATGAATGAGAAGCTAATTCATTTCAATATTTTATAAAATGTTTGAAAATTGCTTTTGATAAGAATGAGAAGATTTATGACTCACTTGCGAGTCAAGTTGCTTATGATGATAAGAAGAAATGCCAACAACAATTCTTGGTTGTCCAAAGGGAAGGCTTTTCAGATGAGATGCTATAGTCTGGACCTTTTTGAGTTGGAAACACGGTTCTAAAAATCACTAAGAGGGCATAAATTCTTGCACCAATTCCTCTAACTATCGAAGAAGAACCTTACATAATCACTAAGATTCTACTAGGTGGTTAATACAAGCTAAGAAACAGTGACAATCCAGAAGGAGTAGTAATTCACAGCAAGTGGCTCAGAGCTTGAAAAGCCTGAGTACTTGATTGTGTCATTTCAAATATTTTCCTATTTTCATGCAATATTTATATTTCCTCCAAAATGATTGCAATACTTTTGCATTCATAGTTATATTTTCAAGTTTATCAATCAATTCAAATATCCTTATCCATTTCCAAAAAAATAATAAAAAAGTCTATCTCTCTACAAATAACTTGCCAAAAATCTACCTACTCAAAATCCAAAAAGAAAAACCACAAATATGCTTCATAAAGTTATAAAACTAAAAAAATCCTTGAAATCTGGCCCAGTCCCTACTGATTACTCATTTTCCATCCTTCCAAGAGTCTCAACCGCAGGCTCCAATTCCTAGGAAAGCCTTTCAACCTCTTTTCTAGCCTTGGTCACCTCCTCCAGACTAGCAAGTTCTCCTACTTCAACAAAATTCTCTCGCATGGATCCCATACGATAACGGACCCACATAACATTCAAACAAAAGTTCTCGGCATTATTCATAGCCTCCTCCCACTCCTCGAAAACTGCATCAGAAACTTCATTCCGAGGGAGTGAGATCAGCTCATGTATGATGGGCAACAAACTGGATACGTCTCGTTCTAAATCCCTCTAATTCCTGGAATTATCTATAGAGAAGTGGAAAAAATTCTCCCGTATCTTTGTATATAACTCGGCATAGGTGGATGGAACAAAAAATCCCCCAACATACAAGTACCCAGGAAGAGTTCTGCTGGATCCAAAGTCAACATTAATACCTGCACCAGGATACTCAATGAAAGTACTACCCTCAACAAGCATGCAAGCAGGAGTCCTCTCATGATTTTCAGTATGGGAGAGGGCATTATCTACATCGTCATCAATGGTAATTCTTGTTTCTTCACTAGAAATCTCAATACTCTGATTTCGATCATTCTCCCCCTAAAAGTAGAGATGATACGGGCAAATTGAGTCTGAACGTCTCAAACACAAAATTCTTGAGCATGAACCATAAAACTTGTCATACATACTCATAAGCATCATATAAATTCATTAGAAAGTGTTATTCAATGGATTATATGAGTTGGAACAATCACAAGATGTTTTACAAAAAACATCTCAGAAGCAATTTTCACTACCTCTCGGAAACTATGAAGTTGACAACAATTGGTGATGAAACTAGGCACGATTCTTCTATCAAAAGTTTTTATTGGTATCTACCAAAACGTGTTAAAATAGAGCATCAATTGGACAAGCGAGCTAAGAGTTATGGAAAAAACGGCTAGCGGAGTCGAGTCTGAACAGGATTTTCATGGATACTTCCTAAAAACTACTGTTTGGTCGTTTTGACGCCCCAAACAAGCTCAAAACATAGATTTCTACCTAGAAAAATGTAGGAATTTTTTTTCTAATAAGGACAGAGGGATCAATCATCCAAAACGGAGGTCATATGAAGATTCTATGGCGTTTTTCCGAGGCACTATACTTCTGAAATTTTCTGACGACGAAAATCTAGGAATACTTTACAAAATTCAAGCATAGTAATACTTATATGAGAAATTTAAGGAGTATACATGGATTATTAATATTACATGAAGAGTAAAACTTACTTGAGAAGGATCCAAGTTAGCGGAAGAATCCAGCACCACTTCACCTTCATTGTTTACTTCATCATCAATAGCGTCGGATTCAGACTTTTCATAATTTTTTTATGTACGAGATGTTTCTTCAAGTTCTTCCTTTCCCGACTCATGTTCACCTTCCATGCTCATGGTGTCTCCCGAAGCCTCAGGAGCCTCATCGAAGTCAACACAAGTACTTGTGCTCATATGCTACACCAAGACGATAAAGTATATTATGATCTAATAAATATACACAAGTATTAAGAATGACAAGTGGAATACGTACGTTCTTGCAAGGACCAGTCTTGCTTCTAGGAAGAATCATCCTCGTCCCTTGCCTCACAAGCTGGGGATTATTAATAACAACAGAATCAACATCTACTCGAGGATGAACAACACGAGTCTACTGGAAAGAATGAAAGATAAGAATCATAATAGTAATGTTTCTAGAATCAAGAAGTCAAAGAAAAGACCGTTACCTCTTGAGTTGCATCAATAATTAGATTCTGGTTCGCCTAAGATGAACTCTGGATGTTAGTACTTAGAGCCTTGTCTCTTTTGGAAGAGGTACTGCTCATCATCAAAGATCCTGAGAGGAATTCTTTGAAATTTCTCCTCTCATTATTCCATAAGTGCGCATATATGGTTGATATCTGAGGCTTTCTACCCCGACAGAAGAAAAGGATGCTTATTCCCTCACCAAGACAGATATCCAAATTATTCTTCAATTCTCTAATGGACGGGGATGCACTATGACTATGAGGCACTTCTTGATCAAAACTCATACGACGAGCCGCACGATCAATATTGTATGCTTGTACTGAATAACCTTCTGAACGAAGAGAAAGGATATAACCTGGAGTACAAGTATTCATGAATGCATTCTGACCAGGAGAAAAGGCATTAGCCTGCTTCTTTGGACCTGACCAGAGAACCATCTCAACTTCCTCATCAAAGGTAGTTGATGAAAGTATATGCCCGTGATCATAATCCCAAGGCCTGAAGTTCACCTCGCTATGGACGTCTATCAAATCAACTAAACTTACAGAGGTAATATTTCTTCTATGTCAGCGGCGGATCCTTGCATATTCAACGGTTCCCTGCAAATTCAGAGGCTTTGACAAAGGATTGTATTTTGGGAATTTCTCTCATAACCATCCTTGGAAAGATGCATTATGAATGCAAGAATCAATCTTCATAAACCCATTAGAAGTCTTCATATCGCGAGCCAATGAATCTAAGTGAGAATATAAAGAACCAAGAAACAATTTACCAAGGGGGAGACATTCACTACCAGCAAGCACTACTTCCATAGGGACAACCAAGAGCTTCAATTTTCCAATGGGGAAGTCTTCAAATGCATCTCTAGACAACCAGAGTGTCAGAAACACTGCAATGGTCAAGGGGTCACTAATAGTAAGACCATCTTCATCGATTTTACTATTGCACCAATGACCGATCCATTTTACATAATGTGCACCACATTGAACCCTACCCTGCTGGATTTCTTCTATTTTTCTCTCCAAAGACGTAATCATTTGCTTCTCTTCAGCAGAATTTTTGACAGGGGAAATTCTAGAAAGAGAAAGATGTAACAAACTAACTACGTCCTCCAGACTAATTTTTAGTTAACCCCAGGCGCATATAGAAGAATGAGTTCGTTCACACCAACATGAAGCAGAAGTTAAAAGACCTTCAACATCCTTGAAGACCTGCAGATGACCAAACATTCTTACAACATGAAGTATTCGAGCATCTCTCAAAACCTTAACCACTGAAGAGTCATTTAACATTGTTGTACACTATCTTAGCCATTTTTTCATGGTAACTTGATATGTCTTAAACTCGACAGAAGAAGATACATAATCTCCTCTCTGCAAACAAAGCCTTGGAACATCCTCAAGAGCATACTTCTCAGATTTAGGATAAAGTTACCAATAAAACCAAAAGGTACGACGAGTTCTTCAGATAAATATTCTTGGAACCTATCACAAATATGACCTATGCTCTCAAGAAATACAGTATCAGAAACTTCTCTTTTATTATGACCAGAAGATGTGCAAACATCATTATCATGCTCACTAGTTATCTGCAACGCATTCAAGTTCTTTATGTATCAAAAGAGGATTGAAATACTAGTTTGCTTAAGTTTGATGGATTTCAAAAAAATATATGGTTCTAGTGGGAACATCACGAGAAAAAAACAACAACTAGGGTTTTGTAAGGAAGAAGCAATAATGGTGTCGTGAATAAAAGAAAGGAGAGGGACGCGCTTACCTTTGCTCCTAGCCAGTGACACGTACTCGAGGATTGAGTTTGCCTTGCTACTACGTACTCGAGAATGGACTTACTCGTATTGTTTCATCCATAAAAAGCCAAGTGCTACCACTAGCGCTTTCCTCTACCAAGCGAACAAAATGAGAGAATGAAAGAATAATAATAAAAAAATAACATTGGCGGAGAAGCATATATATAGGCGTTAACTTGAAGAGTCCTTGCTCGATTAGGAAACCTAAAAAAAAGAGAAAAAGAAGCGGCGCCAACCAGCCTCCCTCTTTCCGTGGCAATCTGGCACTCCTAGCAAGAACAATTGTGCCTATTATCCCCAACCAAGGTTTACGATAAGGGGAGCATATGTCAAACACCCAATAAGCTACGTATACCTTCTTCTACTCTTCAAATTTAGATTATGCACATATAATCGTTATAAGCATATTGTCACCATATAGTACTTACTATGCAACATTATTGTTCCTCACTAAGCAGGGGACTTAATATAAATGGTGAGTTTTTGACAAGGGATAAAATTATAAAATTTCCCTCTGCCAAGCAGCAGAAATATAAAAGGATATATGCGTATTTATGCGCATATGCCTGTCTCTATAACAAAACACGGAATATTGTATCTCTACGTATATTCCGCAAGCGAATTAAGAATACAAATTCTCTACAAACATTCTAAACTGGTCTCGCAGCCTCCTCAATATTCATAATATTTATGCCATATCGAACTAGTCTCAAGTCGCATAAATTCCATAGATGAATTCTTGAACTTGCCTCGAGCGCGTATCAATGTTTCAATAACATCTATCAAATTCGGAAATATCTAATGCTTAAACCCCAAAATACGCTTTAGCACTCTTCTCAAATTGCTCTTCTGATCTCAAATAGACCGTTTTAGCATTTTGCTTAAAGATAAGCCACGAATTATGCGCTACTCCTCTTGGATGCGCCACAAACAAGAAATAATGCCTTAAAAGACGCTTTAAGCTAGACTTTGAGATAGGCTACCCTAGCCTTTTCTCCTATCATCGCTAGGCTAGTACCACATTGGCGCTAGTTCCACACCTTAGTGCATCACCTTAGCGCTACAAGCGCTAACCCTAGCGCCAAAAACGCCAACTTTCTTGGCCTAGCATCCTTGGCTAGCACGGCCTTGGCTAGCGTGTCTTTACCTGGTGCGCCATTAGCCTAGTGCATCCCTAGCTTTAGCACGTCCCATGGTCGTAGCATCCCAGCTGATGTGTCTTTGTCTGGCACGCCCTTAGCCTTAGCGTCTCTAGCTAGCGCGTCCCTAGCCTGATTTGCTCCTTGGCCTTATGCGCCCCTGGCTAGCGCGTGCCTAGCTGATGCGTCTTGGCCTAGCGCGTCCATGCTTAATAACTTAGCACAAGCACATTAGTGCTAGTATATTGGAGCTAACTTTCCTTGACCTAGCTAGCTTCTTTGAGAAATGCTAACTTCAAACGTCCTTGGCACTAGTTTCCTAGACCTAGCATAATTGATATTCGCTAGAAGCTACGCATATTATCCTTTGTCCTAAAACGTTAGCACATTAGATTTTGTGCTTAAAGAGCTAGGACATTACTATTTGTAGCTAATGTTAGCCTTGCTAGTTACTTCATTTAGAAATACGTCATTCTTTCCAATATTGGTCTAATAGCAAATCTTATATGGTTTTATAACAAGTCTTCTTCCTTAAGAAGCCCTCTACGGTATTTGGCCTCAAATGCCTTTCATACTTATGCTAAGTCACTTCTGAGCTAATACTTAGCCATTAAATATGCCATGTTACTCCTAAGCTAGTACATGACCTCTGAACTTACCAGATTCGATACTAATCAGTATGACTATATATTCAGTGAGTTGCACAACTTGCCTAACTGACTTAGCAAGTCATTTAACTTGACTTGAGTTAATCAAAATAATAGTGGCTTATGACTCCACTATCTACGAGATATCAAATACAACACATGGGTGGATTCTCATTGGGGTATTGGTCTGGCGGTCTACGACAATCATGCGTTGTGGCAACACATCCACGAACAAGAAGATAGCAAGTAGTGGGACGGTTATAGGGAAGTTAAGAGGATGAAGAGTAGTGGTCAGATAGGTGTTCTTACTTTCCGGACACGACCCCACTAAAATCTCCACAATCATCACTTCTCCACCTCTCCCTGACTTCCACCACTTCCGAGAAATTAGTATGTCTCCTTCGCACTATAATGTCATCTATTCAAAATAAGACAACAAGACAGAAGAAACCAAACATACAGAATTAGGGATTTATCTCAGAAATAATCCTTTCTTCTTCACACACTACTTATCATACTGATATTTCTCAAACTTTTTTTCTTCCCTCCCCAAAGACCAACCCAATCTTATCCACCTTTGTGATCGAAGCAGGACGTGAATGACCATATCTTTGGTTTAGGCTCGTCCTGTTCGAGCTTGATCTCTCGAACCTACTTGAAAGTACGATTTTACCGTACATTTGTTTTCACCCTAAAACACTTGTCAACCCATCTTCGCTTCCTTCTCCAAACGCTAATAAATCTTATATCAAGTGGAAACCATATCTGCCTACCCATAATATCTCTTTGTTTCATTTTTTTTCTTGAAATGATCCATTAACAATAGGGGTATTATCAACAACACTGAATTAATAAATGTAAAATATTAAGGAATACATGGATTGAAAAATTTGGGCTAGAAATACCACAAGTAGATAAATGGAGTTATCCGATTTTTTTTTTTTTTGTTTTGAGGTTTTTATTATGAATTTTTTGGTAAATTAAAAGTGGGTTTGATGAGATTCTGTTGGTGATTGAGAATTTGTGATTTTTGATATGATGATTCTAGAAGGTATTAAAAGTGTTTGTGAAAATCGCAGATTGAGAAAATATTTGCAGTTTAGCGCAAAGGGACTCACGATGATGTCACCAATTCTAAATAATATAAAAATAATTTATCTTTTGAACCGCTCGTCCAAAATTCGCAAACTTTATATATTTGGAAAGCTCTTTCCGATATCTACAAAAAGTGTACCCATATAATTTTTTTTAAATTTTTTTAATTTTTGCTTCATCATTATCCGATGTGTACTGAAAAATACACATGCACAAAATTTTCATAAGCTTATGCAGTCATTTTTCACATGTGCACCACTTTGTACACCTCTGCAAAACATGCATGAAATTGACCATTCATACACACTCAAACCTACTTTTTCATGGGAATTACACTGGTGCACCAATATGTACACCCCTGCAAAAATCGATAATTCGTACTCATATTCAGACCTATTTTCTCATGGAAATTACACTGGTGCACCAATATGTACACCCATGCAAAATACACATAAAACCGACCATTCATAACCAAGCACAAACCTAGTTTTATATGAGAATTACACAGGTGCACCAATATGTACACACCTACAAAACATGTATTAAATCGATCATTCATACCCACACACAAACCTATTTTTCATGGAAAATACAATGGTGTACCAATATGTATACCCCTACAAAACATGGAACAAATCAACCATATTCACCTACAAATAAATCTTTTTCATGGGAATTACACTAGTGCATTATTATGTACACACCTACCCATATTGTATAAATATAACATGTAAACTCAGATGGATTTGAACCATCAACCTCCATAAACCTTGTGATAGGCTTGGGCGCTCTACCATTTTGAGCTTACGAGTCCATAAATTTATGATCAAGTCTATTACGGTCATTGAAGAAGAAATTTAAGATTCAGATTAGGTCGAAAATCCAATCTACATCATTTTAGAAAATATTAGATGGGTAATCCAATCTAAATCATACTCATACCAACAAAGCAGTCCATATATCCTTGAGATATCACAAAGGTGTACAACTATGTACACACCTTCAAAAATCTAACAATCAAACATCCACATCCATACAAAAAAGACCATATATCCATGAGATATCACTGAGGTGTACAACTATGTACACACCTACAAAAATCTAACAAATCAAACATACATGCCCAGAAAACAATCCATATATATCCATTAGAAAGCATACTGGTATGTAGGCACGTGAAACAAATATAACAAAAAGAAAATCCATGCCCACAAAAGAAGTCCATATATCTTTGCGAAATTATAAAGGTATAAAACTATGTACACATCTATAGTGTACATAGTTGTATAATAAAGTACACATGCTATACAAATGAAGATAATAATTTCCTCTCTCAATTTATCACCATGAACAAAATACAATGTACAATAAAGTGCACCTTTAAAACTCACAAAAAAAGGAAGATACAAATTAGTTCTCAATCATGTATATAGACATACAAAAAAAAACAAAAAAAAATCTAAAAATCAACCCAAATAAAATTACAATTATGAAAAAAGAAGTAAAAAAGAGAAAAAAATCCATGAAAATAACGATGAACTAAAATTTAACTAACCTTTTTAATTGAAGATGAAGAAGAAACTTTTGATTTATTTTCTCTCTCCAAAGGAAGAAAAAGATGAAAAAAACGCTTACAACAACAATCAAACCTCATATCTATCTTCCAAATCAAAGATGAAGATGAAGAAACTATGAAATTAAAGCGTAGAAGACGAAGATGATGAAGAAATCTTGGATCTATTATTTTCTCCAGAAGAAGAAGAAAAAGAAAAAAAAATCTTAGATCTAGTTTCTCTCTCGAAAATAGTACTCCCTCCGTTTCAGCAAAAGTGTTACTATCACTTTTTCGATTTAGTCTATTTTTAGGCTAAAATGAAAAAGTGATAGTATCACTTTTGCTGAAGCGGAGGGAGTAGTAATTTTTTTTTCTCTCTTCAAAAATTAAATGATTGATTTTTATTGAACAAATCACTATATATAGAATGATAAAGGATACTTATGGAAATCAGAAAATATGAATTTATTTGGATCGGACTAACCCTGAGAAAAAAGACCAAAGGGTATATATTTTTGTAAAAAAGGACTAGAGTGTACAAGGCTTTGGGGGACAAGACTAGAGAGTCTAAAGCCCAATTAAAATAAGATTAAAATTTAATTTCTACTTGATCTATTCTCCGTCTAGAAATCAAGGTTCATCCTCCCAGTTGAGCCACTCCAACTCCATCCAAAAGAAATCTATCTAGAGGAGACGTATCCAGCTTATCCATCTCACCCCAGGAAGCACGAGTAGCCATCTTTGGACTAAAAAGTCTAAAACCCAACAAAAAATAGGGCTAAATGTTAATTCCTACTTAAATTAACAAAATAAGTCTAGGGTCGCCTCCATAGCCAAAGAAAAGAATCCACATATAGGGGCTTATGGTTCTCATAGAGGGGCTTTTCAACGTTTAAGGGTAAACTAAATAGTTGGATAAGGGACATCATATGAAAATATCAAATGTCTATATTACCCTTCAATCTGTTAAAACCTTAACCAAAAAAACAAAACCCTATTTTTAGTTTCAAAATGTTTCTCTCCCAACCGTAAGAAGAAGCTTCATCCCATTTTCCTACTAAAAGTATAGAAGGTAGCAGTCAATTGAATCAAAATCAATCAAACGATTCAAACCAACCTAATCAAGAAATTGAAGAACAAATCGTTGGTGAAGGCTATCAAACTCCCCAATCAGAACGAATGGTGTATATGAGGTATGATTCGACAAGAAAATGTTATTTTTCTCTTTTTTTTTCATCGAAAAGTATTTGATTAATTGATTTCAAAATAATAATAATTAGGTTTCTAGAATTTTTACGGTTGGGTTCTGTTCAAATTCCAACCGTAAATCCAAGTTCTCAAGAACTTACAGTTGGGAACCCAAACATAACTGTTTTTTTTTTAATTTTACGTTTAGGTTATTTCAAAACCCAACCGTAAATTTGAATAATGAAGATGAAGGTGAGATTTGACGGTTGGTTTCGATTCTCAGAACCAACCATAAATTCACTTGCAGTAAAAAAATTGGTTTTTACGTTTGGGTTTTTTTAACTGTAAGTATTTTACGGTTGGGTTTGATTGTCATTGCCAACCGTAAATTTTCCTGGGTATTTTAAATTTTTCTGATAACATTTACGGTTAGGTTCGAATGTCACTTACCAACCGTAAATATGTTTACGTTTTGCTTTAAAGCAAAAACCAACCATAAATATATTTACAGTTGGGTTCGATATGTGTAACCCAACCGTAAAAAATCCTGAATTTTCAAATTTGAGATTGTTTGTGTTGATTTTTTTTTTTTAAATTCCCTAACTTGTGATTTCAATTGTATTGCTTGTAAGTTGTATGAATAAGGATAGGGAAAACCCAAGAAAAAAAGGGGTAATAATTTAATACTAATTGATCACACTCTCACCCCTCGCCACGATGTTCATTTAGGGGTAGATAATAGAGGCGTGATAAATAATGATAATAAGAAGAAGAATTTGGAGGTAGGGGGTATCTCTAGACAAGAAGTACTACCTCAAGAAGAAGATAATGTTTTCCAATCATATATGGAAAATATTCAAGACTTCGAAGATCTACCAGTGATGAGTACAGGTGCACTTGTCATTAGAGAACCACTAGAAGAGGAAGTATCCAATGACGAGAAAGAGATGGATGGATGACAATATGTCATTCAAGGAAAAGGTAAAGAAATGGTTGTTGCTTCTTCTCAATCTCAAACTCAAGTGAAGGAAAGTAATCCAAAGAAGAAACCTTCGCCGAAAGGAAAGTATATACCCAAAGGCAAAGAAATGTTGTTTCCTAAGAAGAAGAATGGAAGACTTTGGGGTGAGGCCCCAGATAGGTCTGTGATATTATTTGGTTATCCAAATTCATGGGCCACCAAAGTTGCTGAGACCAGAGTAATAATCCGAAAACTTCAGTTTTTTGTTATGATTTTCTTTTTTTAACTTCAAGTTATAACTTGTTGTTATGATTTTGATTTAAACAAATTGTTTTTATTCTTTGTAGGATCATGCACATGCCGTGAATAAATTGGTTTGTCAAAGGGCTTCACATTGGCCATTAGGTGAAGAATGTAGTGTCGTTCGTGCTCTAGTGCTTGATACAATGTTAGCGTCCGGAGTATCAAATCAACGTTGGATTTTGATAGTGTTACTTGTACACTATTAGCCTAAAACTGATACGTTTCATCTTCCATTCAGCGAGATGGCAATAACGTCGGATGATGTGAAGTCAATACTTGACTTGGAAGTTGAAAGAAAAGTCGTGTATAAAGATTTTAAAAACAACATGTCTTGGAATGATCTTTGTCTCCTCGTGAAAGACACTCTTTGATAGGAGAGGAAAGAAGCCGAGTTGGAGTTTCAACAGGCTGCAAGAGACAAACCGGGTGAAGCAATAAAGAAAGGTTTGGGTATGACCAAGAAGATCTTGCCGCGTAATCTGAAGGAAAAGTTTAGAGGAACTGCACAGAAGGAAAAGGATGGGGAGGTGATAAACGCAACTAGATCCTTGTATACAACCAGAGCGTACCTGTTGTATGCCTTTGGAACCATATTCTTCGCCAATAACTCGGGAAACAGGGTGAACGCTCACTTTCTTCAGTGGTTAAAGGATCTCCAGAAGACACATGAGTATTCATGGGGCACTGTTACCCTTTCTTACTTGCTCGCTAACCTTAGAAAAGCCTCGAGGGTTGGAAGCACTGATATTTCCGGAATACTGGTCTTCTTCAGGTAAATTAGAGGTTTAATTTAAATGTTTATCATATTTATTTATTTTGCGCATTTTCATTAGCATGGGTGTATGACAACTTTCCGAGCCTGGCTCTTCCTATAGGATGGACCGAGGAAGATACTGGTCCTACAAGAAAGAAGTTCAAATTCACCGGTACTCAATCAAAGCGGAAAGAAGCTCAGATAACAAAGAAAAGGATAGAAATTGATGTTTTCACCATTGAGAATGTGGTGTTTGATCCTTATTTAAGACTTGTTAAATATGGTGAAGATGTAGAAGATGCACGTGAGTTTACTGACGTGGAAGGCTACAACGGGCCTTTGTACCATCCGTTTGGGTTCGTAATGACCAACCCTCGTTTAACTCTATGCCAATATGGGTTTGTACAAACCAAGGCCTTTATATTGTGTGTGAATGGGTCCATGATCAAAGGCCCTAGTAACGTGCTCAACTACACACCAACGCCTTCGGTCGTTGTTTGGAACGAGCACCATAAACTGGAATACCAAATCCAAATAAGGGAGGTAACTCCAATTCCGGGCACAAAAGAGGCCGGAAAGATGTAAAGCGAGGCTTTGGTGTACTGCAAAATCAATTTGCCATCGTCAAGAAACCTGCAAGAATATGGAATCCTTACGTACTTGCATATATCATGAAAACTTTTATCATTTTACATAATACGATAGTGGAGGATGAGCGTTTACCCAGTGATTTGCCACATGAATATGATCAACGCAGCAACCATGCACCGGTAAATATTTCGAGACAAAATACTGCTGAACTTTCGAGAATGAGAGTTGACCAACGCCGACGTGCAGTAAACAACAAAGATATGCATATTCGTTTGTGAAATGACTTGATCGAACACTTATGGTCCGATTTTGGTGAGGAATAATAATTTCTAAATCCTACAGATAGGTTTTGTGGGTATATCTCTTGTAAACCCGCCCGAGACACCACTCGGCCGCAAGGGGAACCTAGGGATTTAATGGATTGCTGCACATGCTAAGTGCAGCCGCGATGCCTGCGAAAGTGAGTTTAGGTCTACTTTTTAGCTCTTCTATTATCAATATTCTTACTATGTTGTAATGAATAAATTAACGGAAATATCATAAATAACCATATCATTTATTCAGAACAACAATACATCAATAAATGTTAAGATATCTCATTTTCGCAGGAGTTATGTCTCGTGAGAGTTTACAAAGAGATATACCCACAAAACCTATAATCAAACCTACAATGAGTGGTATGACACCCTGGATGATGATCTAAACATCTTCGAAGAACAATCAACACAAAAGGGTTGTACTTTCCCATCACCCTTAGGATATCGAAATGAGGTTGGTACCTGAAATCTAAGCCTTTCCATCTTCTCCATTCCTCCAGAGATATGCCAACAACTTCGTTATCAGTTTCATTCCTAATTCTTATTTCATTCACCTTGGCGGTTAAAGTTAAAAATTGCAGTACTTCCCTAGTTATTTCCTGAAATTGACAAAAAAGGCCTGCTATGTTCCGGTTATTGGGGTTACCGGTTTCATTATAGAAGTTAGCATGGATATGTTCTAACCATTCCATTCTCACTGAACCATTCATCTGACGTTCATGAACCCTTGCTGGATAATATAATACTATGTTTCAACAAACAGATAAATCTTCCTCTATGGTAATAAAATTCTCTGCATTAATACTAAAATTTTCGTAAGCCATAATTTTAAAAAGGAGAAATAAAAATAATCTTTGGTATTAGGTTATTTGAAATGTGGAAGGTGTGGTTTCCGAATGAGAACGAAAGATACAAATTTATAGGTATATCAAAATATAGCCAAAATATAGCCGTTACAACGGTAAGAAATCAACGGTTAGAATAATAGGCGTTCGCTTAGAATAACGCCCCACACATAGGCGCCCGATTATCCGAACACCCCACACACAGGCGCTCTCTTAGGCGAACGCCTACAACAGGCGTTGTCTTAGCCAGAAGCCCAACACATGCGTTAATCTAGGAGAACGCCTGATTACCAAGCGTGCTTCTGGCGTTACGCTTGATTGGACGTTCTCTTGGGTGAACACCAGATGGGGCGGAGTTCTGGTTCACGCCCGTCTAGTTAAACGCCTGGCACCAGACGGAGAGCCAGCGTCACGCCTGGCACGAGATGCAGTCCTAGGTTAACGCTCCACTATATTTGGATTTGGTCCAGTTCTGGGATCAACTTTGATCCCAAACATTAACAAATCCGGACCAAACCTCAAATTTACTCGACCCATTGTGGTTGGATTTGGACGGACCAAAAACCAAATTTGGGTTTGGTCCATCTTTTACTCCAACTGCTGTGGGTGATCTAAGGGACTAGTGGAGGACATGTTAGTTCAAGTGAAAAAGTTAATCTTTCTGGTTGATTTCTATATTGTGGATATGCAGAATGGAGAAAATAGTTCATCTACTTCGTTATTACTTGGGAGACCGTTTATGAAAATTGCAAAAACGAAGATTGATGTTGATAGTGGTACACTCACTATAGAATTTGATAAGGAGATTATTTGCTTCAACATATTTGAAGCCATGCATTATCCTAGAGATGTTCACTCTGTTTTTTCTATCGATGTTATTGGTTCGTTAGCACAAAAAATGCTTGATTTGAGCAATGAAGATGGACTTGGAGTTATGCTTTGAAATAACATTGAGTTGGATGTTCATGGGCAGACGAACTTGGACGTTGACTTAGACAAATAAATAGTAGAGATGTGTGGTGCCTTGAAGGCATTACAAGAAGCTAAAATGGGTAATATCTCTTATGTTTCTTTACCCGTAACTGATGAGGTTCCTTTACGTTCTATTGTGCAGGCACCTAAACTAGAATTAAAGCCTCTTCCCGATCACTTAAAGTATGCTTACTTGGGTGATAAAGAGGAGCTTCCGGTGATTATTGCAAAGAACCTCACTGCTATACAAGAAAAACGTCTTCTTAGGGTCCTGAAAGAGCACAAAACGACCATTGGTTGGACGATTGTTAAGATAAAAGGCATTAGTCCAGCCATGTGCATGCATAGAATCTTAATGGAAGACGATGTAAAGCCAGTACGTGATACTCAGCGTAGGCTTAACCCCCCAATGATAGAGGTCGTGAAGTAAGAGATCCTTAAATTGCTAAGTGTGGGGGTGATTTACTAATTTATGACAACAAATGGGTTAGTCCGGTACAGGTGGTAACAAAGAAGTCTGGTGTTACTTTTTTCAGAAATCAAGATGAAGAACTTGTTCCTATACGAGTTCAAACATGATAGAGAGTATGCATAGACTACAAAAAGCTTAATTCTGTTACCCGAAAGGATCACTTTTCTTTTCCTTTCATCGATCAAATGTTAGAGAGGTTGTCGAGACATTCTTATTATTGCTTTTTGGCCAATTATTGGGTTACAATCAGATTTTTATTGCACCGGAGGATCAAGAGAAGACTACTTTTAATTGTCCTTTTGGTACGTTTGCATATAGACAAATATCGTTTGGTCTTTGCAATGCGCCTGCCACTTTTCATAGATGTATGGTTAGTATATTTTCTAACTACGTGGAATGCATCATTGAGGTATTTATGGATGATTTTAATGTTTATGGCGATTCATTTGATATTCTCTTAGAAAATCTTAAACTTGTGCTTAAAAGATGCATAGACACTAACCTTGTTCTAAATTAGGAGAAATGTCACTTTATGGTAAACCATGGTATAGTGCTCGGTCACATTGTGTCCTCTCAAGGGATCGAAGTAGACAAAGCAAAGATAGACTTAATAAGAAACTTACAATACCCCACTTCGGTGAGGGAGATTCGTTGGTTTCTTGGTCATGCAGGTTTTTACAGGCGGTTTATAAAAGATTTCTCCAAATTCTCAATGTCGATGTGCAAATTGTTGCAAAAAGAGGTTACCTTCAACTTCGACCAGGAGTGCAAGGATGCTTTTCACAGATTGAAAGAGTTGTTGACAACTGCACTTATTATCAAGTCACCCGATTGGAGTTTACCGTTCGAGTTGATGTGTGATGCGAGTGGCTATGCAGTTGGAGCCTTTTTGGGTCAAAGGGTAGACAAATTGTCCCATGTGATTTACTATGCATCTAGGACCCTAAACGATGCGTAAATCAACTATTCTACCATGGAAAAAGAGTTGTTGGCCATAGTTTTTGCACTAGAAAAATTCAGATCTTATTTGGTGGGTACCAAGGTTGTTGTTTATTCTGATCACGCAGCACTTAGGTACCTACTCAAGAAGAAAGAAGCTAAGGCACGACTTATACGGTAGATTCTCTTGTTGCAAGAATTCGACATAGAAATTAGGGACAAGAAAGGTGTCGAGAATACAGTTGTTGATCATCTTAGTAGACTTGTTATTTCTGAAGAGGACCTTCCCTTACAGGATCGTTTTCTGGACGAACAACTTTTCTCGATAGAAGATTCAACACTTTGGTACGATGATATAGTAAACTACTTGGTTAAGAGGAAGGTACCTAGTACAATGTCTAGTTCTCAAAAGCTGAAGCTTAAGAAGATGGCCAAACAGTATGTCTGGGATGAACCCTACTTGTGGAAATACCATCCTGATTAGATTATCCGCAAGTACATACTTGACTCTGAATTTTAATCCATTCTACCTTTTTTTTCATTCTTATGCTTATGGTGGACATTTTGGTTCTAAATGTACCGCTCTCAAAGTTCTTGAGAGTGGCTTTTATTGGCTCATCCTATTTGAGGATGCATATGCATTTTGCAAATCTTGTGATAGATATCAATGAACGAGCAATCTAGGTGCTCGAAATCAAATGCCACTCACACTGATTCTTGTTGTAGAAATATTTGATGTGTGGGGAATTGATTTTATGGGCCCTTTTGTTAATTCGCACGGAAAATTTTATATACTTCCTGCTAGAGGTTATGCTTAAAAATAGGTAGAAGCTAAATCCACCCCTACTAATGATTCTCAAGTTGTTTGTGAGTTTATGAAGGAAAGTATTTTCAATAGATATAGAACACCAAGTGTGGTTATCAGTGATGGAGGTTCACACTTTCGGAAATCCTTTCATGCTCTTCTAAATAAGTACAACATCACACACAAGATTGGTACACCTTATCACCCACAAAATAGTGGGCAAGCTGAAATTTCAAATCGTGAGATCAAATCCATTCTAGAGAAAACCTTCAATACTACACGGAAAGATTGGGCTTGAGTCTTAACGATGCATTATGGGCATACATAATGGCATACAAGACACCGATTGGCATGTCTCTATGTCTGTTGGTTTATGGCAAAGCTTTTCATCTCCCGGTTGAACTTCAACATAAGGCTTTATGGGCGGTAAATATGTGCAACATGGAGTATGATAAAGCGGGGAAACAAAGGAAACCAACACTTACTGAGCTAGAGGAGATACGTAATGATGCTTACGAGAGTTCTCATATACACAAGGAGAAGACTAAGCTTTTCCATGATAAGATGATTTCTCGAAAGAATTTTGTTGTGGGACAAAAAGTTCTTTTATTTTATTCTCGTTTTAAACTATTTCCTGGAAATCTAAGGTCCCGCAGGATTGGAACGTATGTTGTTACTAATATTTTTTCTCATGGTGCAATTGAGATTACTAATCTCCGAGATGGGGAAGTTTCCAAGGTCAATGGCCATAGATTAAAGCCATACTACGAAAACATCGTTTATGTAAATGTAGATGTGCTTGAATTTCAAGATTTTCTCCCTCTGAATGAGTAATACGGGCGAGTAGAGAGTCGGGCTGACGACTTTAAACCAAGCGATGCATGGGAGGCAACCTATTGGTTTTGTATTTCTATATTTATCTTTTGATTTTTCTTCTTTTCATATCATGTTAGGATTTCCCATCTTGATTTTACATTGGAGGAGTCAATTTACGTTGAGGACAATGTAAAGTTTAAGTGTGGGAGAGTGATTAAGCATATAGAGTTTTTAGTATTCACTTTTGTAGGTAGACTGTTTAACTTTTTGTACATATTTACATGAAAACCTTCAACTTTTAGAGACTTTAGAGTCAGTTTGTATTCATCTAGCTAAGTTTACATATGGATTTCTTACCGAAATAAATGAACATAGAAGTATTAGAGAAATATATTCGGAGTGCTTAGTTGTTGAGAAGCTAGAGCTGGCAAAAATGGACTTAAACCGCCAATAGAGAATACAGTATTAGATGAGTTGATCATTCAATACCCGTGAGTGAGGCACCAGACCTGCGATTCTTTGTACCTTTCTAAATTGTCTGTTTAGAGTGTTTTATCTGCGCAAACTCCGGGTAGAATGATGAGCTACCTAACTTCGCACCAATTTCAGCACTACTTTTTGATCTCTTGAGTGTTATTTCTATCACTCACGAGGGTGCCATCAGAATTGCTAACTCTATCTTATAGTCTTGTTTGCAGTTGGCACCATTCTCTCGGCAACAACGGGTCCATAGAAACATATCATCATCAACAAGCGGAGCATTACAAATTTGAAGGAAAGTTGAAGACGTTCAAGGTTTACAAGCAATGGTATACGGAAGAGCAAATTTCATATTCAAGTAAAGCAACAATAGAAGGAGCGAAATTATATATATATGTTGAAGATTTATGTACAAAATCGAAAGAAAAAGATGTGCGTTAGTAAAGTTCATGATATTGAGACAATACAAGTTGTGAAGAATCAAGTGGTAAAGTCTGTATCCCACAACCATAGTAGTTTCATTTTATTTTTCAGTTTGTATTTTGAGTTCTAAAAGAAAAAAAAAATGTTTTATATTGTTCTAGTGTATATTTTTTTTTATATTCAGTTAATAAGGACGTGGGTAAGAAGAAATCTATAAAGAAGTTTCAAGCAACAGGGAATTGAGGGGGGAAAGTTACAATTGTCAAAGTTATATGAAGTTCAAGAGTTCATCATCAACAGTTGAACACCGAAGACGTTTCTATTGGATGCTGTGAGAGTGGTTCTGATTGCCGATCGGGTGAGAAAGTAAGTAAACATTCCCATCCTCACATAGTGGTTGATTTCCTTTCTTAGAGGTCACTAGAAAAACAAAAATGGGTTCTTTTTCGTCCCACGTTTTATGGGATAACATATTCATATAATTCGGAAGGTTTCCTTTCCTTCCCACCATTCAACGTGTGCATGATTCTATCTTCACTCCTGCCTGCACACATGAGAACCATAAAGTACGTCTTTTGAGTGTCAAATTCATAAGATCCTATTGGTGAGGCAAAATACTTATTCGGTCATTCTCGAACCTGGATTCTTTCATATGGCGGTTTTCTCCTAACTCAAGGGCTAAGCATGAGAATAATGTTCTTTGGCATTTCTAACTTCTTATTATTAGTGTGCATAAACTTTATATTGTCATAGCTCTTTCGATACTTGTGACTTTGAAGTTGGAGTAGGTTTTGTGGGTATACCTCTTGTAAACCCCCACGAGACTATAACTCGTCCACTAGGGACATCTATGGGTTTAAAGGTTTGTTGCACATGCTAAGTGTAACCGTGTTCTCGGCGAAAGGGAGTCTTTGTATTTTAGTTAGTTTAGTTTAGATAGTAGTTTGCTCGAGGACTAGCAAAAGTTAAGTGTGGAGGAATTTAATAAGTGCATAAGTTACATGATTTTAATGTCAAATCCATATTAATATTTTCTACAATTCTTGCATATTACTTGTTATTACTTTTGTTTTGTTTTATTTGTTTCTATTTGTCAAATCCATACAAAACAAGAGTAATAACAAGTAATATGCAAGAATTATAGCAAATATTAATATGGATTTGACACTAAAATTATATAAATTATGCACTTATCAAATTCCCTCACATTTAGCTTTTTTGCTAGTCCTCGACCAAACTACTATCTAAACTAACCTAACTAAAATACAACAACACCCTTTCGTCGAGGACACGGTTACACTTATCCTGTGCAACAAGCCTTTAAACCCCTATGTGTCCCTAGTGGACGATTTATAGTCTCGTGAGGGTTTACAAGAGGTATACCCATAAAACCTACTCCAACTTCAAATTCACAAGCATCCAAAGAGCTACCAGGACATAAAGTTTCTGCACATTAATAATAAGAAGTTAGAAATGCCAAAGAACATTATTCTCATGCTTAACTCTTGAGTTAGGTGAAAACCACCATATGAAAGAATCCAGGTTTGAGAGCGATAGAATATTTCGACTTCGGCATCACAATAGGGTTTTATAAACTTGCACTCAAAGGGCGCACTCTATGGTTCTCATGTGTGCAGGCAGGAATGAAGATAAAAATCCTGCATAGGTTGAATGGTGGGAAGGAAAGGGAACCTTCCGAATTATATGAAGATGTTATCCCATAGAACGTGGGACGAAAAAGAACCCCCATTTGTTTTTCTAGTGACCTCTAAGAAAGGAAATCAACCACTATGTAAGGATATGAATGCTTACTTACCTTCTCACCCGATCGACAATCAAAACACCACTCTCACAACATCCAATAGAAACGTCTTCGGTCTTCAACTGTTGATGATGAACTTTTGAACTTCATAGAACTTTGACATTTGTAACTTTTCTTCTCAATTCCTTGTTGCTTGAAACTTCCTTATAGATTTCTTCTTCCCCACGGTCTTATTGAATAAATACAAAAGGACATATACACTAAAGAAATGATAAACATTAATCTTTTTTTTCAATCTTTTTTTTCGATTTTATTTTATTTTTATATATATAAATACTTTTAAAACTTCAAAATAAAATAAAAAATGACTTATAAAATAAATGAAACTACTATGGTCGTGGGATAAGAACTTTACCACTTGATTCCTCACAACTTGTATTGCCTCGATATCATGAACTTAACTAACTCACATCTTTTGATTTATTTCGCTTTTGTACATAAATCTTCAACATATATATATAATTCCGCTTCTTGTATTGTTGCTTTACTTGAATATGAAATTTGCTCTTTCGTATACCATTGCTTGTAAACCTTAAACGTCTTCAACTTTCCTTCAAATTTGTAATGCTCCGCTTGTTGATGATGATATTTTTTATGGACCTATTGTTGTCGAGAGAATAATGCCAACTGCAAACAAGACTACAAGATAAAGTTAGCGATTATGATGGGTATTGAATGATCAGGTCATGGGTATTGAATGATCATCTCCTCTAATACTGTATTCTCTACTAGCGGTTTAAGTCCATTGTTGTTAGCTCTATCCTCTCAACAACTAAGCACCCCGAATATAGTTCTCTAATACTTCTAAGTTCAGTTATTTTGGTAAGAACTCCGTATGTAAACTTAGCTAAGAGTATACAAAGTGGCTCTAAATTCTCTAAAAGTTTGAGGTTTTTATGCAAATATGTACAAAAAAAATAAAAATTCTTCCTACAAATACTAAAAATCTAGATGCTTAACCACTCCCCCATACTTAAATTTTACACTTTCCTCAATGTAAATTGACTCCTCCAATGTAAAATCAAGATGGGAAATCCTAACATGATATGAAAAACTAAGAAAAAAAATCAAAAGATAAAGATAGAAATACAAAACCAATGGGTTGCCTCCCATTCAACGCTTGGTTTAAAGTCGTCAACCCGACTCTCTACTCGCCTATATTACTCCTCCAATGGGAGAAATCTTCAAGCCTAATCACGTCCACATTCTCTGTAGGGAAGTTTTCGTAATAAGGCTTCAACCTATGGCCGTTGACTTTGGAAATTATTCATGTTTTCGTACTAGTAATCCCAACTGCACCATGAGAAAAAACATTAATAACAACAAATGGTCCAACCCATCTGGACCTTAGCTTACCAGGAAATAAACAGAGTATTAAATAAAAGGACTTATTTTTCCCACAACAAAAATCTTTCGAGAAATCACCTTGTCTTGAAAAATCTTAGTCTTCTCTTTGTATATACGAGAACTCCCGTAAGCATCTTATGTATATCATCTAACTCATTAATTTGTAGTTGCCTTTGTTTCCCCGCTTTATCATACTCCATGTTGCACATCTTTACCGCCCATAAAGCTTTATTTCAAGTTCAACCGGGAGATGACAAGCTTTGTCATAAACCAACCGATATAGAGACATTCTAATCGATGTCTTGTATGTCATTCTATACGCCCATAATGCAACGTTGAGTCTCAAGTTCTAATCTTTCCATGTAGTATTAACGGTTTTCTCTTGAAAGTATTTGATCTCACGATTTAAAAATTCAGCTTTCCCATTAGTTTGTGGGTGATACGACGTACCGACCTTGTGAGTAATGTTGTACTTCTTGAGGAGAACATGGAAAGTTTTTTCAAAGTGTGAACCTCCATCACTAATAACCACATGTGGTGTACCATGTCTAGTGAAAATATTTTCCTTCATAAACTCACATACAACTTGAGAATCATTAGTAGGGGTGGATTTAGCTTCCAACCATTTCGAAACATAATCCACAACAAAAAGTATGTAAGATTTTCCATACAAATTAACAAAAGACCATAAAATCAATTCCCCCACACATCGAATATTTCTACAACAAGAATCAGTATGAGTGGCATTTGATTTCGAGCACCTAGATTGCCCGTTCGTTGACATCTAACACAACAATTGTAAAAAGCATATGCATCCTCAAATAGAGCGGGCAAATAAAAGACACTCTCAAGGACATTGAGAGCGGTACGTTTATAACCAAAATTCCCACCACAAGTATAAAAATGACAAAAATTCATAATGGATTGAAATTCAGAGTTAGGTATGCACCTGCGGATAATATAACCACCATAGTATTTCTACAAGTAGGGTTCATCCCATACATACTGCTTGGCTATCTTCTTAAGCTCCCAGCTTTTGAAAATTAGACATTGTACTAGACATTAAGTTTCTTATTAAGTCTATCTTTTATTTTTCTACTTCGAGTCCTCGAGAGAACACAATGTGACCAAGCATTATACCATGGTTTTCCATAAAGTGACATTTCTCCCAATTTAGAACAAGGTAGTGTCTATGCATCTTTTAAGTACAAGTTCAAGATTCTCTAAGAAAATTTCAAATGAATCGCCATAAGCACTAAAATCATCCATAAATACCTCAATGATGTGTTCCACGTAATCAGAAAATATACTAACCATACATCTCTGAAAAGTGGCAGGCGCATTGCAAAGACCAAACTTCATCCGTCTATATGCAAACGTACCAGAAGGACAAGTAAAAGTAGTCTTCTTTTGATCCTCTGGTGCAATAACAATCTGATTGTAGCCTGAATAACCGTTCATAAAGCAATAATGTGAATGTCCCGACAACCTCGCTAACATCTTATCAATGAAAGGAAAAGGAAAGTGATCCTTTCGGGTAGTAGAGTTAAGTTTTATGTAGTCTATGCATACTCTCCATTTTGTCTGAACTCTTTTAGGAACAAGTTCATCATCTTCATTTCTGACAACGGTAACACAAGACTTCTTTGGTACCACCTGTACCGGACTAACCCATTTGTTGTTAGAAATTGGGTAAATCACCCCTACACTTAGCAATTTGAGGATATCTTTCTTCATGACCTCTATCATTCGGGGGTTAATTTAAGGTTTGTGAATTTAGGTTTGATCCTAGTAGTTAAATTCAGTACGCTTGTCCCATTTTCTAGTGTTGTTCTTATACGCGATTACTCCATAGAATCCCTTTGTAAGGTCTCACGTTCTCTACTTAGGTAAGATGTTATGATACAATTACGGATACCCAACTCTTACTAGCTTTAGATTGATTAACAAAACAATTTAGTTGGCCACGTAAAAAATCTATCAATCAAGCATAAACATTCATATTAGTAAGAACTAAGAACAAACGATAGTCATGTGAAGAACTTCAAAATAGATAAATAGATTTATATATAATAACTCAAATCATGTCTAAAACTTAGAATTCATCCTCAATCAATTAAGTTTTTAGATACTTATGGATGTAGAAGCATCCATGTTATACATATAAGAAAGTAGTTAAGAAATCGTTACGATAACGAAATCGCTCTGAAACCCTAGCTTTCTCATCTTGTGTTGTTCTCTCCTCCAAGACTTGCAAAGTGATATAAAAAGGTGTCTTCTTAGGGTTATGGAAGTCTTCTTATATAGTCTTCATCATATTTAGGCATTAGAGTCCTGATGGGACCATGATACCTTGATTTAGAAGTCAAAAACATGTCTTATAAGTGGCTCCCGTCGTGATATAATCGGCAGTATCGTTCCTCCTCTTTCTACCAATTGTTGATGTCCAAAAACAAGAGTTTTCTTATGCTAAAATCGTCCATAATCGGTAGTCACGACACCCTCCTTATCTACCGATTGTTAAAGCTCAAAATATTACTTTTCCTTTGTCCCAAACTTGCCATAATCGTTAGACTCGATTCCTCTCATATCTACCCATTTTTGGAGCTCAAAAATAAGGTTTTTCTGTGTCCGAAACTGCCTATAATCGGTATTTACATTTCCATGTTATCTCCCGATTATTTTTCCGAGTGTTTCGTTCTTTTTTCTTTCGGTTGTTTTGCTCATAACTTCCTCATACGAACTCGGAATGACCTCATTATTTTTTCGTTGGATTCGTATTTGAATTATATTCAATATGATGATAAGAAAATCTTGATTTGAAGGATTTGAACTTGGTCTTTGGCCCTTCTTTACTTGTTGAACTCAGTTTCCTTGTTCATTTCATGTCGCAGTGAAATCCTTTCTTCTTGTTTGGCCTTGGGACACTTGAATACTTGTAGTACTTCACTTCTTAGCTATTTTGTAATCACTTTCACTCTTATTGGGATGATTCACCTAATAGAAACAGATAAAACAAAACAAGAGTAATAACAAGTAACATGCAAGAAATATAGCAAATATTAGTATGGATTTGGCACTAAAATCATGTAAATTATGCACTTATCAGGTACCGATATTTTCTTAATTCTCTCTATATCGCTTTTCTTTGTTGGCCGAATAATCGTTTTGCAATTGGTTTGAATATTTTTCCACAAGTGGAACGTGAAAGAAGATTATGAAAATCCGGGAAGACCCTTGCTATTGCAATCATCAAGGTTTGTACTTTAGGGGTATATCCTTTCACGTAGAATAATTTAACTTGTTCCAATGCCCACACATATCTTTCTTCGAGCTCGTCTTTCAAGAAACAAAAAACATCACTAAACAGGGACTTGGTAGAAGTTTGCCCGATAAAATTCAAGACCGGGAGCTCATACTTGTTAGTTTTGTACGTGCAATCCATTAGAAGCACTTGACGGGAGCACCGTGCTAACTTCACAAACTCGGGATGAGCTAATAAAAGATGTTTTATTTGTTTATCCTCATCTTCTTCATTGAACATAGTGTAGTTGTGCTTCTCCCCCAAGTACTAGTTATTGAATTTTGTCCCTTTCTTGCTATTTCTCACTCTTCAACTTGGATTTTGCGTTGTAGATGGTCTCCAAAGTAGAGACATTTTTTGGGTTTCTTTGCTTCAAGTGTCCGAGGATATCAATGGGTTTAATCCACTTTTAGGTCATGGAATCTACGATGACCTTTTCTTCCTCGGTGAGTCGTGCCGTATAAGAATGCATTAACAAACTCTCCGTTGGTAGGTGGTTGTGACGACCGCATACAACTCTAGATAAAAACCACTTTTTTTCGTTGTTGGTCTTAAATTGAAGCTTGAAAGGGCATCCCCTCTTCTTAGTGAAAGTAGTGTTATTCCTCTTCGTCTTTCCTACAAACTCGGTACCCTTCTTCGCATGACTTGTATGGAATCCACTACACTTGCAAACCATTTGGAAGCGGCACTCATTCACTTGATTGTTACAAACAATCTCACACATGATGTGTTTGCCATGTTCTCTAGCCCATTGGTTTGCATCCCATGTCTACATGGTCCAAGAACATAAAGTTAGGGGGGAAAAAAGACTTAGCAATGTTGTCCAAAGGAATTAACAACTTATCTATAACCTACCAAGTCGTTCAAATAGTGATTTGTAGTATCTTCAGTTAGAATATCAGATGGAGGAGGATGAGCATACATTGGATGAGGTACAACCTCGCATTGAACCAAAAATATCAAAGCATTAGTCAATAAAACACAAGGAAAGAAAATTTTACGGTTAGGTTAGGAGTACCGAATCCAACCGTAGAGAAAATTACGGTTGGGTTTTGCCTCCAAAGCTAACTGTAAAAGCCAAAAAATAATAATATACAGAATGATTTACGGTTGGGAATTATAAACCTAACCCAACCGTCATGATTTTACGTTCGAGTTTTTTTGTCGAACCAAACCATAACTGGTGCAATAAATATCAACAAATATCCATGCACATAATGGGTTACGGTTGGGTTCGATGCTAAAAACCCAACCGTAAAAAATGTTACGATTGGGTTTTCTGCCATGAAAATCCAGTTACGGTTAGGTTAAGATGAACATCTAACCATAAAGAGTGCGGTTGGGTTTGAGATGAAAACCCAACCATAAACCTGTTAGAATCACAAAAAAAATCATACTTTTTTACATAATTTCAGAAAAGTTGAGCAATAAAAAGACCAAGAGTTTAAGTTACAAGTATACCTGACTACTCTCGGTCATTGAAACTTCACTTTGACGGCTAGTTTCTCAATTTGGTTGAGATTCATCATCACCACATTGAATTAAAACCTCTCTACAATCCAAGAGATCATCCATAGATGGGTCTCCATCAATGGATATGTAAGATTTGGTTTGGTTATCATACAAGGATTCATCCACCTCAAATTTCTTACTAGAATCACTCATTTTGGTTGAGTAAATCAAAATCTAGGACTTTTCAACAATCTCCAAAAAATTCTCTATTTTCTCTACTTTTTTTCTTCCCACCATAACAAAATATATAAAAATCTGATTTGATTTAATTAAATATAACATTATTTTATAGATTATTATTAGTTAATTAGATTAATTATTATTAATTAAATAAAGATAATTTAACTATTATAAAAATATAATAAATATCTAGTTTTTAAAATTTATATCTAATAACCTAGTTAGTCCTCACATAAAGTTGAAACCATAAACCCTATACGAAGGTTCAAAGAAAAAGCGCAAAAGAAGAACCTCATAATACCCAGTCAAAGGAAGCCGTAGAAGCCACTGCATCAGCCATGCCCACCTTGGGAGCACCGCTCGAAGATGAAGAAGACGCGTCGTTATCAATTTCTAAACCCCAATAATTCTTCGTCTTTTCCTTCATCATCTCTCTTGTGTGGCAGGCAAGACAGAACGCAAGACTCCAGGACTTTAGGATCAGATGACGGCCGTATTACAAGACATTATGAACACCTGACAATTCAGTCATAATAAGGTCCTAAAAATGACCAACATTAAATCCTGAAATGACGACTTTGTGTTTTTTTAAATTACACCAGAGCCAATTGCTTAGCAAGCCTAATTTTTTACGCCTAACCTGTTAACAGCGATCATGACTATTACAGTATCAAAATCTTAAGAGCTATTCAGACAAAAACTAGATCGAGGCATGTTTACCAGTCCCAAAACTTCTTATCAGAGCATCTTAAACCACAATCAAGCTTCTTATTTGTTATAGACCCCCAATCTTATGAAAATACCTAGTCACTAATTTAGACAGTTCGGAACTTAGTGACTATCGACATTACAATTGTTTATTGTTCATCCACAAGTAAAAAAATCACATCTAATCATTGTAATAACATGGCTATCTTTTTTACTAATAAAAAGAAGTTTAGTACAACTTCCACTTGAGGCATGATTTTGCTTCCTGCAATTTAGACCAGTGACTGCGTCTACTTAATGGAGTACTATCATGGTGTCAAAAATGAAGGTCTTCTGAAGTTTATAAATCTCACGCTAAGACATATCATCGTCATCTTTATCCATGGAAGCAGATAAGTAGCTTAATATGAAGTCATCTAGATCCCCCTCGAGAACAGAATCAGGGTCTGAAACTTCATAGTTAGTTCTTAGGTCCTTGACCATGCGGTAAGGCTACAAACACATAGTAAAAAGAGGATATTCAGAGATGTGAACACAAGTCATAAAGAACAGATGACAAAATAAGAAAGAGAAGACGAGAAAGCAAAGAACATGTTTTTTGCCGAAAAGGCTTACATGTAAAAACATAACTCCGTATCTGGTTGCCCCAACTGTTATCTGTAAGGAACTGTGTATGCTGAGCATTCATCTGAGCCTGTCGAACCATCTCAAGCTGGTCTAATCGGGATTGAAGTACAGCCATCGCCATTGCCTTGTTTTGATGTTGTGACCTGTTCATTAAATCTAATTTGTTAAGTTCCACACTTGTAGTATACAAATTGATACTCCTCATAAACAGGGTTTCTGAGACATTTTCTCAAACTCAACAGTTACTCTCTGCCTCGTAAAACGGATTTTGTTTGACATACCTTTCATTTTGACAAGTGGCAGTGACTCCTGTTGGAATGTGAACTATTCGGACAGCACTATCAGTTGTGTTAGCATGTTGACCACCAGCTCCCCCAGAACGAAATCGTTCAATCCGGAGATCAGACTCATTTATTTGAACCTGTGCCGATACATCACTCAAGATCGGAGTTACAGCTACAGCAGCGAAAGAAGTGTGCCGGCATTTCCCACTATCAAAAGGTGAAATGCGCACCAATCTGTGAGTACCTACTTCTGCTTTGGCGTATCCAAAAGCATATTCACCATCTACTTTAATTGTAGCCCGCTGAAAACCAGATAATGCAACCCACCTCAGTTATAACCCAGGTCTCACATAGAATAAATTTCTAAGGAAAAGAAATAAGAATAAGAACGTAGTTGAAAAAGGAGCAATAGAGTAAAAAAAAATAGTAAGGACGGAATAGGAGGAATACCGAGAAGTAGAAAAGAAAAAGTACAGATAATGAACCGAGAATAGATCAGGATTTAGGTTAATCCGAGAATCATGAGATCCTCTTTTGCAGTGGCCTTATGCAAACTACTTTATATTATCATTGTTGTGACAGTCTTAACATGCTTATGTGCATGAACAATATTGTGAAAATACTAGAAGATGAAGACAGAAGTGAACCTTGATCCCTGCAACCTCACCAGCCATTTCATCTACCACTGTGACTCCGTATCCACGACGCTGACCCCAACCTTTATACATGTTCATGACCATTGAAGCCCAATCCATGCTTTCTGTACCGCCGGCTCCTGGTTGAACCTGCAATATGCATCCTTTTTTTATTACAAATGAGAAATTCGTAACAAAAGAAATTTTCAACAATCTAAGAATTGGAGTAATGATCAGCCAACTAGTGTGCCAAAAATGAGGAGAGTAACCTCTATAAAACATGAGCATGGATCATGCTCCCCAGCTAACATAGCTTTGAGCTCTTTCTCCTTCGCACTTCTTCTCATCTTAAGTAAAGCTTTCAATGATTACTGCAATGAGTATTAGAAGGAACCTTTCAGTGCTCAAAAATATTGCACCAGCCATTATCACTTTTGCTGGTAAAACATCTTTCCACACAGGTGACAAATGATTGAAAACAACAAACTGAATCAAGAGCTAACACTCGGGAGGTTGATTAACATCCCATAAATAATGACTGCAATCCAAAGTGATTGTTATAATACACCCATAGGCCATATCTAATGCCTTCCTGTTACTTGTGCAGTCCTATAAAATACAATCGATAAAACAATAATATATTAAACCATAATAAAATAGCAGATGAAGTACATGCCTAGAAGAACTGAGTGCCCACCAATTCCAACTCTCCATCATTATCTTCCCTCGCAAGCTTCACCATATCAATGTGCTCAAGCAATTCTCTCTCAAACCCATTCACTTCTTTCATTTTACCCATAAGTGAACCATGCTCACGGCTAATCTTCCCAGCATGAACAGGATCGTCCCAAAGGTCAGGTTTATTCAACTGTATTGTCAGCATTTGCAACCTCATTACTAACTTCTTCCACTGAAACCATACCGACACAATTGCTTCGTGTCAGTCATCAACACCTTAGCAGCAATATACAAAACTATACTAGTATTAATCAACATGGAGGGTTCTCGTTTCTTGTTAAATCTTACCTGTAAACGCTTTTTAATCAACTGAATAGACTGAGCAGCAGAAGCATGACTTCTCCAATCACCTTCTGTTTCATCAAGTATTGGCCATTGACTAGCAGTGATTTGATCAACTGTTAAACCATCAGCAGTTTGAAGTTCATCAGTAACAACCTGAGAACTAAAAGATCGAATTTTTAATGATGAAACAAGATAATTTTGATGTATCCTTCTAGGGTTTCTTGTGTTCTGTGAAGTTGCAAAACTACTGGTACTAGCTTTCGGATCCGATGAATTGTGATTTGTTAAATGGGGAATTTGGTGAATTGATTTCAAAATCGAAGAAAGGAAGGTAGATGTAAAAAGGGTTCTACTTATTTTTGGGTTTTGAATGGTCCTCTTCAGGAGATGAGATCCCATTTTCTTCAAAAGGAAAAAGAAAATGGGGTTTAAGGCTTAAGCTGTGTTTGATTCTTTGACGAAGGGGTTAAAATGGGGTATAAGCTACGTGTTTTTTTCCTTATATTTTTGGGCTGATAAAACTATTCTTGGGCTATTTATTTATATGTCCATCCAAACCTAGTTATTATGGGATATTTAAATGGTGGTGAAATATTATTTTATTCTTTCACTAATACAAAACCTAACTAAACTCTTCACATTTATTCTCAATATTAACTATTGATTTCTATTTTTTTCTCTCATCTTCTCTATCTACCGATTGGGATTAAAAAAATTTCTTCTATATTTTTTTCGAAACCAATTAATCTTATCGTCATTAATCGACGTACTAAATTATCGTCGATTCTTCGATATAAAGATGGCTCGATCAAAATAAACAAGTCGTCAATATGATAATAGTAACCAACCAAATTTTACTGAGAGATTAAGAAACAAAGAGATTGTTGAAGAACATAGTGAAGAAGATGAAGAACACGAAGAACAAGAAGATGATGATCTAGATTCGGCCACTGAATCAGATGATCAACATATCAAGAAGTATCTAATGGCCCCAATAAGGTAAGGGTTTACCTTTATTTGTTATTTTACTTCAATTGAATGAAATCGTCACTAGAATTTCTAGGGTTTTCAGTGATTTGACACAATCGGTAGTTTAGTGATATGTGTTATCTACCGATTATGGCCGTGTTCTTTATTCCTCAAGAACATCGACCGTAATCGGTAGATAATTAGTAATATTTACGACCGATTATTTAAGGAAGTAAATTTCCTGGATATTTTTATGTTTTAATCGGTAGTTAATTTTAATTTTTATCCTTCGATTATTTTAGATGTTTAGGGATGTAGAAGATGAAACAATACTTATAATTGTTAGATAAATGCAAACACTTACTCCTAATTATAATGTTCGAAAATAAAAAAATTGGGGGTTGTATTATAATCGGTAGTATAGGGTTTTTATTTAACTACCGATTGTCTTAGCCTCAAAACCATATGTTTCTGGATAAAAATGAATTCTAATCAGTAGTTAATGTTGGACCATTTACTACCGATTAGGTGTAATCGAAGGATGGTATAGAACCTGAACTACCGATTATTAAGTGTAGACAACTCAAAACTGGCATTCTATTGTTTTTGAAAATTAACTTTACTTGCCTTGGTTGCTCTTTGTTTTTCTTATTAGAGAAAGGGGAGCTAAGAAAGGAAAAGGTAAATATGTTGTTGCAGAGCCTCGTCGTGCTGGGGCTCAATGACTAACGGCTAGTGCACGAAGAAAGAAGAGCGCTCCCGGAATCCCTATCGAAGATGGAACGCAATCACAACCTACTCAACCAAGTGTAGATGTAGGAAAACCAAGTGCCACTGAAGGAGAAGGACAAGATAAAAGGAAAGATGAAAAGGAGGAAAAGAAGAAGAAATGAGCACACTTGCCCCCCACCTCTTTGATGTTGAAGGGTATTCCACAAGGCGTGACCCCTGGGTTACCAAGTGATGGATATTTGGGTATAAAGACTCCTGGGCCAAGGTCATCTATTATACCAAGATAATAATTTGAATCTTTTTTCTTAAGCTATTTAATTTTTATTCGTCGAAGTCATAACGTTTGTTCTAATTATTTTATAATTCGTCGTGTATTATAGGATCATACTGATGCGGTTCGTCTACTCAAAGCTACAGCTATACCAACTAAAATGCGTGATTAGGGTTTAGATGGTGAATGTGATAGGTTCAAGGAAATTATAGTCAACTCTGGGTTATTTACTGTAGCCGAGAATTCAATGTTTGAGCATGACAGGGTGGCTATATCAACTTTTGTGGAGAGGTTTTATGAGGAAACTGATACTTTCCATCTTCCGTTTGGTGAGATGACGATACCCCTGACGATGTTGTGCAGATTTTGAGTCGGTCTGGCCAGGGTAAGGCTGTCAAGGATGATTACGTGAAGGAGTTGGAAAGGAAGCAGCTTTATGATTACACTAACAAGTGTTTTGGTTGGGACCAAACGACTGTGGAGGTTGAGTTCAAGAGGTGTTTTTCTTACCCGACCAGGCAGTTCAAATTGGATGACTTAAGGACTAAATTCAGCGAGACCAAGGCTAAAGAAGAGAATGGAGAGTTGACTCAGGCCAAGGTGGAGGCGGTAGCCACGATGAATCTTCTATATATGTTGGGATGTGTCAGTTTCCCAGAAAGTATAGGCAACAGGGACGCGAACCTCTTACATCTCTTGCATCCTCTAAACAAAGTCTGTGATTATGCTGGGGTACCGCTTGTCACGCGTACTTGATAGAAGAGTTGTGAAAGGCATCGAGGCAACTAACTAGTCATATTGCCGAGAATGTGAGCCTACTACAGGTAATTTGTTAACTTCAATCGTTGATTTTCTTTACATATTTATTTTTTATCTTTTAAGGATTAATGTTCTTATATTTATTTTGCTATTTATATAGACATGGATCTATGACCACTTCCCAAAATTGAGAGTGGAAAAAAGGTGAGCCGAGAGGAACAAAATACCTCTTTCAGAACAACCATTCTAGGAGTAAGGAGCAGGAGTTGATAAATGCGAGGGTGAAGCTAGACTCGATGAAGGCCGCAGATGTATGCTTTGATCCATACAAGGAAGACCGTGCCGAAGGACATAATGCAATCAGATCAGAGTTGTCTTTGTACTTTGGACCATTGTGGCACCCCACAGGATATATCATGTACAATGGATCAAGGGTGATGTGACAACACGGTTATGTACAAGATGTACCAAAGTCTCATACTTGTCAACAAGTTGTCGTGGATAAAGTCGAGTGTGAGTCTACTAAAGATTATCTCAAGGTAGGTCACACATATAGGCCATCGATTCAGCATTGGAACGACATGAATACATTAATGTTGGACGTTTGGAGACCTGTGAACCGAGGTAATGAAGTATCTCCGGGGTATATGGAGTGGTATCGGAAAATTTCTTATCTTCATGTGATCCGAGAAGATAAAGGAAAGCATCAAACTTCTGATCATACTTGTATCATCAAAGACAAACCATCCGGTTATGAAAGATTGGTACGTATTTTTCTTTTCTCTTGGTTTAAATACAGGTTTATCCATTACGGCTCAATGTTGTAAGTATTATTTATTTTATTTTATGGCATAAAAACAGAAAAATCGGTTTGTGTTTTTGGGAAAGAAAATGACTGCATGTATCAAGTCGGGAGTGCCTTTGTCAATTGAGAAGCAAATGGAGCACCGAGACCTAGTTGAGAACATTGATAATGAATCTTATGCCGCATAGTGTGGAAAAAATTATGCATAAGCCTAGGAGGTTGAAAACGAAGGCCCCAAAAAGATCTCGGGGTTCAACGAGCGCTGCTAATCCGGAAGGTGATGAGAGGGCTGGTGATGATGGTGGCAATGCTGGTCGTGGTAAACGAGGCCGAGGATAGTTGTTTAATCCCTTATGACTACATTCTTGTGATAGACATTGCTTTGCTTTATCTTTTGGATTATTTTATTTTGAATGGTTGTTTGGGATTTTAAGTTCTTACATTGTCTTTATAACTTATGAATAGTTTATTTATGGATTATGAATGGTTTCATGTAATTTATTTGGATCATGAATTATAAACTTATTTGCTAGCGACAGAGTTTTCTAGTTCTTGATTCACACATTTTCCCATATAATCGGCAAATAAAATATATCCTTTTCTACCGATTAACCTTAATCGGTAGTTAATTTTTTTTCGAATCTACCGATTGAAAAAGGTTTGGGTTTTTTGGATCTTTTTGGATTTTAATCGGTAGTTAGTATGTATCACTTTCTATCGATTACGGGGAGTCGGTAGCAAGGTTGTTTACTTATCTACCGATTCAAACGTTGAAACTTACCTGGGGTTTTTGTGGATTTTCTGAATTTAATCGGTAGAAACTTTTTTTTGTCTTCCAATTATACGTAAAGAGACATACTTTGGTTATCTAAAAACAATCGGTAGAATTTGCACACCCGTGGCTACCGGTTATACTCAACTGTTAAGATTTTGAACAACTTTTTCTTTACACTCCAGTTACACTTAACCCTAATGACTATTTTTTCAAAAAAAAAAAACACGTTAGGACTCTAATCTATATAAATAGGGTGTCTTGATTTTCATACACACACCACCATTACGTTTTACTTCTCCAATATCAAAGTAATGATCTTCAAAAGTGGTATGGTTGACCCATACATTGTTAATACTACAGAGTACACGATAGAAGAAGATTTATCTCTATGTAGGCGGTATATGTGATTCTATCCGAGACGGGGAGAAGAACGATTTCAAAATAGAGTAATGAGCATGAGTTATTTATATAGAATTCACGAACAATTCTGCATTGACACCGGTAACCCCAATAATCGTAATAGAGCTGATTTTTTTTGTCAATTTAATTGCTTAAGCAAAAAAGTTGATCCATTTATGAATTTGATTTATCTTGTTAATCGATATCGTTTGAGGGGTGAAACTAATGATGAATTTATAGCAAAATCTCTCGAGGAATGGTGACGATGGAAACGATCAAATTACCATTACGAAGCTCATTTCAACATCTTTAAGGTTATGGACAGATTCAACCCGTTTAAAGTTCGTTCATGCCGCTCAAGGTGAAGGGAATTCTACATGACATAATATGAATCATAGAATGTTTAATCGGTAGTTATATTATGTTATTATTGTACGATTATAGACTTTGTTGTAAGTTTTTGAAAATACTAGCCGTTTAGTCTCTCTCTATGTAGGGGAAAATGGGTTGTTGTGTCTGAGTAATACTTGTAATCGGTAGTTATAGTATATTATTATCTACAGTTTATACTTTACTTTTATAGCTATTAGCTATAGATAGTTGAGGTAGTAGTGCAATTATTTAGAATGAAAGTACAATCAACGGCTAGTTTTTGAAATTATCCTATAAATACACCTGTTTTCTCTACCAAATACCACACACACCTAGTTTGATACACTACAAATTTTATTTAATCATCTCCTCTTTGTCTCCTCTTTTTAATTCACTTCATAACTCTAATTACAAGCATGGCAACATTTGACTCAGCTGAAAATTTGGCTATAATCAAAACATGGTATAACGAAACCCTACGTGAAGATGTCATAGCTGGAAGGGTTGAACCTGAAACCTTTTTAGGGAGGATCTACATCAAATATGTTCGAGAATATGGAAATCTAAAACAAAGATCTCTTGAACAAATTCAAGATACATACCAACTTATCCGAATAGGGATAGCTGATTATATAGTTATACAAAAACGGATCTTTAACCCCACCCATTTAGGCTTGTCAATCCAAAGTTGTTTGATCATCCAATAATAACATAGTAAACTTGATGAATTATGTTATTTTTGTACTATTCTTGTGTAGGGGGATCTCGCAAAAACGCACTACTATCAGGAAAAAGGAGAAGAATTCACATTTGTTGAAAGTTATGAGTTCATTAAGTCCAAAGTGTAATCAGAATTAATTGTTTATCTTTATCTAACGATTCTGAGAAATTTTCAAATATAATCTCAGAGTTTGGTTGTAATCGGAAGTAATAGTTTATCTTTATCTACCGATTCTGGAAAATTTTCAAATATATTCTCAGAGTTGGGATGTAATCGGAAGTAATTGTTTATCTTTAACTACTGATTATGGGATTTTTACTTGTTTTTGTCAGAAAGTAATATAATCGGTAGATAAGGCCTATCTAAATACTACCGATTATAGTTGGTCCATTTTACTCAATCTTCTGGAGGAAATATAATTCTAATCGGTAGATTATGTAAACCCGTGACTACCGATTGTGATAGTAGAAAAATTCTACATTTTCAAAATTTGGACAAATTTATTTTTGGGGATGCTATGACAATTGGTAGCTAGGTGATTGGCCTAAACTACCGATTGTGGTATTATAAAAATTCAGCATTTTCAAAATCTGGGAAGAAATATTTTTGGGGCTATTGATATGATCTGTAGATAATATATACCCCTAACCTACCGACTATGGAAGAACAATTTAATCGGAGATTGAGAAAAAATCCAATTTGGGGCTTATTCAATACAATCGGTAGTAATGAATCTTATTGAAACTTCTGATTATAAGTAATTTCAGTTCAGAGTGTGTAACCGATAGATAATATAGTAAACTATCTACCGATTCTTAGACGTCGATAAAATTAAAAATATAGCTCAAATGATTTTCTAACACATATTAACTATATAATAGATTATCCATATTAACTAACTAATTAATCAACATTAACATTAATTAATTAAAGTTAGATTAACCAATAAATAAAATAGATGGATAAGGGGTGGGGGGAATTACTTCATAATGACACTATTTTATCTTATTTATAGCCCCAGAATAGTTTTTATCAGCCCCCAAAAATACAAGATTTTTTTTATATAATAAAAATTACATTAAAGGCTAGCCGGAGGTGGCAGTCTCAATGCCCGCTCTAGATAGTGACAAAGCCCCATTGATTATCCTTTTCAGTTTACCGTGAGTAGAAACATACATAAAAGAGTTATTACCTAATTTGATCAATGCCCGCTCTAAACAATCATTACCTCTTTCAAAAAATTCAAATCTCTGTATTTAAACTATATCCCTCTTTAAATCCTTTTCTTTTTAGTTCCCTTTTTTCTTATCAGTTCTTTTTACTGCTCAATTTTCCAAACCTAATTTCTTCCTTCTCTTTTAGGTCTTAATTTGCGTACGATTATCTTCTCCCTTCTTTTTATAAATTCGAATCTTTCTCCCTCTTCTACTTCTGTGTTATTGTTTACTTAATCTTTCTGTCATATTCGATTATATCTTCTTGGGTTTTATTTCAATTTGTTTTCTTTTGTATTGTGCAGTTTTAAAGACAAGTTGTCAGCATCAGGAATTGTAACAATGTCTCTTAACTACAGTTGGCTCATCTTTCATTGGTTAAATCTCAGTTGGCTTCTCTGGTGTGCAGTGGTGCATCAAGTTTCTGATATTATCCGAATAATTTTCTTCATTTACATATGGATCTTTTCAATTGGTATGAAGAAATTTCAATTTTATTAACACATTACCCCCTGTTACCTTAACAGCTGGTGATAACCTATTCCAATTTAATTCTTTGATTACCATTCTTATCAGAATTAGTCCTTATATCATGCCACACACCTACTTCAACCCATCTTTAAATATCTTTCTCTTTAATCATAAATCCTCATACCAGCCTTTATCCCCTTCTTTCCCTCAATTACTTATAAACTTCATGAATGAACCCATTATACATAATATTTCTACACAAATGGAGGATATGAATCTAGAGGATCAAACTGCAAAAGCTCGAGTAGTTACTCATTCTACCAGTGCTCTCTATCAAGGAATTAAAGACTGGAAAACCTGTCTTGCTGGTAAACTTTTTGCACCATAAATCATGTTTTGGAAGGATGCTAAAAAGTCTGCAAGGTTTATTTGGTCTCACCTTAAATGCAACAACCAATGGAAACTCATGGTAAGATCATTAGAACCTAATATATATGCACTCGTATTACTAGCACAAAAGATAAAGATGCTATTTTATTTGGTGGGTCTTGGAACTTTGATGGTCATCTCATTGTCCTGCATGACTGGCATCCTTCTTACCCTTACTAAAAACTAAACTTCAACACCTTCCTTATTTGGCTTGAGTTTAAATATCTTCTCCCTGAATTTACCTATCCAAAAATTCTAAAACTTTTTGGTAAAATTATTGGAGATACATTAGTGGTTGAGCCTGATGGAATCCATGTTTCTAAATCATCAAAGTTTCGAGTCCTTGTTATGATAAATGTCACCAGTCCTATGATTTCTGGAATTTATGCGACTAATGTTACTAGAGTTTCTAGATGGATTGGTTTTAAAAAGGTTGCTTTAATTTGTGTTCGGGAGACCTTATATAAATCGATTTGGGATTGTTGAAGAGTAAGCAAAGAAAAAGTAAATCGTTCAAATCCTAATCTTTTCTTTTGTTTTCTCGATTTTGGTCTCACAAAAATGGATTGCTTTGGTTATAAAGTTCTTGTTATTTCTGATGAGTGCTTTGATATTATGAGAGACAACGTTTCATTGATGTTCTTGTAAAAGACTATCACTTCGATAGCAAATTTTTTTGTTTGATTCATCCAAGATACTCTTGTAGTATCTTTGTGTTGTATTTCAAAAATCTCGTTGATTTTAAGCTATTGATGAAGAACGATAGCATAAATGCTGATGAGAAATGCGTCACTTTGGTTCAACTGGAGCATGGGTGCAACTGTGTTCGACAATGGAATGAATACTCTTTAGGTGATGACGACATCAGCTCTACTGCACCTTGAAATGAAGATTCTGGTAATGACGACGATGGTAAAGAAGATTGAATGGGAAGGTGGTTTATAATATATGTTATTTTATTTTAAAAGTTTTAGTTGAATGATGTAATGTTGGCTATGGCATGTGTGCATAATTTCTAGTACCAAATATTTTACTATTTTTTTGGCAAACTTTGATCTGTATTGTAAGACATATATGGAAAAATATAAGCTTATATAATGGGAAAGTGAAACTATAGCACCAACATTGCGGAAAATTGTCAGTTCTAAGCCTGAGATAATGAGTTCTTCATGATTACTACACATGGCATAAAAATTTAGATTAGGTGTATTTTTATTTTTGTTGAAGCAGATTAGGTGTATTAGATATAATACCTATCAAATGTTAATAGGATGCAAGAGATAGATAGTTGAGTCATTCACAAGATATAGTGATGTGTCCATTATGGATACTAATGAAAAAATTATATTAATAGGTCACTTTTCAAATCATCAATGAATTTTAGTTTTAAAAAGAAAGTACTTTATTAAATAAATATCTCTATAAAAGATTACGGTAATATTGTAATTATCTATGAACCAAAGTTTGGTATAATAATTCAATCATGTATTCTTGTGATTTTGAGAAAGAAAGAAGGCAGTGTCTTATGCAGTTTTCCTGAATTCTTTGGCTTCTATTGTAGCTTGTACCACTGCTTTCTTTGTGTATATTTGTGTTGCTTCGGTTGAAATTAAACAACGCATTCCTAATAAATAACATGTAATTGTAAATAAATTGTTAAACAAATGATCGAAGATATGTATCTACTATTTATATTTTTTTAGTCATGTATTTATCTCCATTGAATTACCTTTAATTTCAGTAACCGTTACTGAGGTAAAGATTAGAATGTCATCGACTTGTGCATTGATGTTGAATTGCTCATCTATTGGATAAAATAAATAATTGGGTAGGATTATTGTAGCTTGATTACCCTTCACCAGTTCTTTACCCCATCTCCCACAATACTTTATTTTCTTCTTTAGAAGTGAAACGATTCTCCCCCTCACATCTGCAACAACTCAATTCAGATAATCTGTTGTTAGAATAATAAGTAGCAATGCACACCAAGCATATATTTTATCGTAGCAGTATTCAGTGAATTACTTGTCATTTTCTTGTCATTTTAATCCTCGTTCTAATGAGATCTTGTATTTCTATATACATGAACTTATATTGTGGGTATTTGAACTCAATATCGATGAAGTTATTTGTAGTAGTGGATTGTGTGAAATACAGATGCATTCATCTTTATGTTGATCTAAATGTTCCTTTATGTGTTCTGACTTTAAAATTGCGCACACATATTTCTACTTTAAAACCAACAGAACATACATATTTAATATATATATTAATGATTATCTAATAGGATTTAATTACACTAGCATCAATAAGGATCATGTTCTGTGCGCATAACATTGGTCTTGTTTCGTTGAAAGTATACCATGTCCTTATCATTTTAATTCTGATCACATGTTTACAGATTCCTTCCTTCAAGGATGCTATAGAGTATGGCCCGGCAGAACTCATGCTGGTATTAGTTTTGGTTTTTTTTGGTTTTTCTCATCATCGGTCCCCGAGGTAGCGTCACCAGCGGCATGTATTCGTTTTCCCTTTATGATGGGATTTTAGATTACCCTATATAAATAACCGCAATCGCACGGCGTCTAACAAGTAGACAACGGCAAGTACGGGTCAAACCCACAGGGAGTGGGAAAATACTGCAATCAATATCTCTAATCAACTAACCTGAAACAATATTTTGGGATTTTTAGAATTACGAATAAAATAATAAAACAAACTAAACTAATAAAAATAAATCTAATGGAGAGTCGGTAACCAGGGTTTTCAGTATCCACCACTATTTCTATTTAATTACCTAAGTGAAACATAACTCATGAATATTTAGAGTCGCAAATATCACTGAGACGCCCTAAACATGGTGCATCAAAAAGCCCTAGTCTCAAGCATACACCATAAAATTGCGTTAGCGAGAAAATTGTACGAAACTAATTTTAGGTCCACGAATAATACCTGACTATTCTAAGCATACCCCATCAAAGGATTTAACCCAAGCATGAAGTATCAAATAAGTAGACAAATATATCTACAACAAGTAGATTTTCAGAATAACAACTGTATACCAGAAGCATGGAACATCAAAAACCTAGGCCAAGCATGTACCATTAAACGATATCACAATTGTTTAATGAAATTTAATAAATCAAAATCATGAAATTAGTCTATTCAAATCATAATGGTCTGTATCAAATAAAACGACTAAATTGATCTAAAACCATAAGTGGTTTCAACATTAAACCCCAGCTACAAATTAATTAGAACATGAAGATGGGTTTCTTAAAACCCATACAATTAATCAACATGAGTAGAGAAATAATAAACCAATATCACCGTTGTCACCCGGAAATAGATAACCTTCTTCTCTTAATTTCTGTTCCTGTCTCCCTCTTCTCCTGTACGACTGTATCCTATACAGAGACTTCCAACCGTTCCGCCTCCCTGTACAGTCGTCCTCTTCTGTACGCTAAAATCAGGCCTAACGCCTGCCACTAAACCTAAAGAAAAACTAAAGAAAAAAACCTCCAGGAGCCAAAACTCCAAAATCCGAACACCCCCCAAATCCATTTCTAAATCAGCCGTCCTTTTTACTTTTATACTTGTCTTTCTCAAAACCTAGCTACTGTGGTCCGTCTGACACCTAGACAAAACCTCACCCAAAGAAAAGCCTATGCCTAGATGAGACCAGCCGTACCTACCTAGTTTGCCTTCTTCTCTAGGTCCTCTTAGCTTCAATCCATCCACCATACTAGCCTCTCACGTTGACCAACATAGACTAGCTATTTAGCCTACCTCACTAACCCTTTCTGTATTTGCTTCTCAATTTGAGGCAAAGCCACTAGCCATTCGTCCACTTCTCACTGCCAACTTTCTACTTCAACAGCTTCGGTACCTACACAAACCACTCTCTTGTGACTGTATACTTCAACAGCTTTGTCAACGTCTCAAGTACCGTCTACCTACTCTGCAGAAACCAACCCCACAGCTACTTGCAATGACGCCTACATCTATCACTCTAGCTGCACCTATTCTTCCCAAATAGCCAACAAACAACTCTTCACTTAGCCAATACTTTCTCAACTAATACCACTCTTTCTGCCTCACTTCTTACTTCTCTTTCTACACTTCTTCTTTTTCCGCCTGACATTCATTCACTGTCTCTCTTGTTCACGTGAACTGGTTACTTCTTTCTAACCGCGCACTAGTTTCTCAACAGCTAAAACAAAGGCTGCCAGAAAAATATCAAACATCCTTTGTCTGCTTTCCATAACACCTAACCTGACGTACCCACTGCCAAGAGAACTAGCCAGCACCATACGTTCATCACAAGTTAAGTTGTTGGTTCACTTTAAACTCTTCATGCCAATTGTACCGTGTAATAAAAGTATAAGAAGTGTCTTCACAAACGTTCACTCTAGCCATGTTTAATTCATAACTTCGAATTTTATACATATCACCTATTAAACCAATAAAAATATATTAATAATATAAAATCAAGTGCTAACAAATACAGATTAAATGGTAAAAATATATTAATTAAGTGCTTATCAAATACCCCCAAACCTATATTTTGCTAGTCTCGAGCAAAACTAATCTTAAAATAAAATAAAAATCCTAACTCACTTTCGCAGGAATCGCGTCTACATTTAGCATATGTAATAAGCCTTTAAACCCCTAAGTGGCCTTAGCTGACGAGTTATAGTCTCGTGAGGGTTTACAAGAGGTTTACCCACAAAACCTGTACTCCAAATTTTAGCTACCTGTGAACGATTTAGGATAAACACTAAACAAGCTATTTAGTTGGCATACTAAATTCTGCGACTATAAGAATCATTACCCTGCATGAATCCAATTGTTGTACACGAGTTTGTATTCAGCGTACTAAAATTCATATAAAAATGCAACTCTACTGAAATAATCATTAAACATCCAAAATTCAATATAATTCACATTGCTCGAAATCATCAAATTCAAACACATGGATAGATTAGAAGATGAAAATAAAAGTAATGAATGATGCATATGTTGACTAAGGTGAACGGTGTTTCCCATATCTGTCCGAAGGTCAGTGCCAAGACGAATCCTATTTTTATTATTATTATTTATATACATAATATATTTTTTTTTCTCTTTTTTTTTCTTTTTTTTTTTACATGATAGTTCCCATGGATCCTGCATTCCACGATTGCTTAGGCGACGGAGACAGGGGAAACACACACATAATGCTATTACAGTATCATTTTTTTTTGAATAAGAATTAAAAATGAGCTTGAACTCAACACTCTATTTCATCCTGGCGGTGATAACAATTTGATACTGGGCCCCACCAAAAAAAAATAGAAAGTGATATGATTATGATGATTCCGAGATATGCTTGTTCAATGATTATCATGTTATTTCTAACACCTGAGTGCATTCAGATATGAATAGACCATTTAGATGGGCCAACAATTCTATAAATAAGAGCTATGTTTCCATCTACCTAGAATGGTTAGTGTCATCCTGAATCATTCACATGTTTCTAAATTTCGGAGTTTCTTTATTGGCATCAATTTTCGAAAACTCTACCCCAAACCTAAATTTAACATTGTCCTCAATGTTTCAAACCGTGTAACCTAGAATGGTATGCAATAAATATAAATAAGAGAAACAAATGTAACTTAAAGGGAAGGGATTGGAACGTCTCACCTGATTGACGCAAGAAAAGCAGTATTCTCTGTCACACATATCAAACGATAGTAATAACAAAAAAATACCAAAAAAATAAATAAACAAAAAGCCTAAAAGAAAATAAAAATCTACCAACTGAATATTTACAGAAAGAATCCCCATACACTAATAACCTGAAAATTTGGGGATCAACCCAAAATACAATATTTACAAATGACAATTTCACAATTATAGCATGGCAACATGGAGACACTGAAACTATCAAAAATAAGGGATTACCCCCAAACCAAGTTTTTTCGACACTGGGCAGTTCGTAAAGAACATAATATGGGGATAAAATAGGGATTCGGGAAATATCAATCGGTTTGTGCACGGTGTCAGGAACAGGCAAGTCCTCTGGATATTTGGATGCAAAGTGATCCAACGAAACTTGAGAAGCACACAATTCTAACCCTAAATTAGGCAACTTTTGGAAGTCTAGGGGTTTAGAAACAACCTCTAAGTCGGGTGAATGATCTTGTGAGATAGATCATCTATAAAATTAGGCAAATCATCTACACAATCATCCACATGGTCATCTATATGTTCTGTTTGGAACTGAGAGTCACTACAAGATTGATCATCATCATCAGCATATAATCTATGGATTTCCAAGACTCTCATTCTTTGTTCCAAACTAGGTGGTGTGTGTTTATAATACTTCTCATATATCATTAGAGGATCATCGTCACTTACCTCATTCGAAAAATCAACCTCATGGTACTGGGGTCGATACTTAAAACCTGTGACTGAACGATGTGGATTCCAAGTTCCATACATGAGACGATTATAAGCACAAATTTCCTTATATTATGGTCCATACATTAATTCCCCCATTGTTATCCCATATGACGTCTTCTGAGAAGAATTCATCATCCTTGAAAGAGTACATGAAATAAATTCTAAAACAAAAACAAGTGAAAAGGAAAAAAGAAATCCTAAAATAAAATAAAAATACTGTACAAACTAAAAAAAATAAATTAAATAAAAAACTAAACTACGATTAGAAAATTAAAAATACTAATTACAATATTCCACAACCGCTCCCCGGCAGCGATGCCAAAAATTGATGGGATTTTAGATTACCCTATATAAATAACTGCAATCGCACGTCGTCTAACAAGTAGACAACGGCAAGTACGGGTCGAACCCACAGGGAGCGGGAAAATACTACAATCAATATCTCTAATCAACTAACCTGAAACAATATTTTGGGATTTTTAGAATTACGAATAAAATAATAAAACAAACTAAACTAATAAAATTAAATATAATGGGAGAGTCGGTAACCAGGGTTTTCAGTATCCACCACTATTTCTATTTAATTACCGAAGTGAAACATAACTCATGAATATTTAGAGTCGCAAATATCACTGGGACGCCCTAAACATGGTGCATCAAAAAGCCCTAGTCTCAAGCATACACCATAAAATTGCGTTAGCGAGAAATTTGTACGAAACTAATTTTAGGTCCACGAATAATACCTGATTATTCTAAGCATACCCCATCAAAGGATTTAACCCAAGCATGAAGTATCAAATAAGTAGACAAATATATCTACAACAAGTAGATTTTCAGAATAACAACTGTATACCAGAAGCATGGAACATCAAAAACCTAGGCCAAGCATGTACCATCAAACGATATCACAATTGTTTAATGAAATTTAATAAATCAAAATCATGAAATTAGTCTATTCAAATCATAATGGTCTGTATCAAATAAAACGATTAAATTGATCTAAAACTGTAAGTGGTTTCAACATTAAACCCCAGCTACAAATTAATTAGAACATGGAGATGGGTTTCTTAAAACCCATAAAATTAATCAACAGGAGTAGAGAAATAATAAACCAATATCACCGTTGTCACCCAGAAATCGATAATCTTCTTCTCTTAATCTCTGCTCCCGTCTCCCTCTTCTCCTGTACGGCTGTATCCTGTACAAAGACTTCCAACCGTTCCGCCTCCCTGTACAGTCGTCCTCTTCTGTACGCAAAAATCAGGCCTAACGCCTGCCACCAAACCTTAAGAAAAACTAGAGAAAAAAACCTCCAGGAGCCAAAACTCCAAAATACGAACACCCCCCAAATCCATTTCTAAATCAGCCGTCCTTTTTACTTTTATACTTGTCTTTCTCAAAACCTAGCTACTGTGGTCCGTCTGACACCTAAACAAAACCTCACCCAAAGAAAAGCCTATGCCTAGATGAGACCAGCCGTACCTGCCTAGTTTGCCTTCTTCTCTAGGTCCTCTTAGCTTCAATCCATCCACCATACTAGCCTCTCACGTTGACCAACATAGACTAGCTATTTAGCCTACCTCACTAACCCTTTCTGTATTTGCTTCTCAATTTGAGGCAAAGCCACTAGCCATTCGTCCACTTCTCACTGCCAACTTTCTACTTCAACAGCTTCGGTACCTACACAAACCACTTTCTTGTGACTGTATACTTCAACAGCTTTGTCAACGTCTCAAGTACCGTCTACCTACTCTGCAGAAACCAACCCCACAGCTACTTGCAATGACGCCTACATCTATCACTCTAGCTGCACCTATTCTTCCCAAATAGCCAACAAACAACTCTTCACTTAGCCAATACTTTCTCAACTAATACCACTCTTTCTGCCTCACTTCTTACTTCTCTTTCTACACTTCTTCTTTTTCCGCCTGACATTCATTCATTGTCTCTCTTGTTCACGTGAACTGATTACTTCTTTCTAACCGCACACTAGTTTCTCAACAGCTAAAACAAAGGCTGCCAGAAAAATATCAAACATCCTTTGTCTGCTTTCCATAACACCTAACCTGACGTACCCACTGCCAAGAGAACTAGCCATCACCATACGTTCAGCACAAGTTAAGTTGTTGGTTCACTTTAAACTTTTCATGCCAACTGTACCGTGTAATAAAAGTAGAAGAAGTGTCTTCACAAACGTTCACTCTAGCCATGTTTAATTCATAACTTCGGATTTTATACATATCACCTATTAAACCAATAAAAATATATTAATAATATAAAATCAAGTGCTAACAAATACAGATTAAGTGGTAAAAATATATGAATTAAGTGCTTATCACTTTACATCCATTGAATTATAGTAATTGTGAATCTGCAACTTTGTGACCTTTCTATTTATAATCTTTAATATTACCAAATTAAAAAATTAATTTCCTTTCCGAATTATGTTTCCTGATTTAACATAGACGGAGAAAATGTACATTGTGAATATTTGAATTGCTAATGCAAGTCGTTAAAGTTAAATTTGGAAATTGATTCACATTAGGAAACAATTGCTAATCATAATTCTAGATCTCTATGATTGGGTCTTAGTGAGAAGGTCTCAATCATTTTTCGTTATTTGAAGGGCCCATCAAGGACTATCGATTGTTAAAATAAAATAGGTTATCGATATCATAATTACTTTGTTTTGATGATAAGTTTATGTCCTTAAAAGAATAGAATATCTCAAATTTATTTAACGTGAAATTTCACGTGTTAAAATTACACAGAGTCGAATGAAAAGAAACCTAAAATTAGCTATGGTTTAGATTGCAAAAATTATTAAAGTATGTCTGTTAATTTTTCTGCAATGGTATGTGCATCGGTTTGTGCTGGATGATTTAGACTCCTTGTAGATCTGTATTTTAGAAGGCAGAAATAAAAATTTCATGGATGAAATCTAAGGTAATTCATTCAAACAATATTTGCACACTTCAATTTTAATCCATATTTGCATTACATCTCATTGACAATAAAAACAAAATTGATATTTGAATCAAGAATGTAAAACACAACATAGTTATAAAGAGCCGTTCAAATTTTGTTTGGGAAAAAATAAAAAATGGTTGTGATCTGTTTTAAAGGGGAGATAAAGGATGGCATGATCTGTTCAGAGAATATGTAAAGAGTGGTGAGATTAGAAGTTTTTAAGAACAGTTCGAATTCCCTGTTGAGTTTCAGAATCAATGGCTACGGTTCAATCAGGATTATAAGATTCTTAAGGTTATGCTTATTCTCCGTCCAGGTTTCTCCCAGCCGTTTCAAATTGTTGGTAATCAAATAATCAATAGGATTTAATCTAAGTAATCTCTTGGCAATCAATAGAATTGGAGTCGTTTCTTTTTCCTTGCACTGCAAAGAAATCTTATATACCGAACGCATGAAGAACAAGCCAGAGATAGATTTGCAGTTTTTGATTTGGTGATTGAAGCAGCAGCAATCACCAAATCAAAGGTTTCTTTTTCAATTATTATGTGTAGTTTTTTGACTATCACCAGATGAAACTTCTTCATAGATGCCCCAAGGTTTGATTTATTTTTTCTTATTTTTTTTGTGATTTTCTTCTTTTTTGTGAAATATGGTTTAGTTTTTTTGTGTCTGTTCATCTTCTTCTGATTAAACTATTGATCTTTATGTTGATGCATCCTCTTATCTTAAGAAATCAACACTCAAGTTATGGCATATTGCGGTCATGGTATATTCAGTCGTATATCTGCTTTTCTATTAATATAATCACCATTAGCTTTTGCTGGTAAATTGGGTAACCTTGAGCTTGCCTCAATTGCCATCGCCATGAATGTGAGTTTCAGCTTCGGGATGATGGTATATAGTATAATACTCGCAATCCTTTTATTAGCAAAAAGCCTTTCACAATCGAGAAAACATTAGGGCATACCGAAAAAAATATTGTTTCTTCTCAATCTGAGTTCTGTAACTCATTCATAATATCTCCTTTCTCAAAAACTCCCAAGTTTCTTATACAGTTCTCGAAAATTAGGGTTAGGGTTTGTTATATTTTATGGGTTTTTTGTTTTATGGTTCTGAAATGGATTTTTATTTTGATAATTTTCTGATATTTTTGTTTTTATTGGTGTTGCGTTTGAGGTGTTTGATAAAATGGCTGATTGAAGGATGGTTTGTGTTTAATGTTTCATTCAGGTATTGGAATTAGCTCGAGATGCAGCAAGAACAAGAAGACATAGCAGCTGCTAGGGTTACGAATTACTGTAATCATGATGAAGAAACTTAAAATTGGATTCAGAAATCACATCTCAATCGAGTTACAATCCAAAGATGAAGTACTAACACTCTCCGCATTTGATATCAAGAGAAATCGTCTCTTCTTTGCTTCTTCTGCAAATATTGTTTAAATTTCTCAAATTTCTTCTGCTCAGGTAATTATTTCAATTTCACTGATCTCATTTATTTTTAATTTAGTTTTGTAATTTTTTGATAAATCCTGAACCCTAAACAATGTGAATGTAGGAATGTCAAAAGACACCAGTAGCTGAAATAGAACACATTGATTTAGTACCAGGAGATAGTATAACCACTCCTGTCAGTATCTCTCCATTTATGTCAGTATCTCTCTATTCATCATTACATTCGATTCTGTCTATTTGGGTTTTTGTTTTTTTGTCTATTTGGGTTTTATTGAATTGGCTATTGTTGCAGGAATAAGGACTCTCGAGAAGTACAATTCGTATACAGAACACCCTCAATCTAAAAGGTATGTACCAATCGAATTTAAATTCATTTCAACAATTCTGTCCATTTGGGTTTGATTTTGATCAACTGTCTTTAGAAGTATTTTTCAAAGTTTTGATTTTATTCTCCTCTTGATTAACAAATGTATTAGGTTAGGAATGATATAAAATCTGAATTTTAGCATCAATCAGGTATTTAAAATCCTATAGCTTAGGACAATCTGATGCAGTGATTTCTGTGATTGAGATTAGTTTAGTTCACTAAATTACATATTTCGAGAATCAGTTGGGTTCTCGATCTTGAATGACGGAACATCAAAGGAATCATTTCAGGCATTTTTTTCCAACAAAAACTACACTCATTCCCGGATTCAGTTGTAGCTGACAATAGGTTGATTCGAATATTGGGTTCTCTGATTTTTTTTTTTTTTTTTTTTTGCTGGTACAATTTTGACATACATCATACTCTGATAAGATAATCCTATTGAAAAAAAGGAAGACAAAAGGTGAAGTTTGTGATGTTTAATTCTTTTCACTCTATTTGTTTTGTAAGTTACGGTGATGAACAACTGACGCTTCTTTCTCTGTACTCTTATACAAACCCTATTCAAATCAAAAAGAAATCCTAAGACGGTAAGACCTAATATAACGCTCGCAAGAACAACTTGCGTCTCATTCAAAGAAGGTAATCTTTTATCCCATTTTATATGTTGAATCTTATGTTTTTTGCGTGTTTGGTCTGATCTCCATATTAACTGTATGTGTATTTCTAAATCATCTTCGGAAGTAAGTTAGTACCTTGCCTGATTTTAGTACTCTTCCTTATTTTTGTGATATACATTTTGGTAACAATTAAAAGAGTAATTCCATATTCAGTAGAGAATAATGTTAATGAACAAAAGTATAAACTAGATCCAATGGTCCTGCACCGTTTAATGGTTTTCTCAAAGCTAACTTTCGTGTAGAAGTTGGCTTAATTCTTCATGACCTGACAGCGAACCGATACAGGGTTAAATGAGGAAGATTTAGTGGTCAGCTAGCATCAAAAGTCAAATACACAACTTTAGAAATATAAGAAGTGCAGGTGGGCACAAGTACCGTCTCCATCAAACTTGCTCACCATATCTGATCGTAGGGAAGGGGATTCCTCGATAGGAGATGGAGAGGGCTTGGTTCTATGCAGTCAATCGGTACATCGAGAATTGAGAGTACCTTCATGGAGACAAGAATATGTAGCCGTGGAGGCCATTGGAAGTAGGACATCATGTACTCCTACCTTGCAATATCGTGCAAAAGGTATATGATTGTTTTATCTCGACTATTTCCATAGCTTGACTATGATGTTGATATTATTGGAATTTTGAAGGCCTGTAATGAAGTTAAAGTTTGTGGTTAGGCGAAAGTACTTGGGAAGAGAATGCTGGAAGCTAGTGCGGATTTCATGGAGACAAAAAATGATATTTGTCTTCAATTTCATACATTGCACAAGCAAGGGAAGGTATACAGTTTAAACAATACACTGAAAGTTGTTGACCACTAGCCTGTTTTTAGCAATTATTTTATCTTCTCTAACTGCACAGCATCAGAATGAACAAATTAGAAATGGCAATTGTTTTAAAGAACGGAGCACTAGGTTAAGTTTCATGCTGATAAATAGAGTGATACCTATTTTTGAGAATAACAAGGCATTATCCTTGAGTGATTTTTCCAACTCAGACCGCAGAAGACATGCCTGATGAGTTGAAGCATTTTCTGTTTCTACAGGTTCAAAACACTATTCTCACTATCTCCAGATGACGTCATCTCTCACACCCTACATCAAGGGTATTCCAACAGAGGTGTGCAAGAGGCTAATGGTTCAATCATAAGAAGCGAACCATGTTCCAGAGCCTCTCTTGGGTTTTATCAATCTTCTTTATCATATTATTAGGTCTTATCAAGTCTGAAGTCTTATTGTTGATTTTGGGTTTTTTTCCTATGTTTTTATTCACAAGTGATGTTTTTGGTAGGATTGTTGTAGCAGTAGAGTTGAAGTTCCAAAGATGGTTTGAGCCGCAGGTAGTTACTGATTCTCGATGCGGAGCAGCTTGGTGCTTAGGTACAATTAGATTTTTCATGTAGGCACTGTTATGTGTTTTTCCATTTCTCATGGTAATAGGGAGAGGGAGAGGTTCAGTTCAGATATACACAATTGATTACATAATATTTTCAATTTTGAGTAATTTGCTAGATGCCAAACTAAATAAATAGCATCACCTTTTACATCATCATTTAATTGTCAGTAACATGGGAATAATTTCCATCTGAGATGAAAACAAGCAAAGTGGGACAGTTTATTCAAAGAATATCATAAAACCATTTATTGGTGCAGCTAATTGCAATATGTATAATAATGCATTTATGTTTTCTGTATTACATGTTTTATAACAACATCATGATGTGGGCACATCGGGTTTGAAACTGCACCAAAATGATAACTCAATCAAGAATGTCGGTGGGATATCAAAAGGCGCGAGTGGTAATGGTATGCACATCTTAGCACAATTGTATGCAAGTGTTAAATTCTCATATATATCGCATCATAATCCAATTGTATGCACGTGTTAAAAGAGCTAATAGTAGAGTCGTTCTTCTCTTAATATGGCAAGGTATCTTTCTGCTGTTTTTTAATAAGGGTTACAAAAATTCTATCTTATTACTGCATTCTTTAGGTGATTTTGTTTAAGGATGATGACATGCCATTGGATGTTCGGATGGAGCAACACAGCAAGGCCCTGTGCCACTGATTCATCCAATGATGGTTCCTTATTATGTACACATATGTCTGAGCTTATAATGTTTTATGGCTCCAAGCTTGGAGAAGCTTACATCTTTCCATTGGAGGTATGTGCCGAAGCATGTATCCATCGTTAATGTTGTTTCTTCCACCATTTTTCATTCTTCTATTACTATTAACTAATGTTTATTGTAAACGGATATGAATATATTTGCACCCACCGTCACGGTCATTTTCATTATCTCATTTAGTGTTCACTATATATTTGGTAGTAACTCTACAAATTTCGGCATATTCAGATATCATATGGATGGATCTGCAATTTCTACATGGTTGAATTGGGTTAACAGGGAAATTTTGAGTCTAAACATAATCGAGGATAATAATTGGAAGAAACGTTATCTTCAATGGAAAAGATTCCTTCCGATAATTGCATGGTTTTGTTTTCGTATATATACAACATTATTACTCTTTCTTTCAAATTAAATGAACCCTTTGTTATTTTTTAGTTGAGTTTTGTCAGACATTAAATTTGGGTCCATTGTAGCTACAACAATATAAACACGTTCAGCAATACATCTAACTTTACTTGAGTTAAAATGTTAAATTATTTTTAAAAAATTTATGATATATAAGTGTCAAGAGAGACATTTTGACAAATGTCAATTCTCAGGTTGTTACGGTACAGGTTAAATCCTAATTTATTTATAAATTAGATGTATCAATTGAAATGAAAACATCAGAGTCAGAATTAAAAGTTGGTAGCCTTTTTTCACCATCAGCATTACCAATTTTTTTAAATGCTGGGGTTTAGTTTGAGAAGATGATTATTTTCAAGTAAATGATTTAAAATATTCTCCTTTATTATGTATTTATTCACTATCAAATCCAAGCAATGTTAATATTTGTATATGCACACATTACTGATATCAATAATTATGTGCAATCAAAAGTAAAGTAGTACTTATATAGATTATAAAATTAAAATTAAAATTAAAATTAAAATTAAAATTAAAATTAAACACTATTGCAATAATAATTTAATAGAAATACCAATTAATTATATTATGTATTAGCAATGTCTAAAAAAGAATTCATAATAATATGTTCTCCTAACAAAATAAAGGCAAACTATTACTCTAAAAATTATAAATAAACAAATAAAACTTCAGGTCTATTATTTTGACATGTAATCTGTAACATCCGTATTTTTTTACAAAAGGGTAAAACAGTAATTTCACATACCGGGGGCTAAAACGGTCATTCAAGAGTAAAATAGTAATTTTACACACCAAAGGCAAAATTGTCATTCAGGGGTAAAATAGTAATTTTATAAATAAACAAATAAAACTCCAGGTCTATTTCTTTGATATGTAATTTGTAACACCCGTATTTTTTACAAAAGGGTAAAACAGTTATTCTACATACCAGGGCCAAAACGGTCATTTAGGAGTAAAATAGTAATTTGACACACCAAGGGAAAAATTGTCCTCCAGGGGTAAAATAGTAATTTTATAAAGAAGGGCAAAATATCACTGAATGGTAAAATATTAATTTTACACATCAAGGGAATAATAGTTATTTTATAAATAAAGTGAAAAGTCATGTTCATCAAGTTTTGAGAAAGGGGCAAAATAGTCATTTTAGCCCTAAGTGCAGTCAATGGATGTCTCTTACCTTCCTTTTCCAAATATGTGGAAATGTGATTAAGACATATATAGGAAGGGGACATTTTGCCTTAGTCATGCTAAGCAGTTGGCGGATTTGCCTAGCTTTGCTAATTAGTTGGCGGATTTGCAGTAGCTACGCTAACCAGTTGGCGGATTTACCTTAGCTCAATGCTAACTAGAAAGTGGATTTGCCTTAGCTATGTTAACCGGTTGGCGGATTTGTCTAGCCATGCTAACCAGTTGACGGATTTGTCTTAGTTATACTAACCAGTTGACGAATTTTCCTAGCCATGCTAACCAGTTGGCGAATTTGCCTAGCTTTGCTAACCAGTTGGCGGATTTGTCTTAGTTATGCTAACCATTTGGCGGATTTGCCTTATCTATGCTAACCAGTTGGATGATTTGCCTTATCTCTATGCTAACAAGTTGACGGATTTCCCTAGCCATTCTAGCCAATTGACGGATTTGCCTAGCCATTCTAACTAGTTGGCGGATTTTCCTAGGCCATGCAAACCTATTGGCAAATTTTCCTAGCCATGCTAACCAATTGGCGGATTTGCCTAGCCAAGATAACCAGTTGGAGGATTTGCCTTATCTATGCTAACCATTAGCGGATTTGTTGAAAGTGCAGTCGATGAATGTAATTTCTCCCTTTTTTATATTCTTGGAAAATGATGATGCTTAGCTATGCCATTTAGAAAGCGGATTTTGCTTAGCTATACTAACAAGTTGGCGGATTTACCTGGCTATGCTAACCAGTTGGTGGATTTTCCTTAACTGCTAAGCAGTTGGTCGATTTGACTAGGCTATGCTAACAAGTTTACGGATTTGCCTTAGCCATGCTAACTAGTTGGCGGATTTTCTTTAGCCATGCTAACCAGTTGGCGGATTTACCTAGCCATGCTAACCAGTTGGTAGATTTTCCCTAGCTATGCTAACCTGCTGGCGGATTTACCTTAGCTCTATGGTAACTTGAAATCAGATTTGCCTTAGCTATGCTAAGCAGTTGGCGGATTTGCCTAGCAATGCTAACCAGTGGACGAATTTTCCATCGTTATGCTAACATGTTGGCGGATTTTCCTAGCCATGATAACCAGTTGGCGGATTTGCCTTAGCTATGCTAACCGGTTGGGGGATTAACTTTAGTTATATGCTAACCAGTTGGCGGATTTGCCTAGCCATGCTAACCAGTTAACGGATTTACTTAGCTTTGCTAACCAGTTTGAGGATTTGTCTTAGCTATGCTAACCAGTTGGAGGATTTGCATTAGCTATACTAACCAGTTGGCGGATTCGCCTTATCTCTATGCTAACAAGTTGACGGAATTTCCAAACATGATAACCAGTTGGTGGATTTGCCTTATATCTATGTTAGCTAGTTGGTGGATTTGCCTATCCATGCTAACCAGTTGGCGGATTTTTCTTAGCCATGCTAACCAGCTGGCGGACTTACCTAGCTTTGCTAACCAGTTGGCGGATTTGTCTTAGCTATGCTTACCAGTTGGCAGATTTATCTTAGCTATGCTAATCAGTTGGCGGATTTGCCTAGCCATGCTAACCATTTGGCGGATTTGCCTTAGTCATGCTAACCAGTCGGCGGATCTTCCTAGGTCATGCTAACCAGTTGGTGGGTTTGCCTAGGCCATACTAACCAGTTGGCGGATTTTCCTATGCTATGCTAACCAGTTGGCGGATTTTCCTAGCCAAGCTAACCAGTTGGCAGAGTTACCTTAGCTATACTAACAAGTTAGTGTAGTCGATGGATGTCATTTCTCCTTCTTTTATATTCCTGTAAAAATGCGAGTAAAACATATATAGGGAAGATGTGTTGGTTGTAAAACGATGATGCTTAGCTTTGCTATTTAGAAAACGGATTTGCCTTAGCTATGCTAACCTGTTGGCGGATTTGCCTTTCCATGTTAACCAGTTGGTGGATTTTCCTTAGCTATGCTAACCAGTTGGTGAATTTATCTTAGCTATGCTAACCAGATGGAGGATTTTACTTAGCCATGCTAACCAGTTGGCGGATTTGCCTAGCCATGCTAATTAGTTGGCGGATTTGCCTTAGCCATGCTAACCAGTTGGAGGATTTTCTTAGCCATGCTAACCATTTGGCGGATTTTCCTTAATTATGCTAACCAATTAGCGGATTTGCCTAGCCATGCTAACCAGTTGACGGATTTGCCTTAGCCATGCTAACCTGTTGGCGGATTTCCCTAGCTTTGCTAACCAGTTGGCGGATTTTACTTAGCTTTGCTAACCAGTTGGCGGATTTTCATTAGCTATGATAACCAGTTGGCAGATTTTCCTTATCTCTATCCTAACCAGTTGGAGGATTTGCCTAGCATGCTAACCAGTTGGTGAATTTGCTTTAATTATGCTAAACAGTTGACGAATTTTCCTAGCCATGCTAACCAGTTTACGGATTTGTATTAGCCATACTAACCAGTTTACGGATCCGCCTAGCTTTGCTAACCAGTTGGCAAATTTGCCTTAGCCATGCTAACCAGTTGGCAGACTTTCCTTAGCTTTGCTAGATAGTTGGCGGATTCGTCTTATCTCTATGCTAACCAGTTGAGCCATGCTCCAGTTGGCGGATTTACCTTACCATGCTAACCTGTTGGCGGAATTTTCAAACATGCTAACCAGTTGGTGGATTTGCCTTATCTCTATGTTAACCAGTTGGTGGATTTGCCTAGCCATGCTAAAGCGTTGGCGGATTTGCCTAGGCCATGCTAACCAGTTGGAGGATTTTCCTAGGACATGGTAATCAATTAGCGGATTTGCCTAGCCAAGATAACAAGTTGGAGGATTTTCCTGATCTATGCTAACCAGTTAGCGGATTTGCTGAAAGTACAGTCGATGGATGTCATTTCTCCTTTTTTATATATTTGTAGAAATGCGAGTAAAATATATATAAGGAGGATGTGTTGGTTGGAAAACGATGATGCTTAGCTATGCTATTTAGAAAGCGGTCTTGCTTTAGCTATGCTTACCATTTGGCGTATTTTCCTGGCAATGCTAACAAGTTGGTAGATTTTCCTTAGCTATGGTAACTAGTTGGTGGATTTAACTAGGCTATGCTAACAAGTTTGCGGATTTGCCTTAGCCATTGTAACCAGTTGGCGGATTTGTCTAGCTTTGCTAACCAGTTGGCGGATTTTCCTTAGCTATGCTAACCAGTTGGCAGATTTGCCTTATTTCTATCCTAACCAGTTGGCGGATTTTCCTAGTCACGCTAACTAGTTAGCGAATTTACTTTAATTATGCTAAACAGTTGGCTAATTTGCCTAGCCATGCTAACCAGTTGGAGGATTTTTCTTAGCCATGCTAACCAGTTTACGGATTTGCTTAGCTTTGCTAACCAGTTGGACGATTTTCCTTATCCATGCTAACCAGTTGGTGGTTTTTCCTTAGCTATGCTAGCTAGTTGGCGAATTTGTCTTATCTCTATACTAACCAGTTGGCGGATTTCCCTACTCATGCTAACCAGTTGGCGGATTTACTTAGCCATGCTAATCTGTTAGCGGAATTTCCAAACATGCTAACCAGTTGGTAGATTTGCCATATCTCTATGTTAACCAGTTGACGGATTTGCCTAGCAATGCTAACCAGTTGGCGGATTTTCCTTAGGCATGTTAACCAGTTGACGGATTTTCCTAGGCAATGCTAACCAGTTGGCGGATTTGCCTAGGCCATGCTAACCAATTGGCGGATTTTCCTAGCCATGCTGACCAATTGGCGGATTTGCCTAGCCAAGATAACCATTTGGAGGATTTGCCTTATCTATGTTAACTAGTTAGCGGATTTGCTGAAAGTACAGTCGATGGATGTCATGTCTCCTTCTTTTATATTCTTGGAGAAATGCGAGTAAAATATATATAGTGAGGCGGTGTTGGTTGGAAAACGATGATGCTTAGCTATCCTATTTCGAAAGAAGACTTGCCTTAGCTATGCTAACCAGTTGGCGTATTTTCCTGTCTATACTAACCAGTTGGTAGATTTCTTAGCTATGCTAACCAGTTGGCGGATTTTCCTAGGCTATGCTAACCAATTGGCGGATTTTCCTAGCCATGCTAACCAATTAGAGGATTTGCCTAGCCAAGATAACCAGTTGGAGGATTTTCCTTATCTATGCTAACCAGTTAACAAATTTGCTAAAAGTACAGTCGATGGATGTCAGTTCTTCTTCTTTTATATTCTTGTAGAAATGCGAGTAAAATATATATAGGGAGGAGGTGTTGGATAGAAAACGATGATGCTTAGCTATACTATTATAAAGCGGACTTGCCTTAGCTATGCTAACCAATTAGAGGATTTGCCTTGCTATGCTAATCAGTTGGTAGATTTTCCTTAGCTATGCTAACCAGTTGGTAGATTTGACTAGGCTATGCTAACAAGTTTGCGGATTTGCCTTATCCATGCTAACCAGTTGGCGGATTTTCCTTAGCCATGCTAACCAGTTTGCGGATTTGCCTAGTCATGCTAACCAGTTGACAAATTTGCCTTACTTATGCTAACCAGTTGGCGGGTTTACCTTAGCTCTATGCTAACTTGAAAGCGGAATTTGCCTTAAATATGCTAAACAGTTGATAGATTTTCCTTACATATACTAACCAGTTGGCGGATTTTCCTAGCCATGATAACCAGTCGACTGATTTTCTTTAGCCATGCTAACCGGTTGGCGTATTTTCCTTAGCTTTATGCTAACCAGTTGGCGGATTTGCCTAGCCATGCAAACCAGTAGGGGGATTTTCCTTAGCCTTGCTAACCAGTTAACGGATGTGCCTAGCTTTGCTAACCAGTTTGCAGATTTGTCTTAGCTATTCTAACCAGTAGGCGGATTTTCCTTAGCGATGCTAACCAGTTGGCAGATTTTCTTTATCTTCATGCTAACCAGCTAGCAGATTTCCCTAGCCATGCTAACAAGTTGGCGGATTTGCCTTACTTATGTTAACCAGTTGGCGGATTTTCCTAGAAATTCTAACTAGTTGCCGGATTTTCCTTAGCCATGCTAACCAGTTGGCGGACTTACCTAGCTTTGCTAACCAGTTGGCGGATTTTTCTTAGATATGCTAACTAGTTGGCGGATTTGTCTTACCTATGCTAACCAGTTGGCGGATTTATTTAGCCATGCTAACCAGTAGGAGGATTTGCCTTAGCCATGCTAACCAAGTGGCGGATTTTCCTAGCTTTGCTAACCAGTTGGCGGATTTGTCTTACCTATGCTAAACAGTTGACAGATTTTCCTTAGCTATGCTAACCAGTTTGCGGATTTGCCTTACTATGCTAACCAGTTGTTGGATTTGCTTTATCTCTATGTTAACCAGTTGTCGGATTTGCCTAGCCATGCTAACCAGTTGGAGGATTTTCCTAGGCCATGCTAACCAGTTGAAGGATTTTCCTAGACTATGCTAACCAGTTGGCGGATTTGCCTAGCCATGCTAACCAGTTGGCGGATTTCCCTAGCCATGTTAGCCAGTTGTCGGATTTACCTTAGCTCTATGCTAACCAGTTGGCGGATTTGCCGAGACAAGATAACCAGTTGGAGGATTTGTCTTATTTATGCTAACCATTTAGAGGATTTGCTGAAGGTGCAGTCGATGGATGTCATTTCTCCTACTTTTATATTCTTGTAGAAATATGAGTAAAACATATATATGGAGGAGGTGTTGGTTGGAAAAAGATGATGCTTAGCTATGCTATTTAGAAAGCGGATTATCCTTAGCTATGCTAACCAGTTGGCGGATTTTCTTGGCTATGCTAACTAGTTGGTGGATTTTCCTTAGCTATGCTAACCAGTTGGTGGATTTGACTAGGCTATGTTAACTAGTTTTTGGATTTGCCTTAGCCATGCTAACCAGTTGGCGGATTTTCCTAGACATGCTAACCAGTTGGTAGATTTTCGCGAGCTATGCTAACCTGTTGGCGGATTTACCTTATCTCTATGCTAACTTGAAAGCGGATTTGCCTTAGCTATTCTAACAAGTTGGCGGATTTTCCTAGCAATGCTAACCAGTTGACGCATTTGCTTCGTTATGCCAACCTGTTGGCGTATTTGGCTAGCCATGATAACCAGTTGGCGGATTTGCCTTAGCTATGCTAACCGGTTGGCGGATTTGCCTTATCTCTATGCTAACCAGTTGGCGTATTTTCCTAGCCATGCTTACCAGTAGGGGGATTTGCCTTAGCCATTGTAACCAGTTAACGGATTTGCCTATTTTTTTAAACCAGTTTGTAGATTTGTTTTAGCTAAGCCAACCAGTTGGCGGATTTACCTTATCTATGCTAACCAGTTGGCGGATTTGCCTTATCTTTATGCTAACCAGTTGGCGGATTTCCCTCGCCATGCTAACCAGTTGGCGGATTTGCCTTAGCCATGTTAACCAGTTGGCTGAAGTACCTAGCTTTGCTAACCAGTTGGCGAATTTGTCTTAGCTATGCTAACTAGTTGGCGGATTTGTCTTAGCTATGCTAACCAGTTGGAGGATTTGCCTAACCATGCTAACCAGTTGGGGATTTTCCTTTGCCATGTTAACCAGTTGGCGGGTTTGCGTAGGCCATGCTAACCAGTTGGCGGATTTTCCTAGGCTACGCTAACCAGTTGGCGGATTTGACTAGGCTATGCTAACCAGTTGGCGGATTTTCCTAGCCATGCTAACCAGTTGGCGGATTTTCCTAACCAAGCTAACCAGTTGATGGATTTACCTTAGCTATACTAACAAGTTAGCGGATTTTCCTAAAGTATAGTCGATGGATGTCATTTCTCTTTCTTTTATATTCTTATAAAAATACGAGTAAAACATATATATGGAGAAGGTGTTGGTTGGAAAACGATGATGCTTAACTATGCTATTTAGAAAGCGGATTGCCTTAGCTATGCTAACCTTCTTGTTGATTTGCTTGGCCATGCTAATAAGTTGGTGGATTTTCCTTAGCTATGCTAACCAGTTTGTGGATTTGCCTAGGCAATGCTAACAAGTTGACGGATTTTCCTTAGCCATGCTAACCAGTTGGCAGATTTTCCTTAGCTATGCTAACCAGTTGGCGGATTTTACTTATCCATGTTAACCAGTTGGTGGATTTGCCTAGCCATGCTATTTAGTTTTCGTATTTGCCTTAGCCATGCTAACCAGTTGGAGGATTTGTCTAGCCATGCTAACCAGTTTGCGGATTTTCCTTAGCCATGCTAACCAGTTTGCTGATTTTCCTAGCCATGCTAACCAGTTGACAGATTTGCCTTAGTTATGCTAACCAGTTGGCGGGTTTACCTTAGCTTTATGCTAACTTGAAAGCGGATTTGTCTTAGATATGCTAACCAGTTGGCGGATTTATCTAGCCACGAATAAAGGATTGCATGTTACTACATTTGAAAGTTGCCTCTTGCTTAGAGCCGCGGACGTTCTCGATTCTTTAGTCCCAACTCAACGGACCTTGTGTCAGAATTGAGAAATTCTATGGCTCGAATCTTTAGTATTCTCTTATTTATCACCTGTGTCTACTATTTAGGCAGAATACCGTCGCCTATTGTCACTAAGAAACTAAAAGAAACTGCCAAAACGGAAGAAAGGGGGGAAAGTGAGGGAGAACCAGATGTAGAAATAGAAACAATTTCCGAAACGAAGGGGACCAAACAGGAACAAGAAGGATCCATCGAAGAAGACCCTGTCCAAAGTCCTCCAGCCTTTCATACTTTTGGAGAACTTCCTGCAATTAAGGAGACTTAAAACTAAATGAAGTAAAAAGGAGACTAAAACATAAATGAAGTAAAGAAGAAGGTAGCGCTACTAAGAACCTAGCAGAACTTTTGATTTTTCGGTGGAATGTAATAGAAAAGGAGACCGTTACGCCAAGACCGTCCCAGGAATCGCTCAGGTGCACGAGCTTTTTCCTTAGTAAGCCAGTAGCATCTTCCATTTGGCTAATATAGCTTCTGCATCTTGAGATCCTAATTGCCATGGTTCCGCAGCATCAGAATGAGCTGTGGGTGGGAAGGTACCCCCATCATCGGGGCCCTGAGAACCTACATCTGAAGAACAAGTAGGAGCCGAATGAAGGGGAAGGGGGTAGAGCTCAAAACTATGAAAGCTACTGAGGGAATTACAAGAGCTACAACTCTTACCTTATTCCCTCGCTGAGGGGGCTCGGTTTCATATTATAGGTTATTGATTCTAGTTTTCGAGGAAGAGTTATAAAGAGGGTAGTGAAGTTCCGAAGTCCTGATTCAGTTTCGAGATAAGTTATTAATTAAATAGATAATCAATAAGCAAAACAAGAAGCTCACTGGGGGGGAAAATCTTGACTTGATGTTACTCTCTTTCTCTTCTTTCTTTTCTATCTAAACCGGTAACATCTAGAGAGTTAGCTCGGGGCAAAGAGTGATTGATGGCAATCCTTGATCACAAAGAAGCTGTAGCTGTGGACTTGTCGCTTGCACGCTTGTGACTTGTTCTTGTTTCACAGATCACGACTGCTGATCGCATTTCGAAGAGCGAGCGGAAAGAAAAAAAAGAGCTCTGAGGTTTGCGGCAGGTGGCCCAGGCAAGGCGAGCGTAGGGAGTGCGACTGATCTGAGCCAGCGTAAGTCACAGCTGTTGGTGGCGAAGCGCAGGTCTTCTCAAAGGAAAATGCGTACTAGAGCGAGCCAGAAGCTAAACGAACGAGACCGGTCGTTGGTTCACGAAAAAACAGAAGTTCACCTGAGCCTGCGATAGCAAGATGAGCCATAGACAAAAGAGAATAGAAAGGAGTAGATAGAAACTTTAATACAACCTTTTCTGATCCTACTGGAGGAGGAGACCCTATCTTATACCAGCATCTCTTTTGGTTCTTCGGGCATCCATTCAAAGTTGAGCGGGGAAGTTGGGAAGGGTAGCAAGAGCTGTGGAAGGTGCTTAAGATAGGTCTTGGCGATAGCAGGCCAAGGCATTCGGTACTTGTATCAGTGAGGTTCCGTGGAAGAGTGATAGGGTCACCAACTACTGAGGATCTCCCCCTAATCTTAGATAGGTCTTCTGGGGGTTCACCGCGGTTCATTGCTGTGGGCTTATTCCACAGCATAGCTATAAGAAAGCAAGAAGAAAAAAGGAAGAAAAGTCCAGCTCGGTTAGTAAGGCACCTAGTTAAAGGCGCCCTTTTTTGAATGAGAGTTTCCCTTTTGAAGCTTAGCTTTCTTCTCTGAAAAGCCTCTCTTAGCAACACGACTGAACTCGTTGGTTCACGAAAAAACAGAAGTTCACCTGAGCCTGCGATAGCAAGAGGAGCCATAGACAAAAGAGAATAGAAAGGAGTTAATAAACAGCTGCCTTTGGGAGAAGACTTGCTTAAGCAGATCCTCGCGGTAGATGTCCCAGTGACGTCAACTCAAGGTACATTCGAGGGGGCCTTCACGCTGCACCCTAAAACAAGACGATGGGTAAAGATTGGGTGAAGCCTTATCTGTCGAAAAGACGTGCTCAACTACGGTAACTGGTGAACAGAGTGACTCATATTTATAGATTGGAGACCGGGGGAGAGTGAACAGAGTGACTCATATTCATAGATTGGAGACCGGGAGAGAAACCTCATAAACAAAAATAAAAAAGAAGGCGATATATCCATGGGCCTTGGAAAGTTTTAACATAAGCAACAGGAATTCGCAGATCCTCCAGACGTAGAGCGCGAAGCGCTTTGAACCCAAATACATTACCCACGATGGAAGTAAACATGTTAGTAACAGAACCTTCTTCAAAAAGCAAATTCTTTATCATTATTGGCTCGGCAGTATTACCGACACCTTCAATATCATGAGCAAGAAGACTGCAGCAAATAAAATCTTTTGATCCTTCATTTTCCTTTTTGTTATTTTCATTTTCCTTATTCTGACTTTTTGTGCGCAAAGTCACGAGAGAGTCAAAGACAAGCAGACACCAGATAAGGAGTGAGTAAAGTATAAAAAAGTGGCCTTTACGGAGAACTTTTGTGTAAACTTTTCTTAGTGCACCACTGACTATAACTTCGCAAATAAAAGCACTAATTATTGCCACGCACGACCAGCCGTCCATTAATTGTTAAAGCTTCCGGCCGGGGAACGGTACGTCATGGCCCCTATATTTTTGATCACAGCCCCGTGACCGGGAGCTTTGAGTTATTACATTTCCCTAAATAGGAAGACTCTCCCGTCTTCAATGGGGTCTGCTCTTTCTTTTTTGGGAGAGTATGCCAATATGATCTTAATGAGGTGCGAGGCTTTGCATCTGACATTCGTAGGGCCGGGAGCCTGCAACTTTGAATTTCTCTTAGATTCCACGTACCCGAAATGGATCCGATAAAATATTTTACTTTTTCCATGTTGACAAACTAACCTTCTCTGAGAAAGAGACAGATCAATGTGCCGATATATGAAATTAGATACTTGATGGAGATATATAGCATCATTCAAGTAGATACAGATCAAGATCTAGGTCTTGTCACCAAAAACCTTCACCGATTGACAGAACGTCCCGCTACTGACACTTGATTCAATGTATCGGGTAGTCTCAGCAGTTCCGTTGATGTAGGTATGACAGGTAGCCATTTAGAGTGCACTTGAGAGAAGGAATTGGATCTATTCTTCGAAGTTTAAAAAAAAAAATGAAAGATTATAATTAAGAAGGGTATGTTCTACGGGATCCCGAAACCACCAGCCACCCCAACCTAATTCATGATGAGCCCACCAACTTCCTGGCAAGATGCCTACGGTTAAAAAGCACCGACATGTCAAGATCCAAATTCGAATAGGTTCCTGTTTTTTTCCCTTAGGTCAACGAACTTCCTTTAATATTTAATTGTCTTTATATTGCGAAAGAGCAGGCAAAGGTCGACAAAGCTACTTTATTTGAAGAATACGTCACGGAATTTTTAGTGTTTTTGAGTTGGTGTAAAAGAGGGCTAAGCCTAATAATTCCAAGAGTTCGCAGCTAGCTAACCAGGAGCAGAAGGTGATGAAGTTGAGTAATGACCCCTTTCGGCCGCGCACCCAAGGACAGTGCTCCATCTCCCTGTGGACATTGGTAAACAGGCGAATCCTTTCTAACCAGCATATCAAAGAGGGGCCGATCCTAGTTGTCCTCATTCTTTCTGCTGAAGATGACGACCACATTCTCAGAGTTTGTTCGAGTGGATTATGGTTTTGCCTTAGACTTCGTTCTTCAAGGAGACCCATGTGCATTTCCTTCCTTTTGAAAAGCTTTTCTGGGCCCTTGCTTCCATCCCTTAAACTTAAAGGAGTCTTTGAGGGCTGAGGCTTACTTTTAATGTGAAGGTGTCGGCATCATTGCGCAGCAGGTTCCTTTGGGTTCCGAACTCAATATGGGCAAGGGGCGTTGTTCTTTGCGAGGTCTCGATCATTTACATGGACCCACTTTTCGTGGAATTTGTGGGAATTTGATGATCTATAAACCGTCCCTAACGAAGGATCAGCTCATCTTTGAGGACCAAACTGAGAGTGAGCAACATAGACAAAGATGGATTTGTGAATGAGAAGTACAAGTTCCCTATCTTCATAGGAATGAGCGGAATAATGGCAAATTGCTCAAGTGGGCTGTGTATCATTCATACTTTGCATTTTATTTTCCGCTAAAAAGAAAAAAGAAAGACTTCTAACGCTAACCAGTTGGCGGATTTATCTAGCCATGCTAACCAGTTGGCGGATTTGCCTAGCCATGATAACCAGTTGACGGATTTTCCTTAACCCGTCTAACCGATTGACGAATTTGCCTTAGCTCTATGCTAACCAGTTGGCGGATTTACCTAGCCATGCTAACAAGTAGGGGGATTCGCCTTAGCTATGCTAACCAGTTAACGGATGTGCCTAGCTTTGCTAACCAGTTTGCAGATTTGTCTTAGCTATGCTAACCTGTCACGGACCGGAAAATTCCGCCTCCGGCGCGCTGCGCTGGGCAGGCCAGAACTCCCTGATGCGTGATTTAAAAGAGTGTAACCCGACCTTAAATCCTAACTTCTCGCTGGAAAGTGTAGGTAAATTTTTGCTTTCCAAGCCTACATTGTAAGCATTATACTCGAAACGTAGTTCCCACATCATTCAAGCTACGTTAATACCGTGTTAGGCATATTTTCCTTTCCAAACATGCTTTGCAAGCATGGTACTCAAACCGTAGTCTCCATATCGGTCCAACACACCCTTGTCCTACAAAGGGTGCAAGGCCATTAAAGCCCATGGTGAATGCCTTTGACTAGGATACCATTCCAACTTACCCTCATTATATCAAGGTTTGAAGGCTATACAAGCTAATGGGGATGCCTTTGGAAAGCATCACATAATTTCGCTTTATTGTCTAGGCCTAAATCATGCCTTGGACCAACACCTAGGCTATTTCAATCATAAGCTTTCGCTTCATCAATTTTATTTCGACCATGCGCTGGAGCATGCACTTATCTTATTCTTTCCAAGAGTGCAACATCCAGGCACATGCCATTCCATGCCGCGACGGTTCCAAGGAAGTATGAACAATCCATCAAATGGAATTGCAACTACCTCATCAAGTGTGGCAACAATCATCTCTTGCTTAGCATTGCCGAGCCAGATGATATGAGTTACCATAATGTCGCAATCATCTCCCAAGTTAGATGATATGAGCAACAAGGTGCTGCACCTCAATGCATTACATTGCGGCTGCCTACGTACCCAACCCGTACCTTGATGGGATCAAGCATGACCGTAGTTCATCAGAGGGTCAATTCGAAAGGAACAAATAACTTAATCCTATTAAGGCAAAGCCAACTTCATCGCAAGGCCAAAGGCCAAGCAAAGCCTAGTCCGTGTAGGCCAAAAGGCTTTGGCAAGGTATGCACTAGCTTGTGCATAACTATCGCCATTTATTATGCAAAAATGCATTATCAAGTACGTAACACGATCGAAAAATGCTTTCGCATAATTCAAGCTTCATCGACTAAGCTACCAGCATATTGATGCTTATGCATCAAGTATGCTCCAACGTATAGGCTACTTCGCATATCTATATGTGCATTACTGCTCATGTACATTCCAACAAAGCTCCTTCCCTATATATGTTGTATTCGCATTTCTACAAACAAATATTAGAAAGGTAGAGGTCATCCATCGACTGCAAGGCCAAAAATGAAGATTTCTTGTCAAAGCCAAGCGAAGCATTCTCGGGTAAGCTACAGTTAAACACGCTGATGAGCATCAAGTATGCTCCATCGTATAGGCTACATCGCATTTATATGTGCATTACCGCTCATGCACATTCAAGCAAAGCTCCCTCCCTATATATGTTTTATTTGCATTTCCACAAATAAATATTAGAAAGGTAGGGGTCATCCATCGACTGCAAGGCCGAAAATAAAGATTTCTTTCCAAAGCCGAGCATTTTTGGCTTGGTGATGCATTCTCGATAATGCATCACGGCATAATAGTGCCTTAGCACTATGCAACTTCGGCTTAGTAATGCATTGGATCATGCATCACGGTATAATAGTGCCTTAGCACTATGATGTTCCAACTTAAGCAACTTCGTCTTAGTGATGCATTGGATCATGCATCACGGCATAGTAGTGCCTTAGCACTACGATGCTCTCACTTACGAGTTTATGTTGTAGATATTTTGTCTTTGTTCAACTTCGGCTCGGTGATGCATTGGGTCATGCATCACGGAATAATAGTGTATTTGCACTATGATGCCTCCTCGAATACGCATCACGCGTAGTAGGGCATTAACACTATAATTCGAGGTCAAGGAATCCACACCCTAATGCACATCTGGGTAAGATTTATAAGCTTAGGATGAAGCTTCAACCCAGGCCATGACGCATCCTTGATTAAGCGCCATGCGAAAATTGCGGGTGTTACATTCTTACCACCTTCAAAAAATCCGTCCTCGAAATTTAACTCAAAACTATTGTGGACAAGCTTCATCGATTAAGATTTCCTATGCATATGTCCCATTCCATGATGCACAGAAATCTCGCAAGGGTCCGATGTTTGTTAATGAGCACAAATTAAAAACTTCTGAATATGCGTCCCATACAGCATCCCAGAATCCTAATAGGGCCCATAATTTTCCATAATCGCCAATTGAGACCTTCCGAACATACGTCCCATACCGCATGCTCGAGGATCAACAAAGGTTTTTATAACTTTAACGAGAAAACTCAAATTGGATCCCTAAAAATGCGTCCCATACCACATGCTCAAGAATGCAAAAGAATTTACTCAACACGAGATCTTAAGTGGACGTCCAATACCATACACTTAAGAGTTCCCAAAATTCACATAGGTTGAAAAGGGTCATCGCAAGTTTATAAATAGTTTCTAGCGTAGTACGGTGAGAACCAAATTCTAATGCCAGTGCATTCGGATGCAAGTCATCGTCCCGGACGATCTTCCACTCGTAAGTGGGTGCTAGCCGACCTGACATCACACATTGTGCCGCACGGGTAAGGGGTGATCAGTCCCAGTGCCAAGGGTAGTCGAATACCATCCACCGTTCCAAACAGGTTTCCTGGCAAACTCACAGCACACTCGAGCACGTCCAAATCTTAACGGAGTAACTAGTGAGTTACAATTTCTTTTGTATAGGCACTTGGCATTATTTATCCATTCTATTTTCACAGAACAGTTGGCCTACTCTTCCAACTTTTCCATTTCCTTTGAAGGAAAATTTTGTATTCATAATACAAAATGCTCACCGACGAGTCCAAAACTCACAGTCCCTAGTTTTTCTCGGAACTGGCTCTGATACCATTTGTCACAGACCGCTATTTATTATGTAAATATGCATTATCAAGTACGTAACACGATCGAAAGATGCTTTCGCATAATTCAAGCTTTATCGGCTAAGCTACCAGCATATTGATGCTTATGCATCAAGTATGCTCCAACGTATAGGCTACTTCGCATCTATATGTGCATTACCGCTCATGCACATTCCAACAAAGCTCCTTCCCTATATATGTTGTATTCGCATTTCTACAAACAAATATTAGAAAAGTAGGGGTCATCCATCGACTGCAAGGCCAAAAATGAAGATTTCTTGCCAAAGCCAAGCGAAACATTCTCGGGTAAGCTACAGTTAAACACGCTGATGAGCATCAAGTATGCTCCATCGTATAGGCTACATCGCATTTATATGTGCATTACCGCTCATGCACATTCAAGCAAAGCTCCCTCCCTATATATGTTTTATTTGCATTTCCACAAATAAATATTAGAAAGGTAGGGGTCATCCATCGACTGCAAGGCCGAAAATAAAGATTTCTTGGCAATGCCGAGCATTTTTGGCTCGGTGATGCATTCTCGATAATGCATCACGGACATAATAGTGACTTAGCACTATGATGCTCCAACTTATGCAACTTCGGCTTAGTGATGCATTGGATCATGCATCACAGTATAATAGTGCCTTAGCACTATGATGCTCCAACTTAAGCAACTTCGGCTTAGTAATGCATTGGATCATGCATCACGGCATAGTAGTGCCTTAGCACTACGATGCTCTCAATCACGGAATAATAGTGTATTTGCACTATGATGCCTCCTCGGATACGCATCACGCGTAGTAGGGCATTAACACTATAATTCGAGGTCAAGGCATCCACACCCTATTGCACATCTGGGTAAGATTTATAAGCTTACGATGAAGCTTCAACCCAGGCCATGACGCATCCTTGAGTAAGCGCCATGCAAAAATTGCGGGTGTTACATAACCAGTTGGTGGATTTTCCGTAGCTATACTAACCAGTTGGCGGATTTGCCTTATCTTTTTTATGCTAACTAGTTGGCGGATTTCCCTATCCATGCTAACCAGTTGACGGATTTGCCTTACTTATGCTAACAAATTGGCGGATTCTCCTAGCAATGTTAACCACATGGCGGATTTTCCTTAGCCATGCTAACCAGTTGACAGACTTACCTAGCTTTGCTAACCAGTTGGCGGATTTGTCTTAGCTATGCTAACCAGTTGGCGGATTTATCTTAGCTATGCTAACCAGTTGGCGGATTTACCTAGCCATGCTAACCAGTAGGAGGATTTGCCTTATCCATGCTAACCAGTTGGCGGATTTTTCTTAGCTATGCTAACCAGTTAGCAGATTTGCCTTAGCTATGCTAACCAGTTGGTGGATTTGATTTATCTCTATGTTAACCAGTTGTCGGAATTTCCTAGCCATGCTAACCAGTTGGAGGATTTGCCTAGGCCATGCTAACCAGTTGAAGGATTTTCCTAGACTATGCTAACCAGTTGGCGGATTTTCCTAGCCATGCTAACCAGTTGGCGGATATCCCTAGCCATGTTAACCAGTTGGCGGATTTACCTTAGCTCTATGCTAACCAGTTGGCGGATTTGCCGAGACAAGATAACCAGTTGGAGGATTTGTCTTATTTATGCTAACCATTTAGAGGATTTGCTGAAGGTGCAGTCGATGGATGTCATTTCTCCTTCTTTTATATTCTTGTAGAAATACGAGTAAAACATATATAGGGAGGAGGTGTTGGTTGGAAAACGATGATGCTTAGCTATGCTATTTAGAAAGCGGATTTTCCTTAGCTATATGCTAACCAGTTGGTGGATTTGACTAGGCTATGTCAACAAGTTTGTGGATTTTCCTTAGCCATGCTAACCAGTTGGCGGATTTTCCTTAGCCATGCTAACCAGTTGGCGGATTTGCCTAGCCATGCTAACGAGTTGGTAGATTTTTCCTAGCTATGCTAACCTGTTGGAGGATTTACCTTAGCTCTATGCTAACTTGAAAGCGTATTTTCCTATAGCTATTTTAACCAGTTGGCGGATTTTCTTAGCAATGCTAACCAGTTGACGGATTTGGCTTTGTTATGCTAACCTGTTGGCGTATTTGCTTAGCCATGATAACCATTTGGCGGATTTGCCTTATCAATGCTAACCGGTTGGCGGATTTGCCTTAGCTCTATGCTAACAGTTGGCGGATTTCCCTAGCCATGCTTACCAGGAGGGGGATTTTCCTTAGCCATGCTAACCAGTTAACGTATTTTCCTAGCTTTGCTAACCAGTTTGTTGATTTGTCTTAGCTATGTAACTAGTTGGCGGATTTACCTTAGCCATGCTTACCAGTTGGCGGATTTTCCTTATCTTTATGCTAACCAGTTGGCTGATTTCCCTCGCCATGCTAACCAGTTGACGAATTCGCCTAGCAATGCTAACCAGTTGGAGGATTTGCCTTAGCCATGCTAACCAGTTGGCGGAATTACTTAGCTTTGCTAACCAGTTGGCGGATTTATCTTAGCTATTCTAACCAGTTGGCGGATTTTTCTTAGCTATGCTAACCAGTTGGAGGATTTGCCTAACCATGCTAACCAGCTGGCGGATTTGCCTTTGTCATGTTAACTAGTTGACAGATTTTCCTAGGCTATGCTAACCAGTTGGCGGGTTTGCGTAGGCCATGCTAACCAGTTGGAGGATTTGCCTAACCATGCTAACCAGCTGGCGGATTTGCCTTTGTCATGTTAACTAGTTGGCGGATTTTCCTAGGCTATGCTAACCAGTTGGTGGATTTGCCTAGGCTATGCTAACCAGTTGGCGGATTTGCCTAGGCTATGCTAACCAGTTGGCGGATTTGCCTAGCCATGCTAACCAGTTGGCGGATTTTCCTAGCCAAGCTAACCAGTTGACGGATTTACCTTAGCTATGCTAACTAGTTAGCGGATTTTCCTAAAGTATAGTCGATGTATGTCATTTCTCTTTTTTTTATATTCTTATAAGAATGCGAGTAAAACATATATAGGGAGAAGGTTTGGTTGGAAAACGATGATGCTTAACTATGTTATTTAGAAAGCGGATTTGCCTTAGCTATGCTAACCTGTTGGTGGATTTGCATGGCCATGCTAACAAGTTGGTGGATTTTCCTTAGCTATGCTAACCAGTTGGTGGATTTGCCTAGGCTATGCTAACAAGTTGACGTATTTTTCTTAGCCATGCTAACCAGTTGGAATATTTTCTTTAGCTATGCTAACCAGTTGGCGGATTTTCCTTACCCATGCTAACCAGTTGGCGGATTTTCCTAGCCATGCTAATTAGTTTGCGTATTTGCCTTAGCAATGCTAACCAGTTGGCGGATTTGTCTAGCCATGTTAACCATTTGGCGTATTTGCCTTAGCCATGCTAACCAGTTGGAGGATTTTCCTTAGCCATGCTAACCAGTTGGCGGATTTATCTAGTCATGCTAACCAGTTGGCGGATTTTCCTAGACATGCTAACCAGTTGGCGGATTTGCTTTAGCTATGCTAACCAGTTAGTGGATTTGCCTAAAGTGCAGTTGATGGATTTCATCTCCCCTTCTTTTATATTCTTGTAGAATTGCAAGTAAAATATATAGGGAGGAGGTGTTGGTTGGAAAACAAAGATGCTTAGCTATGCTAACCATAAAACGGATTTTCCTTAACTATGCTAACCGGAAGGCGTATTTTCCTAGATATGCTTACGAGAAAGCGGATTTGCCTAGTTATGCCAATGAGAAAGCGTATTTTTCTTAGTTATGCTAACTAGAAAGCGTATTTGCCTAGCTATGCTAACGGAAATATAGATTTGGGTTAGCAATTCTTAGCCATGCTAACGGAAAGACACATCTGGGTTACCAATGCTTAGCCATGCTAGACATGCTTAGCTGTTTTTAACCAAGATAGGTTTGTTTACCTTTGATGCTTAGCCGATAGAGCCTGAATATATATAGCGAAATCATCATTCATCCGTGTTTCTTACTCGAGAATACCTATTTGTATACTAAGTGGCATTAGTATGCACGATCTAGTCTATATACCTTGCGAAAGTTCCTTGGCCTATACGGACTAGGATTTGCTTGGCCTTTCGCCTTGCTATATAGGTTTGAAACTGTTGGATGGGGATCATATATACCTACACAAATACTTTCGAAATGATTATCCATTGGCATCGATGTTGGATTTTCCTTAATATGCTTAAGTTGTTTGTCTCATTCGAATTGACCCTATGGATGAACTACGATCATGCTTGATCCCTTGAATGTACGGGTTGGGTATGTAGACAGCCACAATATAATGCATTAAGGTGCATCATCTTGTCGCTCATATCATTTAATTTGGAGATGATTGGGACATTTTGGTAACTCATATTATCTGGCTCGGAAGTGCAAGACAAGAGATGATTATTACCGCACTTAATGAGGTAGTTTCTTTCCGTTGATGGATGTTCATACTTCATATCAAGCCATACAATATGAACGAAATATGCATGGTTGTTGCACTATTGGAAAGAGTAAGATCACTGCATTCACCCATCGCTTAGTTGAAGCAGAGTTGGAAAATAGAAGGAAAAAAAACCCTGAAATAGCCTAGGTGCTAGTCCAAGGCATGATTTAGGCCTGGAAAATGCTCGTAAGTATGTGATTCTTTCCAAAGGCATTCACCATTGGATTTAATGGCCTTGTACCATTTGCAGAACAAGGGTGAGTTAGAATGGTATGGAAACTACGTTTCGAGTATCATGATTGCAAAACATGCTTGGAAAGGCAAATTGACCTACATTTGCCTAGCGAGAAGTGAAGCTTTAAGTCCAGGTTACTGTCACTTTGGAGTGGCGCATCGGGGATTTCCCGGTCCGTCAGATAATTATTTGTGAATATCTGCCTCATTTTCTTCTTCATCTAATTCTAATGATTGATAAATTACTTCATGTCCCTCATCACTTCCTTTCTTTTATGTTATTTTAACTAATGTCATTGTCTCTTCAAGTTCTTCAGCATTTCCATCTTCATTATTTTTGGTTTGTTCTCCAGATTTTTCTATGAAAATCAAATTATTGTTTTCGATGGATTCGGCAACAGAACTTATTGTTATGCTCTGCATGTCAGATTTAGTTGGATTTTGAATCTGTGGTTCACCTTCAAATATCTAGTACAGTTAAACTTCTGAATTTGAAAGAACTCATATTAAGTTTAGATTTGAATATAAATGTTCCTCCAATTGCATCCATTGACTCTGGTACAGTTTCATCCAAGTTCTTCTGCAATTAAATAATTTATCATTTGTTTTGCAATTTTTATGTTTGTTTTTATATATCTATATATGAAAATTTAAACATACCTCAACGATTATGTATCTAAGCTCCATTAGTTCCTTTACACTTAGATTTTCCATTGTCTTTTCTGTATTTTCTCTCGTGACCACAAAAATCCCATTTTCCTTTGATTCCAGATTCCATTACTAAGAGCTCAATCTTATACTTTGGATGTGTTTCCTGGAGGAATTTTCGACAATTGTTGCACCGTTTTTCACCATCCATATAAACATGCTTTCTTGAATATTAAGGGCATGCCATATAGTACCAATTGTGAATTTGGTTTAACACCTACAATCGTTGCTTTGCAGGTGAAAGCTAGTCCCTGGTATGAAATTACAAACATCTAAATTTTAGAAGGTATCTTTTAATAAAACATTTAATAATTGTGATAAAATTATAGTATACTTACCACGTTTGTATCATCATCCAATAGTTTCATTGCTTCATTGATTGTTTTTCTGTTTTTGAATATGACCTTTTCTTTGAATTCAAGTTCACTGTTTTCCATGTATAATTGCCTAACTGGATTATATACTTCACATCTGCAACTTATTTTTCAATGTCAGAAAATAATACGAAAAATTTATTTGGTAATGTCTATCCAAATAAATTTAACAAAATAAAAAACTGGTTTAAGTAACAAACTCAAGGTTAAAAGTGCAAATAGACAACCTAAGAGTGCAACCGGAAGATTTTCCCAACACATTACTAATTCAAGAATCAGGGTTATGAAATTGCTATCCTTATTTTTTAACTAAATTTTCATCCTGATTTCTTATTTTCAGCAATCGTTTAAGATTTCCTTGTATATATGGAATGTAACAAGAAAATATAGTCATTTGTTTTAATTTTCATTATGTAATCATTAGTCTACTTGAAATCAACATTATCTTTTGTTTGACTTTGATTCATAATTGAACACTGTGATTAACACTGCTTATTACATGTTTATCATGAAAATACTTGCTTTAGCTTGAAGTCTTTTACCTCTGGGACATCTAGATTCACAAAGATTTTGGTTATTGATGTTGTTGCAACTTGTTTTTTATCTGCGATACAGTTTATACTTTATTTTAGAAGAAATCACGACATTATAAATTCGATATTTAAATTTAAATATTTCTAACCTCTAAAGTCTTTGTAGACCATTGATGTTATTATCAGTATTTTTGTAGTTCCATCATTTTTTAGCATATCATCTGGCAACATCATTGAAGCATCTCCCCATATTGTTACATATGTTTGTCTACCATTGTTATTTTCGATAATGATGTGTACTTATTATAATTACGGTCGTCGTTTTTTCGTTTTCAGACCTTTTGCTATCATTCCCACCAGCTTCTCCATAATATCTACATTTAATTTTATGGTATTATAGCTTTACGATATGAAAATAACTATTGAACTAATATTGATTTAATGCACATTACCTGACAGATTAGTAACATCTCCAAGCATGTTGGGAATATCTTCAAGATCCAGTATTGTGAATCGACACCTTGGTATTTCTTCTTCTTTGCCATCTACAATTCTTGATTCCGTGAGATGAATGAAGTGCAATTTTCTTTCTCCTGGAACAACTTGGTATTTTCCCTCATAACTTTTTATTTCATAATGTGTAATTGATAATATATTTATATCTTGCACTATTGTGATAAATCTTGGCAGTAATTGTTGTTGTATTGAACCATGTATTTGATCACCCTAAAACAACATTGTTTAGTTTCTTAAAAACAACTATAATATGAAAACTAATTAAACAATGTTTGTTTAAATTCACAGATGCATCTATAAGTATCATATCTCTGTTGTATATTTTTCTAGTACTTGGGTTTTGCGCATTTCAGGTTCTTACAACTCGTAGTAACAACGGATTTCCAAATATACCTCCACGCACATCTGTAAGAAGTTTGATTTTATTCTGCTCCATGATTTCTGATTACTCAAAGCTCGTATCAATTACAATTGATTCATGCTATTACGTATTGTTACTTGCTCTTTGACAGCAACCTAGGATTTCTGCACTGAACAAAGTTATGGTTATATTTTGTTTTTTAAGGTTGGTTATATAGATGTGCATAAACCTATATTAAGAAGTCTAGTTTTTATTAAATTTGGAAGTGATATGCTTTAGGAAATAGATTTTTATTGGGACTCTTTTTCGTTTGCTAAAAATTAGGTAAAAGTTTTTGGTTATATCAAAGGAAATAGAATTCTAATTTAGTTATTAATCGGTTTTCTTTTTGGTTTCTTCCATGTGAATATAACTTATACTATACTGTGGAAAAATAGTATTATAACGTGCCAATAGTAGAATATATATTTTTTATATATTTTTGGGTGTGTGGTGTTAATTTCTGTATTTGGTGTAATGATTTAGTATCTCAAATTTTCTTGGATAAGCTGGTGGCTTCTTAGACATCTATACTAATTTCCATGACTCTAATGCATGTGTTTAGAGAGACGCACATTAATTGAATTGAATTTCACCATATATGCAACTTTGATTTAACTAGGTTTTTATTTACTGTTTTGTAAGTTGTATTTTGAGTAGACCTGACCTATATCAGTTATGTCGTGAATTACAAATCTAAGTTTAATTGTTTTGAACTCTTTTTTCTTGCATTTGTAATGTTTATATTGATTGTTTTTAAAATCTAATAAAGATATAATGAATAATAATAATTACTTAGAAAATACTATAATAGTTAATTACAATAGAACTTATAGAAATACAATGTTAATTGTTTCAAGTTTCTCATTATCTTTTTCAAGGAGTAATGTTATTCTATTGGCGGCGGTGCATCTTGATAAAGCAACGTAAAGTTGGCCATGGCTGAAAATATGAGTTTTTAGATCGATCCCAACATACTTCACAAACCGCCCCTGTGATTTATTGATTGTCATTGCATAAGCTACTCGAACTGGAAACGAACACCTCTTCATATTTATATTCAATTCTGAAACCTGGGGTTGAAATATTATTCTGGTAGCAATATCGTATCCCCTGCTTTATGTCTGGTCAGAATCTTCGTTTGAATTACATGTCTTCCACATTTAGTAACCAATAATCTCGTATCATTGCAAAGACCTTCTGATGGAGAAAGATTTCTCATCGGAATAATTGGACATCCAATTTTAAGATTTAATTTGAACAGAGGCATTCCCGGTGGATTCAAATTTTGTAAAAATTCACTGCTATAATACGGGATTTTTCTGTTCTTGTCTGGATGTAATTTATCTTCTCCTAAATATGTGAATGTCTCTCCATACAAAATATTTAACGCTTACGTATTAACATCGCTAACATCATCAATACATGCTAATATCCTTTCAGTTAACTCCTCGGGCGATACCTGGTTAGATTTAACTAAAGAAGGATACCGTTTGGATATCAACTCTTTCACGTCTTTGCATTTAACCACCGATGAAGGAAATTCTATTTTTTCTTCTGGTTTTCATCCCACCTACAACATATTTGTTAAACAAAAAAGTAAAATTGAGATTTATAATCTTAATTTTGTTGTATGCAACTATAATATCAAAGATTCAACATTAAAGAAAATTACCCCGAGTAAGAATTCTGCGAAAGCTATGTTTTCCGAATCACCTTGATCAAGGCGCATATTCTCTGTAAGTGTTAAAACTTTATTATTACTCCAGATAATAAAACTTTTAATACATGCTCCTATAATGTCTGCATGACCTCCATTGAGAATAACTGGTAAAGTTTGACGGAAGTCTCCCCATAATAACGGTAATACCCCCGAAACGTAATTCGTTTTCATATATATCTTGGAGAAACTTATTCACTGGTTCTATACAGAATCTATGCTGCATTGGAACTTCATCCTATATAATTAACTTTAATTCTTTAATAAGTGCATTTTCATTAGTTTGTTTAGCAATTGGACATACACTGTTTTCGTTGATTTCTATTGGAATTTTAAACGTGAAATGTGCGGTTCTGCCTCCGGTTAAAAGTAATGAAGCAATACCTAATCATACAGCAAATACACTTATTTTAATTATAAATAATCAACAAACATTCATAAATTGAAAAGCTAGTTTTTAAAATTGAAGAGGTTAAGGTAGTACCTACATAATAAAATCTAAGTTTCTTGTCCAGAACTAAGTGTAATATTGTATTTAGCTCTAAAAATTTTATTGCAACATATTTTTTAAAGATTTAATTTTTTTTGAAGGTAATGTTCTTAAGTTAAAAAGTTAAATGAATTAAAGCAATACCTGATGATGCAACAGTTAGGACTATATCACCATTGAGTCTGCAACTTGAAGCTACTTATTATAAATAAATGTTTTCCCGTCCCTGTACTGCCATTTAAAAAAAATGTGCGACCATCCCTTTGTTTTACAGACTCTAATATTTCATTGTACGCCGATAACTGTTTTGGGTTCAAGCTAGCAATATTTCTTTGAAGTTCTGGTCTTTGAATTGCAAGCTCAAGTTGCTTATGCTCATGTATCAACCTGCTTCCAACTATCTTACCCCAGTTTTCTTTGGGTAATAGCATGCTAGAATAATTTTTTAATTCCTTACCGCCTTCACATAGTAATTTATCCAGTAAGTACAATCCATAATCCAAAACTTGTTCATCAGTTGGATTTTGAATTCCAAATATTGTTCTCAATCTATGAGGGAGATCATCGCATATTTTAAAACCAAACTTCGCTCATAACATATCTGGCTCTGTTAGGTTACAATCAGATAAGACAATCTTGAATAATTTCCTTGACTGACTGCCTGTTTGTATATCCACTGACTCTTCAAGAAGTACAAGCCATTATCCGTCATGTTCCAGTAATCCAAGTGCTATGCAAGCTTTCTTGAAGGTATGAAACAATTCACCGTTAACTATTTTTAGACTCTCAAATGAATCTGCATCCGCAACAGCGGTCAACAACAGTCTTAGGTAATATAATTCACCTGCATTAGGAGCTACGGAATACATTCTAGCAATTGCAAAACCATGTTGTCTGATTTTCCACTTTTTTCATATCAAATAAAGTATTGCGGGAACTTCTGATACGTGTATGCTCGTGCTATTGGATTTTCAACATAATATTCAAAATAAGCCATCAATGTTGACTTATAGTTCTCAGCTTTATCTGTAACACCTTCCATGGTTCCTTCTAATTCATAGATAATTCTTTGTTTACCTGGAAAATGGATTGCCAATCTTACGACATTTGGTTCTTCTTTATGCATTGAATGATCAAATAAACGCCAAACACCTATAGGTGGTCCAATATACCTTGCATCAATATACATTTGAACCTCATCTTTTGCTCCAACAACAATGGTTGTTTTATCATACCCTTTGTAGATGTACTTGTTTATGTACTTAACTGCTCTTACTCCAGCACATACTTCCACATTTATATGGCAATTGAACATTCTTGATAAGTTTGGATTATAAGGTACAACATCAGTGTTATAAGCCTTACGCCCATTGCGAACGATAATTTCTCGACCATCATATCTCCGATGATATACTGGATAGCCACCACTATCTAAACAGGTAATATCATTGTATTTCTTAGGGTAATATTTAGTACATTTTCCTTTTCTCATGCAAGGAGACTCTGGATTCCTATCACCGCATGGTCCGCGTACCATGCATTTTCTTACTATATCAAAGAAAATTGGATCTTCTTTTTCGTCTGGAAATCCAGCTAATACATATTTATCCACCTGTTCAAGAGTACGAATTTTATTAGATTTCTCTAAAAATATCGGAAGATGCATATGTGGTAGTCCTTGTTCTCTTTCAACCCTTTCTACACGATGAACGACTAAATCGTTAGTTGAAGGAGCGTACTTAGGAAAATGCTCCCATGCCCAAGCTTGAAGGAAATTCGATGCGACATAGGTCTCAACAGTATGACGGGCGCCCACTCTCTGAATGTCATTACAAAGAGGATCCAGCTGATGATACAAACCACCCAAGAACATAAACGCCAAAAGAAACAATATTCCTTGAGGCATCAGTACAGCCAATGGCACGAGCTCGTTGTTAATGGTGTCTCGGGGGCTGTGCTCGAAGACGTTGTGACAGAGCCAGTAGAGAAGAAAAGTTGATAGCTCAGCGCAGGCGTTCTTCTCCTCTTGGACGGGGGAGCTGACCTCCCCGTCTACGGGATTAGGAGACCAATACTTCACCCATAGAGAGAAAGAAGTGCATTTATTCTTACTGATCTTAGTACCACGACCAGAAAGATTCTCATCCCGAGAGGGTCGGCTTGATACAGTAGCATTATCCTTCATAACATCGACCATCATCTTCCCACCGATAGGGCGGGCTACAACTTTCTCTTTCGCTTCCGAAGTAAGGATAACCTTGGATTTCCCTTTAGCCGATTTGCTCGAATCATCGATCTTCCCCTTTACATGGTGAGCATCTTTTACTGGGGAATTGTCCCCCCCCCCAATTGGATTTCCCGAGATCTACCCTTGCATCCAACCAAGTAAGCATACAGAGTCCTATTCGAATCATTCATAGCTTCGGAGATAACCGCCTCATACTACAAGAGAGAACCATGAATCAGCAATCCCATTAAATCCACAACATCCTCTAATACAGGAGCCGCCTCACCCCAAGCAAAAAAGAAAGTGTGAAATCGAGAAACCCTGCGCGAATAAAGCCTGACCATGTCACTTTTACATCTGACTACCACACGATGAAGGGGTGCGTCTATAGCGTCTTCTATCCCCAAAGAACGGATTGTGGCTAAATGATCAGAGTTGGAACGGATGTATGCGAGCCAAGACTTCCAGAAAGGATAAGTTTCAGCGAAAGAACATTGATCTATAGTCGTAAGGTAATAATATCCACGATGAATGGCCATGCGTGGAATCTTGTTGAAGGGGTGAAGGGGAAAGGCGTTTCCCTCTGGATTCATAAGACATTTAGGGGATGCAAAAAAGGGTATTAAAGCTGGGTTGGTTAAGCGAGAATTGAGATAGTTGTCAGTAGGCATAACCCGTGTACCATCTGAGAAGAAGGGGGGGTTGTATAGCGGTGGAAAAATCTTGGTTGCCGAGGATTTCCATGATAGAATCCAAATGACTATCAGTCGGAAAAGGAAGAGGCCCATCATCAGATTGGACGCTCGACTCTGACCCTGCTTGAGACTCTGTCTCTCTCCCTTGTTCCTCTTCGTCTGCTGAAGAACGTTGGTGGGAATCGTCTGACATCAGGAGTGATAAAGTGTGGATACGCAGTCAAAAAGGAAATGGGTGGTAAAGAAAAGACTATAAATATATATATAACAGAGACCGTCCCTTGACTAAAGTGAGATGACTGCTTAGAGCAGGGTAGCTGAAGAGATGGTGAAGAACGTATTAAGAAGATAGCCAAGGAGAATTTCTTTAAAAGTGGATCTTGACTATTGGGTTGTCCAATGGTTAGCCCAATAGTCATGGGGCTAATGTTAATACCTGAAAAATGACTACCCATGGATAGGGTGAGTCACTCTTACTAGATGTGCTTAAGCTCATTATCGCCTTAGGAATTTAAGGGTCAAGTCCAAAAGCTTAGGAATATCCCCATGGGGCATGAGGATAAGATAGGAATAAGAGGGTAAGTTGGAGGAAAGAATGACAAAGGGAAATTTTTCAATAATGAGATATTAAAGGAGGGCATGTGTACAAGTGGATTAAGGGACAAAGCCTATAAAAGGAAAAGAAATAGTACTTGAAGAGGATCTTCTTTTTGGGTGAACCAGACACGTAGAGGGAAGGGTGTAATCCTTGTTGTGACTAGGATTAGTCTCCCCCTTCACAAATTTACCCCAAAACATTTTGGTGACCATAGTGGGAGGCTCGTTTCTAGTCCAGCAAGATGCACTCCGGGAAAGACAGTCCAGTCACACCACCCAACCAGCCGATTAACGATGAAGTAAATAGAGGAAGCAAATGGTGACGATGACCCATCAAGACAAACCATTGTCAACACACTGATCGTACAAATGGACCACGCGTAAAAGGTAGAAACACTGGATGACAAGAATATGCATCAACCGAAGAGAGAAACTCAGCAGAAGAAGACTTTGCAAGACATGCAAATAGAGATGAAAGGATACAATCGGCGCCAACAGGAGCTGCGAAAGCTCATGGGGCAAGCGGAAGAGGAAACGGTGACCACAAAGAAAGCAATAGACGAAAAAAGGTCCTCACGTGGAGCATCACAGAAGGCAATCACTAAGTACTTGGAAGAGCACTACATGATAATCAAGCATGATAGCTACGATTTCATGAACACCCCATACTCGATCGAGGTAGCTGAGTATCATTATCCAAAAGAATATATGTCTCCCAAGTTTAAGACTTACGATGGATGAGGGAATGCTCGTGAACACCTTAGTCGATTCTTGTCAACAATGAGTGCGTATGCATCCAATGGAAAATTTTCCTAAGAAAATTCCCTAAATCTTTATCATACACCACTAGAGTCATGGGAAGCAATGAGTACTTTGTTTCTAAAAAAATTTATTCGACAAAGAAGAAGGTCACGATGATAGATCTCAGCAGATGTAATCAGAGGATGGAAGAGGAAATCAGAAAATTCATCATTCGGTTCCGGAACCCATCCTTCGAGTTCCATGAAGACATCAAGGAAGAAACTGTAGTGGAACACTGTGTGCGCAGAATGACACCTATGTTTAAATGGACTACTGATGTAATTTTATATAGTGGTAAAAAGAGGTTCGATTCTCGAACTTGTGAAGGTAATAATTTTAGAAAATAATGGACTAAATCTAAACTAATAAAAATCAGGAAAATAAACTAGAGATGATTTTTATAAAATATGGAGAAAACCAGGGAATCAATTATTTCTAACAATTTATGTGATTAATCGGGTAATTCTTTTAAATAAACTAAGCTCAAATATTGCCAACATAGGTTTTATGCAAACAAGTAGAGGTAAATCATAAGCATGGGACATCAGAGGTTGTCTACCCAGCATGACCCATCAAACAAAAACACCACTACTGAATGAAAACCGTTTTTCTATTACGAAACTATGCAATTTTAACAAATAAAGAATTATAATTAATTAATTAAAAATAGACTTACCACATAAAATTGAAAGATAAACCTCCTCCATCATCCCAGTAAATAAACTTAGCCCATGGTGAAGAAAACTTGCTCAAAAGATCTTTTCACTGCTCAAAAAGTTGATTACAAGGTGAAATAATAGTGCAACAGCTGAACAGATACGTTTATAAATGTCACAGAACAGGGTTCAGCCGTTACAGAAGTGTTTCTAAGCAATAAATGGTTGAAAGAATAGGCAACAGGAGCAGTTTGAATCAGCAACAGATATAAATATTGCTGAGTCGTCTTCTCCGATGGTGGCTGATGAAGAACACGCCTGCCGGACCAGCAGCTGGTGACCGACGGCGACCGGAAGGGCCAGAATTGCTCTGATTTCTTCTCTAGGTTTTTTGTCCTCGATTTTCTTGGCTTCTCTTGGTTTATATAGGTAGTAGAAACCCTAGAGAGAGTTCTAAACCTAATAGAACTCTCTAAAACAACCCACAATTCTCAATCCGAATCGAAACATAATTCCGGCCAAATTCATGATTTCCGAGCTGATTTTACGGGATCTTTTGATGTTTATGACTTGCGTGAGATAACTATGAGTGTTTAGAACAATCTGGAAGCAACAAAAACTTGTTTCTCACGCGAATTGAAGTGCACAGTTGAATCAGGAGAATCCCGATGAGTTGGATCGGCCGATCCTGGGTTGACTCGCCTGGTTCGCTGGGTTGACTCACCTGGTTGACCCGCTGGGTTGACTCGATCCAGCTCAGCCCGATCCAAGGGTGCCCCAATCCAAAGTGTGGGTGCCTTGATCCATTTTCCCGGGTGTCTTGAACACTTTTTGAGCCAATTTTTCCACAAATCTTTATTCTTCTAATGTACCTACAAAAGCATAAAAACACGTAATAGACACAAAATCGAATACTAACTCACTAGAAATTAAGGTGCAATTTAGACACTAAAATGTGTCTATCAAATACCCCCAAACCTACTATTTTGCTAGTCCTCGAGCAAACTACTTTAAAAAATATAGTAAAAATCCTAACTCACTTTCGCCAAAATACCGACAGAGGAAGCATTGTATGAAGCAGAGGAAGAGACCCTTGGTTTTGATAATACCGAAAGCGTAACCAGCAAGTTCGCCAAAATAATCCTGGCACAACAGTTCTTCGACTCACTAGGGTTCAGTGAGAACCAGACTCAGGCAGAAGCAAAGGACATCGTAGCAATAGCCGCTGGTAATCCCTACATCCCAACGCCAAAAGGAGCGATCACCTTCACTGACGAAGATAACTGCTACCCAGGAGAACATCTTCAACCACTTTATCTCACAACGGCCATCAACAAGCAGCAACTGAAAAGAGCATTTATCGACGGGGGGCGTCTCTAAATCAAATTTCACTTCATATATTTAAAATTTTAGGTGTGCAATGATTGGCCATTCATATGTACGCTACCAAAGTAAAGGGATTCGGAGCAAATACCCAAACCGTTTTAGGAGTTGTTAGCCTGGTAATAAGGATTGGACCGATAAAAGGCCTCACTCCATTCTATGTGCTGGAAGATAATACGACTTTCCACATATTATTAGGGCGAGGATGGTTGCTCAAACACAAAGTCGTGGCATCAACCTATCACCAGTGCGTGAAGACAAACATATGAGGAAAGCAGTATCAGATCGCAGCAACCAACAACCCCTTCGGGCCGAAAAAAGTGTACATGGCGGATATTGTTTTCTATGATATCCCCAAAGAGGGGGAAGAGGCACCAGCAGCTGTGGTCACCCCACTACCTAAATGGAAGGACGAAGCATCCGCCAATAAAAAACTGTAAAATCAGTATTCAGCATGTCACGAATGACGATAAGACCCCCCACTCTCAAAAAAGCAAAAGTTGCAAGAAAGTTCCCAGTTCCAAAGGTTTTCAAGGCCGTAAGGTGGACATGTGTTACCGTTTATAGCAATCAACTGAGGGAACTCCCGAGCATGAGCACGAGCACATTCTAGCTTCTATCGATCAAGAAATAACGGAGTCACCCTCAAGACTAGATAAAGAAACCGAATCGCTTCCCGATCCAATCAGAGGGCATATAACGAAAAAGGAGCGCGACATAGAATATGTAACCGCGGATGAAATGGAAGAAATAAATGTAGGAACAAAGGATGAACAATGACTCATCAAAATAAGCGGAAATTTGAAAGAAGATGAAGAGACGCACTCGTCGGAATGCTGATAAAGTACAAAGATATGTTTTTGCTCAAGTACGACGAAATGTCGGGATTGGACTGTGACCTTGTCGCTCATAACCTTGGCGTTTCACCCGACTTCCGACCCATGAAACAGAGGAGCCGTGACTTTCCGCAAGAAGTCGTCTTAGCGATAAAAGAGGAGGTCGAGCAACTATTGGAGGCCAAATTTATAAAGACTATCCAACACCCCACGTGGATGGCTAACGTCGTACCAGTTGTAAAAAAGAATAAGAAGATTAGGTGTTGTGTGGATTAACGAGACCTCAATCGTGCATGCCCAGAGGATGATTTTCTGTCGCCGCGTATAGACGCTTTAGTAGACGCCACAGGCGAACACATGATGTTCTTGTTCATGGACGGGTTTAGCGGTTATAACCAAATCAGAATGTCGGCTGAAAACATGTTCAAAACAGCATTCCAGATGCCATATGGTAACTTTTATTATGTGGTCATGCCCTTTGGGCTAAAAAACACCGAAGCCACCTATCAAAGGGCGATGACACAGATCTTCCATGACTTCCTCCACCAAAGCATAGAAGTGTATGTGGATGATATCGTAGTTAAATCAAGAGCAAGGGAAAATCATGTTGAACATTTGAGGTGGGCGTTTGAAAGATTTCGTAAATTCAAATTAAAAATGAATCCGTTAAAGTGCTTTTGGGGTAACCTCGGGTAAGTTCCTAGGCTTCGTGGTAACGGATGAGGGGATACAGGTCGACCCATACAAGGTGAAATCTATTACCACGATGATGCCTCCCAAAGATGTAAAGGAACTGCAAACCTTGATCGGGAGAATATCATACATATGACGTTTCATCCCAGGCCTCGCCCATCTCCTGACCGCGTTTCTCCTAGTGCTAAGAAATAACACAAAATTCGAGTAGGGAGGAACATAAAGGGATACGTTCCGAAAACTCCAGCAATGTCTGGTCAGTTGATAGACACATTTGTGTGTCTAATTTGCTCTAAGGTTTTATAGTGTTGGAACTCATTTTGTACTAATATTGTGTTTTTATGCATTTGTAGATATTTTTGGAAAATAAACATTGTTGGAAAAATTGGCTCGAAAAAGTACTAAAGGAACCCATTAAAAGTTATAAAGGCACCCATGCCTTGGATTACGGGCACCCACACATTTTGAATTCAAATTAAATTTTGGCGGGAGTTATTTTCTACTCTATTTGTTTGATTTAGTTAACATAATTTTTGGAAATGTAAGGCGGAAAATACTCTTACATTATAAGAGATATACATCAATTAAAGATTCAAACAAAAAATCAAAGATTTGCTCAAGTCAAAAGAAAAAAAAAAGGATAGAAAATATTCAGCGAGATTTTCTTCCCTATCTCAACTGATTTATGGTTATCATGTAAGAATATTGGAGGAGATACAAGGACACAACGTATTATTCTTGGGTTTTATAAAAGGGAAGAATATCACCAAAATCAGAACCACGCAGGAAGAAAAATGGGCGAGAATCAAAGAAGAGATGCTCCCGAGATTTTGAACATTAAAACGAGGATTTGGAGAGGATTCAATGAGCTGTGGGTGTTCGATTATAAATAGAGAGGATTGAAGAGCATTAGGGAGGTATCAGAGAGTATTGGGAGAGCTCAGAAGAAGCCAAAGATCAAAAGAAAAATTCTAGGAAAATATTTTTTCTGCTGTTGTAAAGAAGAAGACGAAGAACAAAGGCTCTAGAAAACTTCCGCTGGAACTTTCGCTGAACCCGTTGTTTATACTTTTGAATTTCTGAAGCGTCCCTGGTCCGTTCTTTATTTCTGTTTTCTTCAGTAACGCAAAGAACAGTCTCTGTAACGCTTATAAGTGTATCTGTTCTCCTGTGTTACCTCTATTTCATTATTGTAAACACTTTTTGAGCTATGAAAATCTATTTTGAGGGTGTTTCCAATACAATGAGGAGCTAAACCCCATCTCTGAGGCGACGGAGGAAGCTAATTTTCCAAAGATTATGTGGTAATGTTTATTTAATTAATCTATGCAATTTATTTATGATTAATAGCCTTGGGTAAAAAATTGAATTAATGATTTTCGTTAAGCAATTGTGATTTCGTTAGATGGTACATGCTTTGGCCTAGGTTTTAGATGTTCCATGCTTTTGTTATAAAATTGTTCTTTCGAAAATCTACTTGTTACTATATTTTAGAATCAAATTAAACGTAGAATTGCATAATTATAATTATTGAATTTAATCATTTTAAAAATTGGAAATTAGTGGAATCCTAGCCTCAGTTTTCTCTCAACTTCATTCAATTTTATTTGAGTTTTGTTATTTTTAGTCTTAGAAATTAGATTTAAAAACAAATTTTCACAAGTTCAAAAACAAACCCTATTTACCACAATCTACAATCACACGAATTTTTGACGCCGCGACGCGGACTTTTTTTTAGAATTGTTTTTAGATTATTATTTTTTTAGGTTTAGTTTAATTTAGGATTTATTTTTATTTTTTATTTTTTTGTTCTTTTTTACGCGTTTGGTATTTTCTATTCTTTTCAGATTTGAAGCGAAACTAAAAAGAAAAGGAGAAAGTGCTATAAAAATGAAGTAGAGCCAAAGAAGGAAAAAAAAGAGGATTTCAAAAGGAGTGAAGAAGATTTTATTTTTAGATTTATTATTTTATTTTATTTTTTTTTTATTTTTTATTTTTAGAAACTGTATTAGGGTTTGGCTATTTTGTAACCATTTTAGGTATTTTTCTGTTTTTCTTATTCTTGGACTTTTCAACTTTGGACTTTTTGAACATTATTATTTTTTTGAACCCTACGGAAGGGTATTTAAATATAAACTGCAACAGGGAAGGACAACAATTACGATATTGTCTCGACTCCTCGGGTTCGTACGCTAACACAGGAGTTGGTGGCCTGAATCGACTACAACCGATTCATCCCCCATCTGGTACGAGAGGTAAGACTCGATCAACCCATGAATCCCCTGCAAGTGGGTTTACTGTATTCCTTGGTATGCATATATGTTGAGGAATTGAATACGAACTTATTTTCTAGTAAAGGGCAAGGATTGGCCATATAAGATAAGGACTCAGATTTCATCACCGTTTCCTTCTTGCCCGCCTTAGGAACAATTTACCTAACGCGAACCTAATCCTTAAAATTTGACTAGAAAGAAGACCGATAGGGTATCGAGCTTATTGGAAAATCATTCAAAAGGACTGTATTGGTTACTTTGTTAGCCTAGCTTAAAGTTCAGGAAGATTATTTTAAGTTGATTAGAGCCGCCCTATAACCCAGGGAAAAGTTTCCAAAGATACATGGTTATTAAAGATCCTTAGAGCTTATCCTGTTTCTCTTCGACTTAATCTGATTCGGATCGTTCTAAGAGATTTGCTTAAACTGTAACTAGTTGCCTTTTGGAAGAATAGAAGTTGGTCTAGAAACAATCTAAGTGGATCCATCATGCTTTTTGTTTGCTATATTCAATAGGTTTGATTTGGTTGAGTCTTCCTTGTTTGTGTTTGCTTGGAAATTCCCTTTTAATTAGGAGTTATTTAATTGCATGCCAGGCCGCCTGAAGTATTGAGTAAGCGTGCCTGGAGAAGAGATTCTACTGGTCGTTTGATCAGTGACGAAAATAGAAACTCTGCCTTTGAAATTGAGAATTTAGGAAACCCTTCTTTTGATAGCCGAAACTTTAGTTTTGAGAATTTGTCTCTTAGTGAAGAAGTTATTCCTAATTTTCTAGTTGCCAGAAATGGCAACCTTGAAAGATTGGTTGAATCCCGCTAGGACTTCCCATCCATCATGTATCAAGTTATCTGAAACTCAAGCAAGCTATGAGTTAAAACCTGGGATCATACAGATGCTCCCAATCTTCTTAGGAAAAGCAAATGAAAACCCTTACTTTCATATTAGGGAGTTTGAAGAAATATGTAGTACCCTAAGAATTCACAACATATCCGATGAAGCTTTGAAACTTAGGTTATTTCTTTTTTCCCTGAGAGACAAGGCCAAATCTTGGTTATATAGTTTTCCATCTGAATCCATCGAGATATATGAACAACTTACCATTGCCTTTTTATCTAAATTTTTCCCTAGGCATAAAATATCATCTATTAGGCAGGAAATTTCCATATTTGTGCAGCAAGAGGGGGAATCTTTGTATATGTATTTGGAAAGGTTCAACGATTTATTAATGCAATGTCCCCAACACGGTTTATAAGAGCTTAGATTAGTCCAGATCATTTATGAAGGGCTAGATTATTCAACAACGACCATGGTTGAGTCATTGTGTTCAGGGAGTTTTGATAGTAAAACTGTTGATGAGGCAATGACATTAGAATCAGATGCTAAATTTGCAGCTATAGCAAAAAGGTTAGAAGCCTTATAATTAAATCAATCTAGTTGTGGAATAGAACCCAAGTCATATTGGGAAGGACATACTGTTGAAGAGCAAGCCCATGCTCTTTACAATAACACTAGATATGGTAACCGACAGAAGTTTGACCCATATTCAGAAACCTATAATCTGAGTTGGAGTAACCATCCAAACCTTTCTTGGTCTAAGGGCCAAAATCAAGGTCAGTCTAGTAACACTCAGTTTCCCCCAGGTTTTGGTTATACTAAGAATCCTTCTGGACCAGCATAATTTCAGAGCCCTTCAGATAAGAAGATCATGAGTTTATAAGAGTCTCTTGCTATTTTAACTCATAACACTACTGATTTTCAGCAATCGGTTAGACAAGGTTTAAATGACAATAAAAAGATGATCCATGCTAACTCTCAGGCTATTTACGATTTACGAACCCAGTTTAGTCAAATCGCTGAGTCTTTGAGAGAAAGAGAAAAAGGCAAGTTCCCTAGTCAACCACAACCTAACCCTAGAGGAGTTCATGAGTTATCTTCTGACCATGTGAATTCAATTAAAGCCTTTAGGAGTGGTAGAGTAGTAGACAATAAGGTAACCTTGCCCGATAGTGAACATGTTGTAGTTCACCCTTCTGAGCCTATAGTTGAAGAGACTGGTAAAGTCTCTAAAAAGTCCAATGCGGTTCCAGCTGAGCCTGATTTTTTTCCCAAAGCACCATTCCCACAACTTCTAGTACCAACTAGGAAGGAATACAACTTTAATGATATATTGGAGATTTTTAAGCAAGTTAACAATAATCTTCCTTTATTAGATGCAATTAGGCAGATTCCTACTTATGCCAAGTTCCTTAAGGATCTTTGTACGCGAAAGCGAAAGTTTAGTGTACAAAAAAAAATCCTTTATAGATAGTAATGTGAGTTCAATTATCCAGAACAACACAACTCCTAAGTACAAATACCCAGGTTCCCCTACCATTTCTTGCACCATAGGTAACTACCATGTGGAGAAAGCGTTACTAGGACTTGGTGACATAAAACCTACCCAGATAACACTTCCGTTAGCTAATAGGTCTGTTAAAATTCCTCGTGGTATTGTCGAAGATGTTCTTATTGAGGTCGATAGGTTTATTTATCCTGTGGATTTTGTTATCCTAGATACCCAACATGTTCCTGACCCAGACAACCAGATACCTGTGATATTAGGTCGCCCGTTTTTAGCTACATCTAATACGATCATTAACTGTCGAAATGGTATTATGAATCTGTCTTTTGGTAATATGACTATTGAACTGAATATTTTCCATACTAATAAGAAACCCTCTGAGTTAGATGACACGTGCATTGAAGAGGTAAACATGATAGAAACATTAGTTCAGGAGTCATTACCAAACATCTTATCTGAAGATACACTAGAGAATTGCTTAACCCATTTTGGCTTAGATTTCGATGATGTTAGCACCATTGGTCAAGTGAATGCTCGGTTAGACTCTACCCCTGTGTTAGATACTAATAGATGGAAAGCTAAGTTTGAACCACTACTAGTTTCTAATTCTACCTTAATTCCTTCTTTAGAAGAGCCTCATAAGTTGGACCTCAAACCATTGCCAGATACTATGAAATATGTTTTTTTAGGCCCATCCGAGACTTTACCTGTAATTGTAGCATCCGACTTGGGTAGTGATCAGGAAAGTAGGCTAGTGATTGTACTTCAAGACAACAAGGAAGCTTTAGGGTGGACCTTAGAAGACATTAAGGGTATAAGTCCTACTGTTTGTATGCATCAGATTCATTTAGAGGATGACACCAAACCTTCTAGGGAGATGCAACGTTGACTGAACCCTAAAATGAAAGAAGTAGTTCGAACTGAGGTGCTTAAGTTGTTAGATGCAGGTATTATTTACCTTATTTTAGACAGTAAGTGGGTCAGCCCCGTTCAGGTTGTTCCCAAGAAATCAGGTATCACTGTAGTTCAGAATGAAAACAATGAATTAATCCCAACCCGCGTGACCACGAGGTGGCGTGTTTGTATTGACTATAGAAAATTGAACAAGGTCACAAAGAAGGACCACTTTCCCCTTCCTTTTATCGACCAAATGCTAGAGCGATTATCTGGACATAGTAATTATTGCTTGTTAGATGGCTACTCTGGTTATAATCAGATTTTTATTGCCCCAAAAGACCAAGAAAAAACTACCTTTACCTGTCCCTTTGGTACCTTTGCGTATAGACGCATGACTTTCGGGTTGTGTAATGCACCCGCTATTTTTCAGCGTTGCATGATGAGTATATTTTCTGACATGGTAGAACGGTTTTTAGAGGTCTTTATGGATGATTTTTCAGTGTTTGGTTCATCTCTTGATGAGTGCTTGCATCATTTGATATTAGTGTTGACTAGATGTAAGGAAAATAATTTAGTGCTTAATTGGGAGAAATGTCATTTTATGGTTCGATCAGGAGTTGTTTTAGGGCATATCGTATCTTCTAAGGGTATAGAGGTAGACAAAGCCAAAATAGACCTTATTAAGAATTTAAAGGTTCCCAAAACCATAAGAGACATTAGGTCATTCTTAGGGCATGCAGGTTTTTTATCGTCGATTCATTAAGGATTTTAGCTTGATTTCTATACACCTTTGCAATTTGCTTGCAAAAGATGTTAAGTTTGTCTTTGATGATGCTTGTTTAGAGGCTTTTGAGAAACTTAAGACTTTACTCACTACCGCCTCTATAGTCCAGGCACCTAACTGGAACCTACCCTTTGAAATCATGTATGATGCTTCAGATTATGCTATTGGTGTTATGCTAGGTCAACGAGAAAACAAATTACTTTATGTGATTTACTATGCTAGTAAAACTTTGAATGATGCCCAAATGAACTACACCACCACAGAAAGGAATTGTTAGCCATTTTTTTTTCCTTAGACAAGTTTAGGTTCTATCTCTTAGGTTCTAAGGTCATAGTCTTTACTGATCATGTTGTTTTGAAGTATCTTTTGTCCAAGAAAGATACTAAACCTAGATTGATTAGATGGATCCTTTTGTTGCAAGAGTTTTCTCTAGAAATTAGGGACAAAAAGGGTGCTGAAAATGTAGTAGCGTACCACTTGTCTAGGCTTGTCTGTGAATTCCCTGATGATTCCCCTCATGTGAAGGATAGTTTCCCTGATGAACAACTTTTTCTTGTTTCCAAATTACCTTGGTATGCGAATATAGTGAACTATCTTGTTGCTGGTCGAATGCCCCAACATTGGGGTAAACAAGATCATATTAGGTTTTTAGTCGAGGTTAAGCATTTCTTTTGGGATGATCCTTATCTGTTTAAGTATTGTCCAGACCAGATTATTAGGAGATGTATACCTGAGAGTGACCAATCCAGTATTATTTCCTTTTGTCATGATCATGCTTGTGGGGGTCATTTTAGTACTAAGGAAACCGCTGCTAAGATATTGCAGTGTGGATTCTATTGGCCTTTGTTGTTTAAAGACACCCTTCATTACTGTATTACTTGTGAGCGTTGCCAGAAGTTAGGAACCATTTCTCGTAGACATATGATGCCTTTGAACCCTATTCTAGTTATTGGGGTTTTTTATGTGTAGGAAATTGAATTTATGGGTCATTTTCCTAATTCTTTTGGTTATATTTACATCCTTGTCGCTGTAGACTATGTGTCTAAGTGGGTTGAGGCGGTTTCGTGTAGAACAAATGACCACAAGGTTGTGGTCCAGTTTTTGAATTATAATATATTTGCACATTTTGGTACACCGCGGGCTATAATTAGTGCTGGAGGGTCGCACTTTTGTAATAGACCATTTAGGATTTCGATGAAAAAATAAGGTATTACCCACAAAGTAGCTACCCCATATCACCCACAGACTAGCGGTCAAGTAGAGGTTTCCAACAGGGAGATAAAACGTATTTTAGAGAACACAGTTAATCCTAATCGGAAAGACTGGTCATTGAGGCTTATTGATGTTATGGGCTTACCATACTGCGTTTAAGACCCCCATTGGAATGTCACGTTATCGTCTAGTTCTTGGCAAGGAATGTCACCTACCCGTCGAGATAGAGCATAGAGCATATTGGGCTGTAAATCAACTTAATTTTTCGCTTGACAAGGCGGGAGCTCACAGGAAGCTCCAGCTCAATGAGTTGGACGAGATTCGTAGAGATGCATATGATAGTGCTAAGGAGTATAAGAACAAAATGAAACTTGTGCATGATAGAAAAATATTTTAAGAAAGTCATTTTCTTCGGGTCAAAAAGTTCTTTTGTATGATACTCGTTTGCATTTATTCCCCGGGAAGTTACGCTCTCGGTGGATGGGTCCTTTTATAGTTCGCACTGTTTTTCCTCATGGTGCTATTGAGATTGAGACACTAGATGGTAGTATTTCTTCAAAGGTTAACGGTCAGAGATTGAAACCCTTTTTAGAGTCTTTTCCTGCAGGTGATGTTGAGGAGGTCCCTGCTTACCTTGATTGACCATCAAGGATGTTGTTGTACATTAGTAAGTTTTTGTAGGTTTTTTTTTCTGTCTTATTCTCCAAAGAAGGATTGTTACGTTTCGCCCAGGTACTATCTTTCTGACTTACCTCTTTATTCCTCTAGTTACCTATATTGTTGGCATTGCACTTTAATTTGAAACTAGGTTTAAGTTTGGGGGTAAGGGATAAACTTTTAGTTGAAATAATAAAACTCCAAACTTTAGAAACTTGTGAACAATTCAGGGTGACACTAACCATTCTAGGTAGATGGAAACTTAGCTCTTTTTCTATAGGAATTGGTGTGCACAGCTAAATGGTCTATTCATAAAAGGATGCCTAGCTCAGGTGTTAGAAATAACATGATAGTTGTCACCATATCTCGGAATCTATCTTGACCATATCACCTTCTGTTTTTATTGTTGCAATTTTTGTGTTTCTCTAAATGATTTGGTGGGCCACCAGTATCAAATTGTTATCACCGCCAGGATGAAGTGTTTGAGATCAAGCCCCATTATTGTATTAGTTAGACCACTATTCCAAAAAAAAAAAAAAAAAAAAAAATAACAATCCAGTATTGACACTTTGATAGCAATATATGTGTTCTCCCTGTCTTCGTCTCCTAAGCAAGCGTGGAACGCAGGATCCATGAGAACTATCATGTACGATACTGATAAGGAGCATGCGCTTGGTTCCATTTGATCTAATCATGTTGTCAATACATTTAAAATATTTTCAATAAATTGACCGCTGGGACCCGTGTATATACCAGCTTAGTCGATATTAGTTTAAGGAATAAGACTAGTGGGAGCATATCTCAATCTATTCATTATGATGGCGACCTTCAGACAGATATAGGAAACATCGTTCACCTTAGTTAACACGCGCAAACTTCATTTTGTATATATCCATCTTCTAAATCTTTTCATGTGATTGTACTTTGATAGATTCTGAGTATTATGGTTGAATGACTATTTAAGTAGAGCCTTGAATTCTTGTATGAATTTTAGTGCGCTGAGTGAAAACTCGTGTACTGTAATTGGACTCATATAGGGTAATGATTCTTATAGGCGAAGAATTTAGTATGCCAACTAAATAGACTGTTTAATGTCTATCCTCAATCGTTCACAGGTAGCTAGGGTTTGGAGTATAGGTTTTATGGGTACACCTCTTGTAAACCCTCACGATACAAAACTCGTCTGATAGGGAGAACTATAGGTTTAAAGGCTTATTGCACAAGCTAAGTGCAATCGCGATGCCTGCGAAAGTGAGTTAGGATTTATTTTCTAGATTAGATTTGCTCGAGGACTAGAAAATAATAAGTTTGGGGGTATTTGATAGACACATTTATATGTCCAATTTGCTCTCAACTTTTATAGTGTTGGAACTCATTTTGTACTAATATTGTGTTTTTATGTATTTGTAGGTATTTTTGGAAAATAAACATTGTTGGAAAAATTGGCTCGAAAAAGTACTAAAGGCACCCATGCGTTGGATTACGGGCACCCACACATTTTGAATTCAAATTAAATTTTGGCGGGAGTTATTCTCTGCTCTATCTGTTTGATTTAGTTAACGTAATTTTTGGAAGAGTAAGGCGGAAAATACTCTTACATTATAAGAGATATACACCAATTAAAGATTCAAACAAGAAATCAAAGATTCGTTCAAGTCAAAAAAAAAAAAAGGATAGAAAATATTCAGCGAGATTTTCTTCCCTATCTCAACTGATTTATGGTTATCGTGTAAGAATATTGGAGGAGCAAACAAGGACACAACGTATTATCTTGGGTTTTAAGAAAGGGAAGAATATCACCAAAATCAGAACCATGCAGGAAGAAAAATGTCTGAGAATTAAAGAAGAGATGCTCCCGAGATTTTGAACATTAAAACGAAGATTTAGAGAGGATTCAATGAGCTGTGGGTGTTCGATTATAAATAGAGAGGATTGGAGAGCATTAGGGAGGTATCAGAGAGTATTGGGAGAGCTCAGAAGAAGCCAAAGATCGAAAAAAAAAATCCAGGAAAATATTTTTTCTGCTGTTGTAAAGAAGAAGACGAAGAACAAAGGCTCCAGAAAACTTTCGCTGGAACTGTCGCTGAACCTGTTGTTTATACTTTTGAATTTCTGAAGCGTCCCTGGTCCGTTCTTTATTTCTGTTTTCTTCAGTAACGCATAGAACAGTCTCTGTAACGCTTATAAGCGTATATGTTCTCCTGTTTTACCTCTATTTCATTATTGTAAACACTTTTTGAGCTATGAAAATCTATTTTGAGGGTGTTTCCAATACAATGAGGAGCTAAACCCCATCTCAGAGGCGACGGAGGAAGCTAATTTTCCAAAGATTATGTGGTAATGTTTATTTAATTAATCTATGCAATTTATTTATGATTAATAGCCTTGGTAAAAATTGAATTAATGATTTTCGTTAAGCAATTGTGATTTCGTTAGATGGTACATGCTTTGGCCTAGGTTTTAGATGTTCCATGCTTTTGTTATACAATTGTTCTTTCGAAAATCTACTTGTTGCTATATTTTAGAATCAAATTAAACGTAGAATTGCATAATTATAATTATTGAATTTAATCATTTTAAAAATTGAAAATTAGTGGAATCCTAGCCTCAGTTTTCTCTCAAATTAATTATCAATTTTATTTGAGTTTTGCTATTTTTAGTCTTAGAAATTAGATTTAAAAACAATTTTTCACAAGTTCGAAAACAAACCCTATTTACCACAATCTACAATCACACCAACTTTCCACAGGTACTCATACCTCCTCTCAAGGGAAATCCCCTCTACCTTTATACCGCTTTCAGAAGCCTAGCCATAAGAGAGGTCTTGGCGCAAGACAGGGGGAACGATAACCTATCACCCATATAGTACATTAGTCGGGTACCGAAGGACGCCTAGCTGCGATACGCCAAAGTCTAACAAGCATGTCTATCCCTGATATACGCGGCGCAAAAGTTAAGGCCATACCTTCTGATGCATGAAACCATTGTTATTGCAGCGGCAAACCCGATCTCATACCTCGCGATGAAACCAATCCTGACGGAAGGACCGCGAGATGGCTCCTACAGTTGTCCGAGTTTGAACTCAAATATCAAAATCCTAGAGGTTTCCGAGGGAAGGCAATTGCCGACCTTTTGGCTGCTTTCCCCGGATGCGACGATACGTCCACCCACAATGACGTGTTAAAGGAAGTAGCAGAGATGGAAGGAGACGCCTGGATCATGTCCTTTGACGGATCCTCATACGAGAAATTTGGGGGAGTCGGCATCGTATTTGAAACACCCACTGGAGAGCTATTATCATATGCCTTCAAGCTAGACTTTCATTGTAGCAACAACGTGGCCGAATACGAAGCAATGATACTGGGATTGAGAATAGCCAAGGAACTCGGCCTCGGGAATTTAGAAATAAAAGGATATTCCAAGTTAATCATCATCCAAGTAAAAGGTGAGTTTCAAGTGAAAGAGGCGCACTTAGAAGCATATCGAGCAGAAGCACAAAGCCTAACGGTTCAGATGGGATCGACCATGGTTGAACACACAACAAGGAGCTCTAACAGGCACGCTGATGCATTAGCCACGCTTGCATCAAAGATCAAATTGAATGTCAAGGAGGAAGGAACCGTGAAATAAAGTGAAGAGAGTTACCTAGCACTTGGAGGGAAAACGCGACATTCGAAGACGCATACGATTAGCGAAAGGTATACCTGGAGGATCCCGTAGGGACCAACGAAGAACATACAATCCCAATAAAAGTGTTAAAACAATTCATAACAGTCTGAGGTGCATTCTATCATACAGCACCGGGAGGATCCTTGGAACGTTGCTTGAGCAAAGGGAAATGGAGGAAACGATACAAAAAGAGCACAAGGAGTTATGACGGCAGACGGATAATATCCGTCTACATCGGCGATTACAAAGACTAGGGGTGTATTTTCCCAGCATGGCATCCCAAGCAACAGCCGTCCAGGACAGCTGCAGAGACTGTCAAGCACCGCCGCAACCGGCTGAGGTATGTATGGAAGAAGAAGACGATTGGAGGAAACCATATATAGATTTTATCCAGCGTGGTAAATTACCCGAAAGAAGAGCAGCACTCAAAATGCAAAAGAAATCCAGGATATTTTTCATAAATGAAGGGATTCTGTGTAGAAGGAGTTACATCAATGCGGTCATGAGATGTCTATCGAAAGAGGAGGTAATAAAATTCATGACCAAATCGCATGACGCAAAACATCAAGGAATGCGCAAGTTATTCCTACAAATCTACGAGGGAGGCTTTTATTGTCCAACCATGGAGAATGATATGGAAATGTACATGAAGAGGTGTCTAAGTTTTCAAACCCACGGACCTCTAATCCATGCACCCCACTCCCAACTGCACAACATTGTCACGCCTTGGCCGTTCCACAGTTGGGGCCTGGACCTGATTGGGCCGATAAACCCAAACTCCTCAAACCGACACAAATACATCATCACCGCAATCGAGTGTAACTCAAAATGGGTGGAGGTAATCCCTATTAAAGATTATGCATGAGAAACCATCGTCGCTTTCATCAAAGAGGATATAATATGCGGATTCGGAACTCCAATGATCATCAGAGCGACAATGCCACGTCGTTCGTCAACAAGGATGTTTATAACCTATTGGAACAATAAAACACTCGGCTACATACATATACTCCATATTACCCGCAGGGAAATGGCCAGGCGGAAGCCACCAACAAAACATTGCTAAGAATCCTAAGCAGGACCGTGCATGATCACCATAGGGAATGACACAAGCAGTTGCCACTAGCATTATGGGCATGTCGTATTTCTAAACACAGCTCGCCGGGAGCGTCACCTTACTCCTTAGTCTATGGGGAATATTCCATTCTACCGGAGAAATCTCCATCCCTTTGGCAAGAGTTGCCATGGCAAGCCTAACTACGCCAGACGCGGTTAGTCGTTTTGCCCACCGTGGACACTATAGAGGAAGGAAGAGCTCGCGCCAAACTTTTTATTGAAAAATACATGAAGGGCATAGCCAACCATTACAACTAGAAGGTCAGGGAGAGAGTTTTCAAAGTGAACGACCTAGTAATCAAAATTGTATCACATGTAAAGCGGAAGGAAAGCACCGGGAAGTTTGCAGCCAACTGGGAGGGACCCTTCATAATCAGAAAAACTGTGGAAAGCGGATGTTACCACTTAAAGAGGATGGATGGACCCAAGTTTAAGACACCCATCAAAGGCAAGTGGCTAAAAGGGTTTCATGCATGATCAATACCATGGAAAAGGTTTTTCTATCTTCAATAAAAGAAAGTTTTTTTATCTTATTTGCCTCTGAGGTTGAATGTTATGGTCACAAAAGCGACAGAGCGCAAAACGCCCATGTTCGACCACTAAGATGAATAATACAATAGTCAAAAGAGCGGCAGAGGGCAAAGCGCCCCTGTTCGACCACTTAACTGAATACTTGAATGGTTACAAGAGCGGCAAAGAGCAAAGCGCCCCTGCTCGACCACACAACCAGAATGCCACAATGGTCACAAGAGCGGCAAAGGGCAAAGCGCCCTTGTTCGACCACTTAACTGAATACTAAAATGGTCACAGAGTGAAAGAGGGTAAAGCGCCCATGTTCGAATAACACAATGGTCACAAGAGCGGCAGAATGCTAAGCGCCCTTATTCGACAACTTAATTGAATACTACAATGGTCACAAGAGCCGCAGAGAGAAAAGCGCTCATGTTCGACTACTCAACCGAAATACCATAATGGTCACAAGAGCGGCAGACGGAAAAACGCCCATGTTAGATCACTCAACCGGAATGCCACAATGGTCACAAGAGAGCCAGAGGGCAAAACGCCCATGTTCAACCACTTAACTGAATACCATAATGGTCATAAGAGCGGCAGGGGGAAAAGCGCCCATGTTCGACCACTTAATTGAATACTACAATCGTCACAAGAGCGGTAGAGGGAAAAGCGCCCCTGTTCGACCACTCAATCGGAATGCAAAAATGGTCATAAGAGCGGCAGAGGGCCAAGCGCCCCTGTTCGACCACTTAACTGAATACCACAATGGTCACAAGAGCGGAAGAGAACAAATCTCCCATGTTCGACCACTTAGTTGAATAACACAATGGTCACAAAAGCTGAAGAGGGTAAAGCCCCCCCATTCGACCACTTAATTTAATACTACAATGGTCATAAGAGCGGCAGAGGGAAAAGCGCCCATGTTCGACCACTCGACCGGAATGCAATAATGGTCACAAGAGCGGCAGAGGGAAAAGCGGCCATGTTCGACCACTTGACTGAATACCATAATGGTCACAAGAGCGGAAGAGGACAAAACGTCCATGTTCGACCACTTAGCAGATAATACAATGGTCACAAAAGTTGTAGAGGGTAAAGAGCCCATGTTAGAACACTCAACCGGAATGCCACAATGGTCACAAGAGCGCCAGAGGGCAAAACGCGCATGTTCGACCACTCAACTGAATACAATAATGGTCACAAGAGCGGCATGGGGAAAAGCGCCCCTGTTCGACCACTTAACTGAATACCACAATATCCAGAAGAGCGGCAGAGGGCAAAGCGCTTCTGTTAGATCACTCAACCGGAATGCCACAATGGTCACAAGTGCTCCAGAGGGCAAAAACACCCATGTTCGACCACTTAACTGAATACCATAATGGTCACAAGAGCGGCAGGGGGCAGAGTGCCCCTGTTCGACCACTTAATTAAATACTACAATGGTCACAAGAGCGACAGAGGGAAAAGCGCCCATGTTCGACCACTCAACCGGAATGCAAAAATGTTCACAAGAGCAGCAGAGGGAAAAGCGCCCATGTTCGACCACTTAACTGAATATCAAAATGGTCACAAGAGTAGAAGATGGAAAAACGCACATGTTCGACCACTTAGTTGAATAACACAATGGTCACAAGAGCGACAGAGGGCAAAGTGCCCCTATTCGACCACTTAATTGAATACTAAAATGGTCATAAGTGCGGCAAAGGGAAAAACGCCCTTGTTTGACCACTCAAATGGAATGCCATAATGGTCACAAGAGAGCCAGAGGGCAAAGCGGCCCTGTTCGACCACTTAACTGAATACCACAATGGTCACAAGAGCGGAAGAGGATAAAGCGCCCATGTTCGACCACTTAGTTGAACAATACAATGGTCACAAAAGCTGCAGAGGGCAAAACATTCATGTTAGACCACTCAACCGGAATGCCACAATGGTCATAAAAGCGCCAGAGGGCAAAACGCCCATGTTCAACCACTTAGATGAATACCATAATGGTCACATGAGCTGCAGGGGGAAAAGCGCCCCTGTTCAACCACTTAATTAAATACTACAATGGTCACAAGAGCGGCAGAGGGAAAAGCGCTCATGTTCGACCACTCAACGGGAATGCCACAATGGTCACAAGAGCAGCAGAGAGCAAAGCGCCCTTGTTCGACCACTTAACTGAATACCACAATGGTCAAAAGAGTGGCAGAGGACAAAGCGCCCATGTTCAATCACTTAGTTGAATAATACAATAGTCACAAAAGCGGCAGAGGGAAAAACGCCCCTGTTCGACCACTCAACCGGAATGCCACAATAGTCACAAGAGCGACAGAGGGAAAAACGCCCATGTTCTTCCACTTAATTGAATACCACAATGGTCACAAGAGCGGCAGAGGGCAAAACGCCCTTGTTCGACCACTTAATCGAGTAATACAATGGTCACAAGAACGACAGAGGGAAAAGGGCTCATGTTCGACCATTCAACTAAAGTACTACAAGAGCGGCAGAGGGAAAAGCGCCCATGTTCGACCACTCAACCAAAATGCCATAATGGTCACAAGAACAGCAGAGGGCGAAGCGCCCTTGTTCGACCACCTAGCTAAAAAGTACAATAGTCACTAGAGCGGCAGAGGGCAAAGTTCCCATATTCAACCACTCAATCAAACATCCACGGCATACTCCAAACATCCAAACCGGCGTATTCTATCAAAAAGGGAAGAAGGCGAAAAAATAGCACAACATGTTTAAAAAAAAAGAGGAGTGAAATAGACAAGCATTCATATAACATTACCATGGGTACCAAAAGTAAGTAAAGAAACTCGCGCGACTCGAACACATATACACGCGATCTAAATTTCACTTATCACATTCCATTTCCTCCCGAGCATTAAAGGACTCCAACAGGGGCGCACAATCGTTGTTTTTAGAACTTAGAGCATTGGCGTATTGATCCATGTTATGCAACTACAATGACTGACTGACATCAAACACACACCGTAAGTGTTTCCACAAGGTGAGCGTATCCGCTCACGTCGGCCATAAATATAACACTTTTGAGGTTACGAAGCTCCAACTTCAGGTTGGATATAACCACCTGATCGGCCCGAGCAAAATGAGTGTCAGTCATTGCGAGCGGTGTACGTCGGCCATGGATCTAGTTCCACAAATTGTAAAAATTGAAACATATCCATACATTGGAAGTAAGTTTCAACCTACGTTCACGATAATAGTGGTGGTGTTCAAAAAATAAAAGAGGAAGCAATCGACCCTCGTGACATGCCTTTTATAAAAGACGATCCACGTCTGTAAAGTGGAAATGGGAGATACTATTCTCATGATCAAAACAGTCAAACACAACACTCAGCACATTAGACATCTGCGTCAATCGAGTAATCTCCACAACCAAACAATCCCGCGACATATGATAAAGAGGGAAGATAATATATACTATGTCAGAACAGATGAGAAGCAAGAAGAGAATAAAATATTAAGGTTGAAATACCTCAATAAGGAAAGAAATATATAATAAACACGAGTGTAGGTTACGGCTACACATTCAATACTACATTCAATAAAGTATTAAAGCACCAGTAGGCATTAATAACATTCTAGGGGACATCAAGAGGAATATAGGATTAATCGTTCTGACTAGCGATCACCGCGCGACAAGCCTCTATCTCTCGGTCTAAATCCCTAATCATAAGGATAACTTCATCGTACAACCGAGTAGCTAAATAGCGCCGAGTGACTGCTTCAGTATGCAAACGATAAATATCCTGAAGAAACCGATCAGAGGCATTGGCACTACGAGCAATCTCGAGAGTCGCATCATGTTCCCTAAAAGCAGCCCGCATGGCAACACGATGGCTTAGCCTATGAGTCATCAATATCCCCACTTCATCTTTCAGCACTAAAAGTCACGTTAATTCGTCACGCTTATCAAGCGGTGCCACGAGGGAAGGCACAACATCCATGGTCAAAGTATATTCGTGAAGTTGATGAGGCATGCTCAAACGAAAGAGACAAGAAAGAGTAAATGTGTGTGTAAATAAAGAAAATGAGAAAGCAAAGAAAGGTTTAAATAGAAGAGGCAACGAATATTTATTACCACATGGTCAAAAAAAAAACAGTCACAGAAATAAAGGCGTCTAGGAATTACAAATCCCTACAAAATATACAATAAAAGATACTACCACAAATAATTCGTTCGACTCTGCCAACATTGCACGACGAATTTCTATCTCCCGATCTAAATCTTTCATCATAAGAAAAACCTCCTGATACTGAGAGTTGGCAGCACACCGCCTCTCATGAGCCTCAGAAAGCAGACGATTGATGTTACCCATAATACGAGCATCAGCATAAGCCTTCCGAGCAAGTTCAAACGTTTCATGTTGATCCCTCCAAGCGTCATTCATGGCATCCCAATGAGCTAACCTACGGGTCATTAACATCCCTACCTTGTCTTTCACCACTCTAAGTCGCTCGAGTTCTTTACGTGCGTCCGAGGTCATGACAGTAGTGGCTACCGGAACCAAAGTTATTATATACCTATGTAGCTCGTGAGCCATCCTTCACAAGGCAAAGATAAAAGGAACACTTAAATAAAATCAAACACCATGCACAAGACAGGCACGTAACTCAAGGGAGAACTTTAAATAGGAATCCAGGACAGATACAACTATGCGTCTATAAAATAGATGAAGCATTTAATTACAAGATAATCATAAAAATTACAGTCGCAACTATAACACTCATGACCAAAAAAACACGAAGCAACTGCAATCACAACATGCAGAGACCGGAGCAGCTTAGCAGTACAAGGGTTATCTTCATCAAGTTGCCAACGCGTCTCATTAGCTTCCATAAGAATACGTTCAGCGATATTCAACTCGTCATTGGCCAAGCCGTATACACACAGTGTCGCTTCATAAGCACTACCATCCCAATCATGAATGGTGAACGCCTGATAGATAAGACCCGCCTTATACCACCGGGCGACCACTTCATTGCGAGTGTCGTACACGGCTTCCCATCGCGCTTCAGCCTCAACTCTATCGACAATCAGGTGATGTAGCTTTTGTTCCAAATTGTGAATAAGAGCAGCAGTCGCAGGGTAAGCCATCAAGAAAACTAAACAAAATAAGAACAATACGAGAACTATTTATAAATAGACAGCCCACATTATAATAAAATATCTTGAAATGCAAACTAATAAATACACAAACAAAATAAATATTAAGAGTAAAACAACCACTTAAGATAGTTAAAATTCCATAATAAAAATCATCAAAATCCCAAATCAGTTTTTTTTTTAAGAACCAACCAAATCTAAGATAAACACAAACATATTACAAACACTCAATACCAAAGAGAACAAACTTAAACCCCCTCAAAAGCGGCCAAATCTCGTTTTTTGTGCTCAATATCTTCACACACCCGGGTCACAGCAGCTTCAGCTTCACAAGCCTTCTGCATAGATGTTGAAACGTCGACGAGAAGCTTCTTCAGAGCAGTCCTATTTTCTTGAGCCACTTTAGTCAGATCCTTTGGGATTTGATCTAACTCAGTGATCTGAGCCGGAAGGGTTAAACGCGGTTCAAACTTCACCTTCACTGTATCCAGCAATTGGGACAACCATGCTATAGGAAACTGAAGTCCTACGCCGGTTTGAATAGAAGATTTCCATTCATTTAGCTTACCAACAGAAGCAGGAGCATCATGAACTCGGGAAAGCCTCTCTGTAGCTTCAAGCAAACCCTTATCCATGAAGACTAAAGTCTTTATATCCTTAATTATACCCTCGTTCACCATATGACTGCTTCGCTCGACGATCATCCTGTAAGTCCGAAGGGACCCAAAAGTCATGTACTAATCTATAATTCTTAGTTACCACGGCTTCGTCGGCACTTACAACTGAAGGGTAGTAAAAGGAAGGATCTTCCGGCGTAGCGGGGACAAAATCATTCCCCACAAGCCACGCGCATTTAACATTGCTCGTGACACTGGAAGCATCATTTTTAAACGTGACAAAAAACATAATAACAATAATAATAATAAATGAAGGGAACCAACCTCAGAAGCTTGGGGAGTAGAAGACGACACGCGAGCAGGAGAATGCTCGTAATGATCAGAAGGAGGATGATAAGAACTCGAAGACGACTTCGAACCACCAGCAGAACCTAAAAAAAATAAATAATAATGGATTATAAATAGGACAAAAACACAAAAAAGCATACAATAGGGCAACAAAATGGACGTATAAATAGGAAAAACAAAATATATATGCCTTAACACCAAATCAAAAGGGACAAACATAGAATAAAGAAAGTAACACGTGGAAGGCAAAGAACAATAATTACCAGAAGGAGATAGATTTTTTTCAGAACGCACAGGTCCCTGAGATGCACCAGGATGAGACTGGGACGAACCACTACGACTACATGAACCAAGCAAGCTGGTAGGCGTTTCCTGAGGATGACTCTGAGAACGAGTAGTGGTAGCCAGTAGAGGGCTAAGAGAAACAACATGAAGACTGATAAGTGCATAATTTATATATTTTAAGTATCATTTCCTTATACTTATTTGCTAGATTTTATGTGAATTACCGTGTGTTAGTATTACTTTCATAGTTTACGTGTTTTATTAGGTTACATCTCTGAAACAAGTGAAATAGAGCTTTACAAGAGAAGAATTTCCAAAGACCCAATGGAACTCAGTCTATTCCAGGATTTCTACCCTCTATCTTGTAGAAAATTGCATTACGAAGCCGACGGCGAAAGAACGAGGTCATTCCGACTTCTTCTGAGAAAGTTATGAGTGAAACAAGAACTAAAGGTAAAATGGTCATTTCAAGGGAAACGCCTATTGGAACTTCGTCGTATGATAAGGGCAGACATGTTTTGGATCATGCTACATGCAGCAGATCCTATTACTCGGGGAAGGAATTTGCTAAAGGCACCTGCATTTTTACTTAGGCTTCCAATAATTTGAATTTTGAAGAAATCATCATCAAATTCACTTGGATCTGACATCTTCTTCTTCTCCACGAACAAAGCAGTGATGATGCTGCTGTGATGATCATGATTGTGATGATGATTCTTGGTTAAAGGGACTTGAAGATCGGGAATGGTGTAGTAAGGTTAGTGAGGCTGTTATAAGGCACGGGTTGGAGCTAAGATTGTGTTTCTAAACAAGAAAACGAAGAATATGCTGAGAATGTCATTAATGGTTGAAGGTAATTTATGATGTGATGGTGTTGTTGGTATTCGAGTAGCAGTCTGTGGTGATTTCTATCATGGTAGAGAGGGTGTGATGGGGGCATTCGATTGATGAGGCAGTGAGAGAACCAAAGAATCTGTGATAGAGCTCAACTGCTTCAGTGATGGAATATGTTAGAGGCAGTGAAGACGAAAAGAATATGAACTAGTAGCTCAGGCTAGGGAGGAAAGTTTGCCGCTGATTTGAAATGAGTGGAAAAGGTAGAAGGAGTCTGTGGTTCACGAAACAGAGAATAATGGTTGTTCCCACCATTGATGATGAACTTGTTGGTGGTAGTCGTTCTCGATCCTGGCAGTGAGACGTTGATGGTAGTAGAATCTGCTGGAGTCGAGCGGAACTAACAAGTGATAAGTCAGGGAAGAGTTCAAGTTAGATGCAAAGACCTGAGTCTTGGACGGAGATAAGTTAGGTAGTAAGGGACTTGGTTAAAGCGTGTGTGCGGTTTTTAGGGAATGAATTGAAGCATAAGGCAACCGACTTCGTGTTGTTTCTAGAGTTTAAAAATTCGGTGATTGAATCTGTGTCTTGGACGGAAAGAAAAAAAGAGGCGGTGATTTGGCCTCTATAAATAGGAACCGTAAGCCTCATACACACAGATCTCTGGACAGACATGACCTTCATCTACAGACACGGACAGATTTAGACCTTCACGTACAGGAGATATCTTCACGGGGAGATATCTTCACGGACTAACAAGTAGAGATGGTTTTCTTTGTGTTTCAAAACTAATGAACTTATTATCAATGTTTTGTCTCTCTCAATGTTTTATCCTTCTCAATAATTTTTCATGTTCTATGCCACGTATAGTGCATCGTTTGATTAGTAGAGGAACTCGTTGAAACCCTACTTTAAACCGTTTTACGAATATTCTTTGACTCTTTATGCCACATATAATTAGTACTTCGAAATTCTACCTTAAGTTGAGAACAACCAATTCTTTTTGAAAATTCTTTGTTCGTTCTTAAACGAAAAATCTTCCGTGTATTAGTAGCTAGATTTTCTATTTTACATGAGTAAAATCGAGACCCTTTGTGACGAACGCAAATAAACCCTAATCTACAACGGATTCCCGAAACCTTAACGCTTTCCTCTTATCGATTTCCAACTTTATTAAATAGTTTTAATTCACTCGTTAATTTAGCTCTTTATAAAAAAACCTAAAAAAATATTTTAATTAATTTTAATATACACTCCTCGTGGAAACGAACCGTATTTGCTCTTGTCTACATCTTTCGACACTGTGCGCTTGCGGTAAAACAAAGTCGGTTTTCCGACGCATCACAGACGAGGATAAATGACACCACTAGACAAGTCGACACCCAAACTGTGAATACGATCCACGAAAGTGGAAGAGGTCGGAATAGTGACAACTCGAGTTTTGGCCTGTAAAGGAGACATAGGAGGAGAAGTATCGGCCGAGGAAGATCGGGGAATACATGGAGTTGGTAAAATACTCGTATCACGCTTAGCTTTCTTAGATTTACGACAAAGTGACCACTTGTGTTCATGAATGTTAAGATATTCCTCCACCATAAAGGAGTGGGGCTTGTACCCAACAGAATCGGCAAGGTCCCTGATAACACCAAAAAAAACGGGGGGCGGGGGGAGGGGGAGGGGAGGGGAAAGGGGGTTCCTTTCCCTTTTTTCTAAAAAAAAAGAGGGTACTCAGATAAAGAAATACCTAGTTAGAAGAGCCCGGGACTGGCTGAAGTGCTTGGACTTTGCTCGACTTTCTGTTCTTTTTTTAAGCCCATTTTTCAACAACTCTTGATCAGACGGGGTATCCCAACTAGTAGTCAAAGGAACCAAGGAACAACCCTTCGAACCAGGCATAAGGCCCAACTCAAGAGCTATCGATTTATTTAACTTAATACGGCACGACACATGCATCAACCTAAGGTCATCCGATGACAATGTTGATGGAGGGACCGGTTCACGAAGAAGAAAATTCAGAGCCTACTTCCGAATTTCTGTTTGAAATGAATACAAATTGGAAGGGACAAAAAGCTCTTGCGTCGGAGAAGACTAAAGGAAAAAAAAAAGTAATCGCTCGATCCGCCAAGTGCTTCTCTCCTTTGAACACAAAACGGTCGAAACTAACTTTAACATCGGTTTCCTTATTAGAATACGGATCCGGATAGAGAGACGGGACTCCTTGATCAAATCCCAGCTACCGAGCCACGCGATCAGAATTATAAGACATTGCTACAAACTTACCCAAGTAAAAACCAGGGAAATAACCAGGCAATACAGCCATGACAGAGTCAAAGTCGTCACTAGCTAAAAATTGCTCAGAGTTCAGAGTCACGTCTGCAATCTTAGTGGTAAAATCATAGGGGAGAGGACCAAAACGGTCGTCGTGATAAGGAAAAGGCTTGAATTCTTTAGCCACGTCCACATAATCCTTAAGAGTACTCCCATATTTTCTCCATTTCCCGCACCACAGGGCCATGCGAGGATAACAGTAAGAAGAAGGAACCATATCAAAGATACCATCTTCTCTCTCAACTCTTTCAACACGACGAACGGTTAAGTCATTAGTTTAAAGAGCGTACCTGGGAAATCTCATTCCCAAGCTTGAAGGAAATTTGACGCGACATAGGTGTCAACATTATGACGGGCTCCCACTCTCTGAATGTATTTAGAAAAAAGATCCAGTTGACGATACAAACCACCCAAGAACAAAGTGCCAAAGGAAATAATACGCCTCGAGAAATCAGTACAGCCATCGGCACGAGCTCATTCTTAATGGTGTCTCAGGGCTTGTGCTCAAAAGCGTCGTGACAAAGCCAGTAGAGAAGAAAAGTTACTAGCTCAGCGCGGGCATTCTTCTCCTCTTGGATGGGGGAGCTGACCTATCCGTCTACGGGATTGGGAGCCTAATACTTCCTCCATAGAGGGAAAGAAGCGTGTTTATTCTTATTGGTCTTAGTACCATGGCAAGAAAGATTCTCATCTCGAGAGGGTCGGCCTGATACAGTAATAGAACCCTTCACAGCATCGGTCATCATCTTCTCACTGATAGGGCGGGCTTCAACTTTCTGTTTCGGTCCCGAAGTAAGGATAACCTTGGATTTCCCTTTATCCGATTTAGCTATCTTCCCCTTTACAAGGTGAACATCTT
>JAJJMC010006817.1:328240-510127 GCA_023531435.1 Papaver californicum
GTATTTCCCGAGATCTACCCTCACAGCCAATCAAGTAAGCACACAGAGTCCTATTTGAATCATTCATAGCTTCGGAGATAGCCTCCTTATGATACAAGTGAGAACCATGAATCAACAATCCCATTAAAGCCACAACATCCTCCAATACAAGAGCCGCCTCACCCCAAGCAAAAAAGAAAGTGTGAAACCGAGAAACCCAGAGCGAATAAAGCCTGACCATGTCACTTTTACATATGAATACCACACGATGAAGGGGCACGTCTATAGCGTCTTCTATCTCCAAATAACGTATCGTGGCTAAATGATCAAAGTTGGAATGGATTTATGCGAACCAAGACTTCCAGAAAGGAAAAAATTCAGCGGAAGAGCGTTGATCTATAGTCGGAAGGTAATAATCTCCACGATGAATGGCTATGCGCGAAATGTTGTTGTAGGGGTGACGGGGAAGGGCGTCTTCCTCTGGATACATAAGCCATTTAGGGGATGCAAAAAAAGGTATTAAAGCCGGGTTGGTTAAACGGGAATCGAGATAGTCGTCATTCGGCGCAACCCACGTACCATCTGAGAAGAAGGGGGGTTACATAGGGGTGGAAAGATCTCAGTTGCCGAGGATTTCCATGATAGAATACAAATGACCATCAGCCGGAAAACGCATCGTCAGATTGGTCGCTCTACTCGGACCCCGCTTGAGACTCTGTCTCTCTCGCTTCTTCCTCTTCGTCCACTGAAGAACGTTGAGGGGAATCGTCTGACATCAGGAGTGATAAAGTGTGGATATGCAGTAAAAAATTGAATGAAGTGGTAAAGAAGATACTGTAAATATATATATATATATGTAGCTGAGACCTTCCCTTGACTAAAGTAAGATGACTGCTTAGATCAGGGTAACTGAAGAGATTGTGAAGAACGTGTTAAGAAGATAACCAAGGAGAATTGCTTTAAAAGTGGATTTTGACTATTGGGTTATCCAATGGTGGGGGCTAATGTTAATACCTGAAAAAATAACTACCCATGGATATGGGGAGTCACTCTTACTAGATGGGCTTAAGCTCATTATCACCTTATCAATTTAAGGGTCAAGTCAAAACACTTAGGAATATGCCAATGGGGCATGAGGATAAGAGAGGAATAAGAGGATAAGTTGGAGCAAGAATGACAAATGGCAATTTTTCAATAATGATAGATTAAAGGGGGGGCATGTGTGCAAGAGGATTAAAGGGGAAAGCCTATAAAAGGAAAAGAAATAGTATAAGAAGAATGTCTTCTTTTTGGGTGAACCAGACACGTAGAGGGAAGGGTGTAGTCCTTGACGTGACTAGGATTAGTCTCCCCATTCACAAATTTACCCCAAAACACATGGCGTACCTCCTTTGTTAGGCATTAACCCATCTTCTTTCATATTTATTATGGAACCATAGTGATCTGCGTGTAACTTTCCTTGATGAAACCGTACATAATCCAAACGATTTTTTCTGGTCGAGGCTCATGTATCCACCAAGAATTCCTGAAAAAGTTTTCCGCCTCTCAAGATTGTTAAATATTATGTTCTACACTGGAAGAGTCGATAACTGGATAAATGTATATGAGTTACTCTTGTATCTGTGTATTTTTTTTGCAGCAACATCTCATTGTGCAAGCTCAATACTCAAACCTAGCTCTCCATTAGGGAATAAAAAAACATAATGTAAAGATATGTAAACAGGATTGCATTCATCTATTCTTGTTAAGCCGTTTCCATCTTTTAGGTGTAGCAAAATATCTCGAGTTGTTTTTACATCTCTGGGATTTTCAGGCACGATAACAAATACTTCTTCTATCGCTGGCAAATTATAATCCGTTGACCGGAGTTTTCATTAAATAACGAGACACTTTAACTATTTTGTCAGATGGAGCCCGCCTATCTTTTAAGATATCATGCGCCTGACGATATAAATGAATGAATCTGTTATGTTTATGTAGAATTTCCTGGATTATACTTAGTATTTCGTTATCTAAACCTGGATTTTTTTTGACGTATGTCTAATGCATGATTTGGATCATATAAAAATAGTTGTGAATAAATGGCATCCCCTATTTCTTTTGGCATCAGGGATCCACTGTAATATCGCAATTCACCATGTATTGAGAAGCATGGTGGACCACCTCCCTTTGATGCCCTAGTGTCATATTTGCATCCAAGACTTTTAAATGCGTTAGCAGCATTGTAGTTCCTAATACCTTGTCGAAACCACCTTGAACGTCCATCTAACCCCAATAACTTCGAAGGAGGTCCACGGAGTGGCGGTAACTGAATTTTTCCTCTGTGACAGCATATCCCAAATTCATGATTCTTAAATGATGTATCAGATAATTTCTCATCAAGCCAATGCAATGCACCATAAAATGGGAAGGGAACATCCATTTTTCCAAGATAGTTTCTTCCAACCTTACTAACAGCTGAACGTGCCTTCCTTCCGGGTTTGCGTTTATTTCCAGCGGTAGTACGTACATTATTGAACCGACTAGTTCATTGTTGTTTTCATCATCAAGACTGTCTTCGGAAGAAAAGTAATGGTCAATGTAATCATCGGATGAGACAACTGGAACTGGAACAAAACTGTTGAAAAATAAATAACAAAACACATCATTAGATGAATACCCAAAAAGAATTCGTATAAGATAAATCTACCACATTACATTTTGTTATCATTTGTTGCGGATTGTGCACCGGTTAGTCCTGTTTGAATGTTGTTATCCACTTCAGATGCATTCATCTGCAATAAAACAAAGCTTAATAGAACAACCTTTCTGTTTGAATTAATATAAATAATCAAATACAAATATATACTCAGAAAGTTCTTGCCTGATCAGCACACGCGGCTTCAATGTAAGAATTTGTTGGTTGTACACCTGCTATAGAAGGTTTAGCTGTTTTTATTTTTCTTTTTAGTAATGACGATCCTGCAATTACAACTAATATTAATTATAAGGCAGTCATAAAATAAAATCAAATAACGATAAATATCATGTTGAATATTTTTTTACATGTGATTGTATTGGCGTCTTTACTTTTCTTTTTGATGATTGTTTCTATGTTTGTATCACAATTTGTTCTATGACATGTCCTTGTTCATTGCCAGTTGGATTATATTGTAGATTTACTTGTTCAGAATATATTTCCACAGTTTTGTTCACTACAGCTCCTTCCTGACATGTTTTATGATGTTTCTCTCTTTGCCTACGTGCTTGTTGTACCAAGTATACTTCCTATAAACTCTAGAACAATATCGTTGATGCTTCTCTTTTCTTAGTTGGAATTACTTGTCCTTCTTTCGATCTTTGTTCGCGTGTATGTTGTACCAAACCTACTGCCTATAAAATATGAACATAGAATTATGTATTAGTTAAGATTCATGTTTTTATTCAGAGAATATAAATGTAATAATGCATTTGAATTTTACCAAATATTACTCCTTTGAAGTTCGTTCCTCGGCGTTTACGTTGAGACAATTGAATCCTTTCCTGACAATTTAAGTGAATAAAAAAATATTACTTCGGTTTAGCATTGGATAAAGTTGTTTGGAACACAATGGATTGAAACATTACTTTAGATCTCTCCATAAAAAATTGATTACTGCTTGAATCTGGTATTATCACTTGAGGTTGTATATCTGTAATCCTTGGCTAGCTAGATTTTTTTTTTGTCTCTCTCTGTTTCTCGACGTGCTTGTTGTGCAGCAGTAAAAACCTGTTGTATAAATTAATAAAATATTATGGACAACACAAATAGTTATAAATTTAATGTTTAGAGTTTTTGAAAAAGATAAGTTTCTAAGGAAGTTTTGGAATAATTATACATTCACATATTGGATTTTGTTCCTTTGATGATTATAGTTTTTTAAAAACAATAAAAGTTTTAATGAATTAGAACGATACCATAGAGGCTTTTATTTTCTTAGTTACAGATATTCATCCTCCGCTCTTTGTTGTGTGGAGCATGGTGCTTGTAAATTATGAAAGTAGAACAAAATGTTAAATTTAAATGGTCAAAGTTTGCGATAAAGTTTTTGACAAATTAAACATTGGATAATTTTACCGGTGATCCATCCTTTTTTGGACGTTCTATTTCCGAAAGTAACTTTACTTGTCTCTCTCTTTGTCGACGTGCTCGTTGTGAATCAACAAAAGCATGTTCTATAAATTAGCAAAACATGAAAGAAAACAATGATTAGTATAACAATAATAAGAAACTACAGTATAAGTTCTGTTTTTAATAAAAAAATTACCTGTAATGGCACCCTTTTTTCTTTACGTGCTTGTTGTGAATCAACAATAGCCTATTTATAACAAACAAAACATGAAAGAAAACAATTATTAGAAACTACATAAGTTTTGAGCTTAATAAAGTTAACGTGTGATGGTACCTTTTTTGAACATTCTCTATTATCTTCCATAAGTTCTGAAGTTAGAAAAAAAAAAAGGTTAAATGAGAAAGCGAAACTATATTCAAAGCTATATTCATGAAACATTAGATGAATCATGAAACTATAATATAGATTGTGGTTGGTAGTTTGCAATGAATTAGGAAACGAATAAATAAGGAAATCGATATTATTTTTGGTAGTTTGTAATGAATTAGGAAACCATTAAATAAGGGAATCGATTATAATGAACTCGGTTAACCATGTGCAGATTAGCGGCTATGCTAGGGCTAGCTTTGTCCCAGGATGTGGCATAATATCCACCGTCCAAAAATAATAAAATCTCGGTCGTAGATCTACATATCCAATGGATAGATATATACTTTGATCCGACGGACGGCTATATATCTTACGAATCGATCGATCTTGGTCGTAGGATCATAATTTGGACGTCCGGATATATCCGGTTAGACAAACACCCTTGTTCCTTATAATATGGATTCTTTAATGAAGAGAGTATTATTTGGGTAGCATTATTTATTTCTCTAAATTAAGGCCTGCTAAATTATGTGCCCACCAAGATAAGTAGATAAGGGTGTGTAAAATAGGGTGAGCTACTAAATTATCCTGTTGGTTTGAAGAAAATGCACATGTTTTTGTGTCTTTTTGGGTAGAATCAATGGATGTATATATCAACATCGACCAATTATAAAATATGTGAAAAGCCCATAATCGTTTAAAATAGGTGGTTATACTCACCGATTGTATATGGAGAAAATACCCAGATTTTTTGGAGGCTTTGTCGCCTAGAGTCGGCTTTATCGACCGATTTTGCAGTGTAAATTGCTAGGGATTGGTGGTTTTTAGGGTGATAAGAAAATGTACTAAAAATAGTAATTTCTTTGGGTTCGAGAAATCAAGATCGTACAAGATGAATCTGGTCTTTCACATCTTGCTTCGGTCACAAAGATGGAGATGATATGTTGATCTTAGGGGAGGAAACCAGAAAAGGTTGAGAAATCATTGTATGACGAATTTGTAGTGTGTAGTTGTTGAACTATAATGAAGGTTGGATTTATGACTGTAAATCTGATTATCAATGTGAGATGGATCTGTAATTGTCTTCATTTCGAATAATTGAAGCCATCTAGTTAGAGGCTTGTAGTGAACGCACTAATTTCTCCTAAGTTGTGGAAGTTGTGAAGAGATGGAGAAGTGATGACTGTGGAGGTTGTGGTGAAGTCATTTATGCTATATTAGGAAGATTGTACAACCACTACTCCCTCATCCTCTCAAATGCTCTTAACTGTCCCACTACTCATTACCTTCTAGTCATGGTTGTGTTGCCATGCCGCGCATTTTTATAAACCGCTAGACTAATACCCCAGTGAGAATTCCCCTATGTGATATATTTGATATCTCGTAGAGAATAATGAAATCATGGACTACTACTATTTTGGTTAAGTGAAGACAATAACCTGCTAAATTAATGATCAAGTTACTCAGTTCACTAAGTGAATGAGTAGACTGGTTAGTGTCAAGTCTAGTGAAAACAGAAAGTATAGTAGTTGTGCGCAAGCTTGAAATTAACAAGACTTGTAAATGACAAAAAATTAGAAGTGTTCGAACTCAAGGTTTGTAAAATTTCTCAAGGACCGGGCACGAAATGGATACCGTGATCTCGAGGATAAGCTAGAGATAGCGTTGGCATTAGGCCAGAGCCATGAGTTTGTCGGTGCTATCCTTGAGCTAGTGCTATGAGTAGGATGTAACTATCACTAGGCCAGCGCCATATAAGAGTTGGCGCCAGCCTTATGCTGGCACCGTGAATAGGATGGCACTGACAATAGGCCAGCGCCATAGCAGCAATTGGATTTAGCCTTGCGCTAGCGCCGTGAATAGGCTAGCGCTGGCACTAGGCCATCGATGTAGGCAATCATGTTGGACGCGGCCTCAAGGAACCAAGTTTGAGTAGTGGCCCGTCCTCAGGGACGGTGAGTGGTGTTATAGCAGCGACGCTTCTGTGAGGAACCAAGCCAGGGAAATGACGCATCTTCGAGAGACTGCACTTGGAGCAGTGCCATGACTTCGAATAACCATTTTTTGTTTCGATACTCGAATTTGGATGTTTTTTCCGTTTTATATATACAGTAATATATTTATGTTGTTCAAATAAGAATTTGAATATCGAAGCATATACAGAACAAGTTTAAGGAATACAATCCTGGAAATTTTTGTGACTTGAGACTAGTAAAGAGGCTACAGTATTAGGACGGAGCACCTGTAGCTATTTGTTGAGAGTTTATTCTTAATTCTGTTGTAGAATATGGGTAGAATTCATATTTTAATACAAGGTTATAAATATATGCGAATTATCCATGTTTTTTGCTGCTGGGCAGAGGGAAATTTTATGATTTTCGTCGTCGTCAAAACACCACCATCAACAGGTGGATGTGGACGTATCGTGATGGACGATTGTAATATTAAAATTCATGAATTTACTTGAATTCAATTGGTTTTTATCGTATGTTGTCATATTCTTTAGAGAAGGAAAAGGAAAAGGGCAATGCTAAAGGGGTCTCCATTAATGAACGAAATCAAGTGGAGCACCAAAAAGGAGAAGAATCTTCTTATGATACATAAACTGATAAAGATTAGAGTGAATAAGAAGTTGATAAAAAAGTAAGTGATGACGAAGAAAACGAGAGTGATGACAAAGAAAAACGAATTGAATAACAAGAAGATTAGGCCAAAGATACAAAGAGAGCAAGGAAGAACAACGAAGGATACTTGCCAAAATTTGAGTTGATGGAGGAGAGTTTCTAAGGGGTACAAACATACTTGGGATACTACCATCTGTACAACCGTAGGAAGTATCTCAACCTTATGTTATATGAATATTTTTCTTTAATTAAGTCATCATGTACTTTCTAATTTGTCGTGATATGTTATTAGGATCACATCGATGTCGTGCGTCATTTAAAACACCGATCGTCAGTGAGTAAAATGATTTTTATGGACACTGTTTAAAGAAGCACCCCAAGTGTGCTAGCTCATTGATGCTTTAGGGTTGTTGACTGCAATAAAATATTGGGGGGTTGGATATGACAAACCCCTTGTTTCTGCCTTCTACGAGAAATATTACGCAGAAATGGATATTTTGCATCTTCCGTTTTGGGAAATGAGTATAACTCCAAATAATGTGCAGTTGATTACAGTTTTCAAAGTACGAGGTAAAGCTTTGAAGGGTCCCAACTACGTGAATGAGCTTAGTTAGGAGAAGATATACGATTTCAATTCGAGGGAGTTTGGTTAAGATGAGAACAAGACTAAGTCAATCGGAAAAGGATCGCGAGACAATATGATAGTGTACAAGAGATCCCCATGGTTTCTTTTCAAAAAAAGTATAAATTGAACAAGTCTGCATGTAAGTCCCTTGATGAAGAAATTGTTGTTGTTCACGACTTTTTACCATCATCTTCGGGTTTGGGAACAAATGGGGTAATTTATAGTTCAAATACGAATGTCTTCATACTCTGATAATGAGGTATCTCTATATAACATGGCGTGGTACCTTAATATTTCACTACTCATGTGATACGAGTAAATGATAGGCGATTAATCAAGAACCAAGATAGAGCTCTCGATGTTCTGGTACGTATTATAATCTCTTATTGTTTGATAAGGTTTTGGAATAACTTTCTAAATGTTTGTTGTTTGAAATGAAACCAGAGAAGACGAGTTATTTATCTGATCAACAAAGAAAAATCATGTTTGGGAAGAGCAGTAAATATTGAGGCGAATGAAAGGAAGATTAAAGAATACTACACTTTAGAAGAAGAACAAGCTGGTGTTATGTATAAGGAAAAATGGTGACAAGGCCAAAGAGAAATTATAGCAAGAAAGAGTGGTCGGGCACAACGAAGAGATGACCAACATGATAGTGGCGATAATGATGACTCTTCACAACAACCTACCAAATGAGGTCAAGGTGGTGGTGGCGAACATGGTGTTGATGTTGACAATGGAAATGAACGAATGGTTTCTTATTTTTACTTGTGTCTTTAACTATGGAGTCAAAACTTATATCTTTAACTATGTTAATCTCAAACCAAAACATATTAATTTTATTAATATATGAATGAATGAATGAATTTGGTTGGTTTTAAAACTGTTGTATTTGCCTAAGACGCGGCAAAATAATTATAAATTGGGCCAAAAATGCAGGTATTATGGTAGTTTTTAAGCTATAGTTGGTCGATAGGTATCTAAATAACGATCGATTATAGTTTATAACATAATATACAAGTTTACAATATGTCAACATGGCCATACATATCAACCGATTATAGGGAAAACATGCCAAAAGTTTGTCTGGATTACAGTGGATATATACATTCATATCAGCTGATTCTTGGGGCCTGATAATAAACCAATTTTGTGTTGGTTTTTTAGGCTACAGTAAGTTGTTGTGGGTAACCGTATCAACCGATTCTAGGTACGGAAATACTAATTTTTTTGGTTGTTTTTTAGGATACAATCGGTCGATGTGGACACCCATATCGACCGATTCTTATTAAGGGAAAAAACAAATTTCTAGCTAGCTTTTATTATCCCAAAATTGGTTGATGTGAACATATATATCGATTGATTGTAACAGTACATTTTTTTCAATATTTTTTTAAACCTCAATTGGTGGACGTGGACATGGACATAAATATCGACCGATTGTTCCAAACTAGTTCCCTCATATTTTGAAATTTTTTAATAAGCTAGTCATCAGGTCTTCCTCTATATAAGGAGGACCTCTTTCCCAGACCCAGTTTGTCCTAAAATTGTGCCTTTTATTGACTCCCACTTCCTCCACTACTCAAATAGAGCTAGAAAAATGGCATGTGAACCGGAACACGGTATGGAGCTCATTAAGTCGTTCATTTTCGACCTCTATTAACGTCCATATTAAATTTATTATATGTTTTGGAAGAGAGTTCAATAATTCTTTTATGAGCGTACTGATGTGGTTTTATATAGTGGTAAAAAGAGGTTCGATTCTCGAACTTGTGAAGGTAATGATTTTAGAAAATAATGATTCTACTTAACTCTAGAAAACTCCAGGAATAATAAAAAGACTAAATAACCTAAATATGATTTTTGAATAATTTTAAAAACACCAGGAATCAGGAATCAGGTAATTCTAACAACCTATGTGATTAATCGGATAATTCTTTTTAAATTAATTGAAGCACAAATAATTGCCAAAATTGGTTTTGTTATGCGAACAAACAGAGGTAAATCACAAGCATGGACTATCAAAATTAATTAACTAAGCATAATCCATCAAGCAAAAGCACAACTGTTGAAAGAAAACCGTTTTTACTATTCAAAACTATGCAATTTTAATGATAAAAGAATTATAAATAATTATTAGAAAATAATTAAATCACATAAAATTGAGAAAATTACCTTATCCATCATCCCAGTAAATAGACTTAGCTCATGGTGAAGAAAACTTGCTCAAAAGTTGATTTCATTGCTCAAAATATTGATTACAAGGTTGAATAACGCTGTAACAGCTGATTTGATACGCTTATATGCGTTACAGGAGAGGGTTCAGCTGATACAGAAGAGTTTAAGCAACAAATGGTTTGAAGCAATAGACAACAGGAAAATTCAAATCAGCAACACTTAAAAATGTTACTGAGTCTTCTTCTCCGGTAGTGATGGATGAAGAACAGCCGGCCGGTGCAGCAGCAGCTCGTCGGCGGTGACGGAATAGTGACCGGAATTCTCTAAAATCTTCTCTAAGCTTTTGTACCCGATTCTCTTGGCTTCTCTTGGTATTTATAGATAGTAGAAACCCTAGAGAGAGTTATAAACCTAATAGAACTCTCTAGAACAGCCCACAAATCCCAATCCTAATCGAAACCCAATTCCGGCCATGTTCATGATTTTTCAACTGATTTCACGGGATCTTTTTGCTGTTTCTCGATTGTTCTAACTTGTGTGGGATATCTACTAACATTTGGAACAATCTGGAAGCGAAAGAAACCAGATTTCCCGTTGATTTTGTGTTGCCAGTAAAAACAGTTGAGCCCGATGAGTTGACCCGGTGACTCGGCCCGATCCAGCTCGCTGGGTTGACTCGCTGGGTTGGCCCGATCCAGGGGTGCCCCAATCCAAAGTGTGGGTGCTTTGATCCATTTTCCGGGTGCCTTGAACACTTTTTGAGCCAATTTTTCCACAAATCTTTATTCTTCTAATGTACCTACAAAAGCATAAAAACACGTAATAGACACACAATCGAATACTAACTCACTAGAAATTAAGGTGCAATTTAGACACTAAAATGTGTCTATCACGTACCTGGAATCCTAAACATCACAAATGGAGAGACTTAGCATTTAGAATCGATAACATCAAAAGGGGAATGCGATAGTTCCTTCAAATTAGAAGAATGGTTAACGAACATCATCCTTAAGCTTCTCATAGAGAGAAAGTGAGTAGTTTAGTATGTTTATCCATATCTTATCATTTGATATTTGCATACTAACATGTAATTTATTTAATTTTAGGTCGAACAATTTTATATCCAATGGAAAATATAAAATAGGGAAAGAATGTTCATGCATGCAAGGGAATATAACTTGTTGAACATACATGCTTAGAGGTTCATTAACGATGTATTAATGTGCGAGATTCAAGAATATGCGTACGTATTATGTAATGCGCTAATTTCCCAAACTATGTAATCCGCTAATTTTCGAAAACTATGAATGAATTTTTAATGAAAATGTAGCACAATCGATTTATAAGAACATCCACATCGTCCAATTGTAAGAGTCGGCGTTTACATAAAGCAATATCCACCAATTCATACTGTTCTTGAAATTGAAGAACACCAACCCAAAATCGGCATACGTGAGCCATCATATCCACCGGTTGAATCGGTATACGTAAGCCATCATATCTACCGATTCTAATTTGATGTTCTTAAAAAAAAAATCTCATTTTCTAATAAATGTTTTGAAGTTTCATTAACATTAATTAATTTCATAACTAACAAAGTTAACTAACAACTAACACAACTAATTATCAGCAATTAAACAGGGGTATATTAGTTATTGAAAAAAATATGTGTACGGGTTTTTTAAATTACTTCATATTAACTTATTGAGTAGGCTTCAATTCAGATAGATATTTAAAGGTGCTCTTCATAAGAAATTCCTCCATAAAAATATTCTTGAAGGTATGGGGTATGTTTTAAGTTTTTAGTGAAAGCTAACACATGTTAAAAAAAAAAAAAACCAAAAAAAAAACGTAAAACAGAACTAGTGGTCTAGTATGTTTTTGTCTAGTGAAAACGCATAAATTCTTTTATGATTGTATAACACTAGCCTAGTTACTTAAGAACCTTGTTATTGGGGCTGCAACCTTGGCTCATAGGGGATGCAATCGATTCAAATATTCAATCATGGATAAGGGGGACCTAATCTATTTTAAAAAGTTATTTTTACCCTTTCATTAGTATTAATACCTTCATACCCTTCCCTCATAATAACCTAAATCTAATCTAACATAATCCATATCTAAAAGAACTAAACTTAACTTAAATCAAACACCTTTTTTTTCTTGAATGAAGAAGAAGTTAAATCACCAGTGAATCCTCCATAAACGGTTATATTAGGTAAGAATCGAAAAACTCATCGTTTATATTAGGTTTTTATTGAAAAAAATGGTTTGATTGATGAAGTTAGGGTTTAAAAAAAAATTCTAAATTGTATACGGCTAGGTCGACCATATTTCCTAATCGTAAGTCATTCATTACGGTTGGAAAAAGATGAACTCCTAGTCGTAGATTTATTTTACGGTTAGGAAAAGATGAACTCCCAACCGTAAATGGTACTCTACTACTTATTTTACTAGCCGTAAGTTAATATGGGTTTTAGCTTTATGCCATTATTACAGTTGGCAAATCATAACATTCCCAACCGTAAGTAGGTTTACGGTTGGGTCGTATATTATGTCCTAGCCGTAAAGATAATTGTGAAACTAATTTTCCCTATTTTTTGTTTGCTTGTAATTTTTTAAGAATCGAGCAAAGTGGTTGGTCAAGGACTTGAGCCGTTCTATTGAAGCTGGGGATTTGTTGAGTGTTGAAAAACAAAGAACACTTCAACAAGGGCTAATCGAGATATCTAAACCTGAGAAGAATGTCTAAGATAATGTTGTCGTAGTGGATGAATGAGTTATGTACTTTGAACCTTAGTGTTTTTATCTTTTGATATCTAAGACTTTGAAGAGTGGTTGGTTATGGATTTGAATGGATATTAGTTCTTTTATCATAAATATGAAACTTTTTCTTAGTTTAGCTTGAATGAATGGCTTGTAGTTTATACGTTTTTATTGTTTGTTAAGTGATCCATGGTAGAAATAGTTGAAAAAATAAATCTCAGGGTCAGTTACGGCTAGGACATCATTGAGAAAACCTAGACGTAGAAAACGATCCAAGGTCACTTACGGCTAGCTCCACAACATTCACCAACCTTATATGACCCTGACTTTAGTTTACGTCTATAACTTTGAACAAACCTAACCATAACAAACCCATTTGTTGCTTCTATGGCTGGAAAAGCGAACAACTTAACTGTATATACCACTTTATAGTGTATACGTCTAGGTCGATACACCAATTTCCTAGCGTAGGTTACAGAAAAAATTCAAGTTGACCAGTACAATTTTTCTCCCGTTGGGTCTTTCATCTATATATGGAGGAAGTATTCCCTTCTTTTAAAAAATATTCTCACACTTTTTCTCAATTTTGTTTCTCATTCATTCATAATTAAAAAAAAAGAAACACATATATGGCTTCTGCATTTAGCACCGGAGAAGATGTTGTTATCGTTAGGGCATGGGTGGCTTTCACAAACTATGGCTCAGGTCGAAACAAAAACATTTCTCAAACCACGGATTATTTTTGGAACCGTGTAGTTCATATTTTTGTGGCATTAGACGGGAATAGAGGTTCAAGAACAATGAATGGAACCAAGGCCAGATTCAAAATGATCTATGATAAATGTGATAATTATAGAAGGGCTTTATACGACATGAAACAAAGTTATCCTCACATTGATCATGGGAGACTAGTAAGTATATCTCAATACGTTATATATCAAATCAGATTAGAATAGTACTAACTTATAACTGATTTTATTTTTTCAGTTATAAGGGTGTCTGTGGGGAAAATTTCAACTAATGTTATGAAGTCTTGAAAAAAAAATATTGAGTATTTCAACATAGATTAACTCTTTAATGTAATGTTATTGTCATGTCCTTTCCTTCGACATAATGTTCTTTTCCCTTATTGTAAATTCTATTGTAATGTCCTTTCCTTCAATGAAAGCTTGTATGAAACAATATTAGTATTTTATATGTGTAATTCGAATTACATTAAAAAAATTACAGAAAGTCAGGGAGACTTACGGCTGGATCAAGTGAACAACCTGGTCGTAAACAAAGATTATGGATAGGGGATACTCCATTTTCCAACCGTAAGTTGCTCTGATTTTTGACTAAAGCACACTTTCTAAGGGTTTTTTAAAAATAGAGTCGTTAGAATACTAGTTGGGTGGGTATTGATAGGGTGGGTTTTTTATAAAAATTAACTACATCTATGTATACTCAATTGGATAAATCAAAATAACACCTTCTACATCCACATTATCCTTCCAAAACTTTTACATTCCCACTCTAGTATATACTTCAAAATGGATCAACTTACTTTTTCTTTGGATGAAGACTTATCTTTTTGCAGAAACTATTTTTATGCTATCTAAATAGAGGAAAAGAACGAAGGCAAGGTGGTTTGGTCAGTCTTAGTTATTGGAGAAATATTCACGACAACTTCTGCAGCGACACCGGTAACACTTGTAACCGTAATGTGCCTAAATTTTTTATTGATTTATGGATATACAAAGACAAGTGAAGGAATATATGGGTTTAATTTTCGTCTTTGTAATGAACTTCGACTTGAAGGTGAATCTGATATCTCAAGCTAGAAAGGAATGGAGAAAGTGAAAAGGTTCAAATTTCACACTTGAACCTCGTTTTGATATCCTTAAGGACCTCTTCATATTTCGTATGAGATATTAGAATAATTTTAAGGGTAATAATTGTTCTAGTCAATGTATAGGGCTAAAATAGTGTTTAATGAAAGGAAGCATATTTACAATTTGGGTTAAAATCGATTTCAAAGCAAGTAAAATTTCAAAATCCAGGGTCACTTCGGTTGGGAAATTCCCACTTTCATATTATTTCTCACTTTCAAAGCAAGTATGTATTATTTCTCTTTACACATTTTGGTCAGGTTTACGTCCATTAATTTTGCAAAAACCAAGTCGTAAAAATTTAAAATCACAGTTTTACGTCTAGGTTTACTAGTATTCCTAGCCATAAACCTGGGAGCAAATAAACTTTCATAATCCAGGGTCACTTGCGGCTAGGTCAGTACTAGCAAAACTCAGCCGTAAGTCACTCTGCATTTTCACTTCTCACTGTTTTTTAATGAAAAATTGGAGAAACCATGACACTATTTACCAAAATATATTCTCATTCATAAAGAGTGATTCAAAATATATATATTATCATTAATCACCACCATTCATCATATCTACTCAATTATACATGGTGGTTCTTTTAGTTTCGACATAGTCATCTCATTCTAAAACTCAAATTGGTGCTCGAACCTATGACACCAACCCTTGGAGATTTCATGGTCGCACGCATTGCAAAGAAGAGGCAATGGGCTATCTTCTTTTAATTGGAGACCGGTGAAATGACATTACCATATGTAGGACATGAAAACTCTTCTATTAGAAAATTCTTCTACATAACAGGGTTTGGTTGGGGCGATTGTATACACCATTGCGAGCGTAAAATAGCTCACGACGCAAGAGAATGCTTCGGCGAGTAAGTGGCCGTAAATCGACATGGACATCCAATGATCACTTGTGATGTTTGCGTTGCAAATTAAACGCCTTTCAAATGAAAAGAACCTTTCCCTGATATTCGCCTCCTGTTCTTCATCTTCTCCATATGTCATCATTTCCTTGTAGAAATCTGGTTGTTTTCGGAGTTCACAAAACAGCTTATGCCTTATATAGGTACATTCGTCAACATTGTTAGTTCCGGGTCCTCTATAAGTTCCAAGTTATTCTGCACAAACATGGAACCCACAATTTTCATCACCGTCAACATCGTTGGTTGCTTTGATATAATCCCGAATGATATCGGGAACATACTCCAAGTATTCTTCACAAATAATGTACCAAGTTCGGTAAGTTTGACCTTTCTCATCTCTTGGAGGGCCAACCATTATTCATCTTGCGATACGAACCGTCTCTTTCTCACAATTTGACGCTATAACTACCGGATTTTCTTCAACCGCCGGAGCTTTTCCTTTAACATCAAACATCCTTCTTGCAAAATATTTGATACCAATTTTAGAAGAATCATTTTTAATGGTTGAACTTCCTTGGGGGGAAAGCTTCGGACCTTTTCCTTTTACATTTCTAACGCTTGGTCCGCCTTCTTCTGTTTTACTCCGGTTACGTTTGTTTGTAGTCGTAGCTTCTCCTTTCACACCCTTCTCCTCATACAATGCTCTCAAGTGCTCAAAACCCGAAGGCTCTCTTTGATTTGAGACTCCCATTTTTGCATTCTTTCTCAACAATTTTGCATTCTCTTGGACCATTTTCTTCGCCTCTTTTCTATCTTCCTCCTTTGTCTTTTTAGTAATAGGCCTACCTTTTCCTTGTCTCTTATCCGGTTCCATAATATCGTCTCCAGTGAAGGGCGGTTAAAATTCCGCAACTCGTACAACCAAATTTGTCTTTGGGACGGATTCAATGAAGCGTACTTGTCAAATAATTCTTTGTGAGCCTCGGTGTCGCAAAACACATTACCTAACCCTTCATTTGGTAATGGATCGTTGAATGAATGTTGTCTCCAAAAAGGATCCACATCTTCGATTGGGATCACTTGTTCTTCGTATCTAGCTATCACATGTCGGCATGGAAATCCCAAAACCGACATGTTAGGACAAATACACTCTTCATTCGGAATGGTCGTTTTCATCTCATCAACTTCCCCTATTATCTTCTCAATGGTCCAATGAGAGACATTGTATGTTGTTATTCCTCGTAGCCAAGGGTTGTCCAAATAGACAACATACTTTCTAGATCGGCTAAATTCAAATAGTCCTTTGATTCGTTCTAGGTCACGCTTGAAGTAGTCTTCCATAGCATCAAACAACACAACAAATCCACCATTGCACCCATTTAGCTTACTCTTGAATCGATTGTGAGATGACTCGACCGTGCTAGTCGCTTGGTTGTCATAGTGTTTGTGTTTGTTGACCTACGCGCTAACAAACTTTTCTTTGTGAGGATCCAACAAATGTGTCTTTAAATACTCTAAAACATCCAGATAGCGATGGGAACTTAATTTATACATTTTTACCGTCTAATTTATAATTGCTACTACTTATAATTATACCAATTTTACCATTTTATTGTTTTAGTAGATGATCGTATAATTCCAAAGCTATACGCAAAACACGAAAAATGGATGTCCACAACCATTAAAAAAGCTAAAGCACGCTTGGCAGCATGAACACAAAATGATGATGAAACATGTGCAGCGTTCACAGTCACAGTGGACACTGGAGTCTAGCAATGATAGAACAACAACCATACTAGCTCTTGCATTTCAAAGTCTTAGAATACCTCCTCACAACCATACTAGCTCTTGCATTTCAAAGTCTTAGAATACCTCCTCGGAGCAATACATGCGTTGTAATGGGTGGAGCCCATTTGCTGGTGAGAGTGAAAAAGTCCGGAAAGTGGGTCATTTGATTCTGTTGGCTTGTTCAGACGTGGCTCTGTTGAAAGAACAAAAGAGAGAGTGAGGTGTGGCTCGGGTGAAACAAGAAGGGAAAGTGGGGAGACAAAGTCCGCAGCAAACAGAAGAAAGAAGTGGGTGCTCTCTTAGAGCGTCCACAGTCGTCGACTAAATCGACGACTGAAGATTATAAATGATCAATAGTCGACGAAAGTGAGCCGCAGTCGTCGATCTTTTTTAGTATTTGATCGTTGAAAAATCACTGTTCAGGATTAAAAGTAATCGCTGATCGACGATCAAAGTTATAGTCGTGCGAAATTCTACTCCCTCGCTTGTGAACAGACGAGGTATCAGCATCTCGCTTAAAAACACGGGCGAAGTGTTGACATTCCGCCAGCCCAAGCGTTATGCTAAACTTTCGCTCCACCAGACGACTGAGCAGAAGCTCGCCTACTCATAAGCGAACAGCTGAGATATCGCCTAAAATTTCCAAACACGGGCGAGATGCAGTGATTTCGCATGGAACTGGGCGGGGTACCAGGACCACGCTTATGTTTGGGCGAGCCCCTAAGATAACGTTTGAGTTTTGGGCGAGACCCTAAGGACTCGCATGAAACTGGGCGGGGAGCCAGGACCACGCTTCTGTTTGGGCGAGCCCCTAAGCTGCCGCCTGAGTTCTGGGCGAGACCCTAAGGCCTCGCTTGGGTTGGGCGAGGCCCCAAGGCACCGCCTGGGGTTGGGTGAGACCCCAAGGCCTCGCTCAGGCGTTAATTTTTTCGTTAATTTTTGGGATGTTATGATATGTTACCGTTGATATGTTACCGTTGATATGTTACCGTTGGCAGTTTAACGGTCATATATTTACCCTATATATATGGGATACTAAACCAATGGCATTTTACTAAACTCATACATTGTGTAGTTGAAAATTCTAAAGTTGGTTTTTATTTCATTTTTTGAAATCGATTAGTAAAATGGCGCCATCAAAACCACGGGGTCCAAATTTTTCGTCTTTTGAAGATGTTACGATGTGTACGATTCATTTTTCTATTTCTCAAGATTGTAGCATTGGTACCGCTCAATGTGAAGAAAAATTATGGTCACGTATACTATGTCGGATGAAAGAAGCTATACCTTCTATGCCAGAACGTAGTTGGACCTCCCTTCAGAAACGATTTCAAATTATAAGTAAGGATGTGGCGCTTATGTCTGCGAAGGAGGCTGAAGTCGAAAGGGAACATCATACTGGATGGGGCCCCGAAAATAAGGTAACAACTCGTTTAATTATGCTTATTACATTAATCTATATGATTGTATATCCTTTAACAACATTGAATTGAAACACCAGTTCGCAGAAGTACGTAGGCTTTTCAAGGAAGCAACTGGTCGAAGTTTTAAACATAAAGATTGCTACATCGTTATGTTAGATAATATTAAATATTCCAGAAGGTCGACATCCGTTTTCGATTCATCACAAGGCGAGTCTGATTACGACAACGAATCTCAGGACGTACATGACACACCAGAATTAAGCGTAGATGGTCCCAGCGCCTATGAAGATCTTGGAGATATCCCCAACACAGTAATCCGTCCAATGGGGAAAAAAGAGGCGAAACGACAGAAGACAAAAGGGAAAGCAAAATTTGCTGAACAACAAGAAATGATGCAAAATATTTATAGAGAGCAACAATGCTTCAACGTCAAATGTACCGAACAAAGAGATATGAAGATGGCACAAAGAGAAGCTGAGTTTGCAGCAAAATTAGCTAATGATAAAGCAAAGTTTGAAGCTAAATTAGCTGATTCAAATGCAAAGTTTGCGGCAATACAAGCTAGGCAAGAAGCAGAAGAGGAATTCCGTATAATGACGATGGATATCTCCCAAATGGATGATGTATCAAGACAGTACATCGAACTGAGGAAGAGAGAAATTTTGATGAAAAGATTAAACCAATCATAACGTCCGGATTATTATTTACCATTTTCATATTGAGTTTTAATTATGATCAAAACTAAATTAATTTAGTTATTATTTACCATTTTCATATTGAGTTTTAATTATTTACCATTTTCAATAGATTTTTATGTTTTTAACGACTCCTATTTTTAAATAAAAATTTAATTTAGAATTATCTTTGAAAATTACTACTAATACGAGCTGGACTCGATGAACAATTAAAATATAACGCGACTAATAAGTAAAGATAACATAACTCTCGCTTTAACCACCGGTCCACTAACAACACATTTACCCCCAAAGCCCATATAAAATTTCAGTCTTCCCCAACAGATGACCATATATGTTCGATCAGGTCATTTCTCAAACGAACCCCAGTTTGTTTATCGAATACTTCACGTCTGCGTTGGTCCTTGAGCATCCTAGAAAGTTGAGCAGTGTTCTCCCTTGAAATAACAACTGGAGCATCGTGGCTGCGTTGTTCATAGTCATGCGGCCAATCACCGGGAATACGTTCATCCTCCACTATCATATTATGTAGAATAATGACCGTTTTCATTATATATGCTAACACGTCCGGATTCCACATTCGTGCGGGTTGTTTGATGATTGCAAATTGATTTTGTAGTACACCGAACCCCCGTTCTACATCTTTTCGACAACCTTCCTGCATCGCCGAAAATTTCTGTTTCTTTTGGGAGTCTGGATGTTTAATGGTAGTTACAATAGTTGTTGTCTCTGGGTATATTCGATCCCCAAGATAATACCCCATATTGTATTGATTTCCATTGACTGAAAATTTTACTGGCGGTGCTTTACCGTTGATAAGCTTTTTGAAGATATACGAACGGTTCATCACATTGATATCATTGTTTGATCCCGGCATACCAAAAAATACGTGCCAAAACCAAAGATCATACGACACAACTGCCTCAAGGATAATACTTTCGCTACCCTTGTAGGCGGTATAAGCACCGGATTCCGCCGAAGGGCATTTGTCCCATTTCCAATGCATGCAATCAACACTACCGAGCATCCCTGGAAATCCCCTTTTTTGGTTTTCATCAAGAAGGAGATCAACATCACGTTGAGTTGGTGTCCGCAAATATTCATCCTCGTACAATTGGACTATCACCCTGCAAAATCTACGAGTTGCTTCCAACACCGTAGTTTCCCCAATACGTAAATACTCATCGATTGCATCGGCCGCACATCCGTAAGCTAACATACGAATAGCTGCAGTTATTTTTTGGTGCGGGGTTAATCCTATAACACCACAAGCATCTCTTTTCTGCACAAAATAACTATTTACCGCCACAACATCACCCAAAATACGGTTGAATAATTGTCGACGCATTCTGAATCTTCTACGGAATATATTGGGCGGAAATGTAGGGTTGCTGCAGAAATAGTCTCTCCATAGAACTTTAGCACCTACATCACGTTGTCTTGGTATTATTGTACGTGTATGTGGAGGGTTCAGAGTTGACAACATTAAACCAACATTAACTGCTACGTTATTACTGTTCGCTTCAAGCGAACTTTCATCTGATGAGTAGTAACTTGTGTCATCATCATCGTTTAATGAACCAGAAGAAGAAGAAGTATAAGAAACATAGTGAGGGAAACTAGAAGAGGAACCATACTTGTCAATATGATTTACATAGTTTGCCATTTTGTTATGTGTTGGAAACTGTAAGGAGCAAGAGATGATGATAAAACTCGGTTCGTATTGATGGAGAAGCAAGTCTGGTAATTTATAATAAAAAGAGGATAATGTTGAACAAAAATAAACCTTTTATCTTAGATATTTTATGTGTCTTGACAAGGCAATGACATGAATCGACAACACACCTACCAAATTTCAAAGCAAAGATTTATTTTCAGATTAGTCAGAGATATTTTATGTATCTTGACAAGGCAATGGCATGAATTGACAATACACCTACCAAATTTTAGTGCAAAGATTTATTTTCAGATTAGTCAGAGATATTTTATGTATCTTCACAAGGCAATGACATGAATTGACAATACACCGACCACATTTCAAAGCAAAGATTTATTTTCAGATTAGTCAGAGATATTTTATGTATCTTGACAAGGCAATGACATGAATTGACAATACACCTACCAAATTTCAATGCAAAGATTTATTTTCAGATTTGTCAGTGATATTTAATTTTTCTTAACCAGGCAATGACATGAATTGACAATACAACGACCACATTTCAGTGGAAAGATTTATTTTCAGATTTGTCAGAGATATTTTAAATAACTTGACAAGGCAATATTATTAAATATATTATTGTTCTCTATTTAATCCCAATACCTTATTTGTTTACTTCATAACTTACCTACAACCATGTCAACATTTCATTCAGCCGAAGACTTGGCTATAACAAAATCCTGGTATTACGAAACATTACGTGAAGATGTTATAGTCGGAATTGTTGATCCAGAAACTGTATGGGGGAGGATCCACAGACATTTTGGTGAGGAATATGGAAATGCAACCCAAAGATCTATTCTACAGATTTATGATAGATACCAAGTTATTCGAAAGGGAATAGCTGATTATGTATCTATACAACAACGGATCTTTAACGACACCCATTTAGGATTATCGATCGAACAATTTGTAAGTATCCATACCATTACAAAATTTGTCTCCTCCAGCATTAACAACAATTACAAATAACCCCTTATTTTACTGTTTCTTTGGTTGTGTAGGAGGAAATTGCTAAAATGCACTACTTTCACGAAATGGGAGAAGAATTCATATTTGTAGCAAGCTATGAGTTCATGAAATCCAAAATGTAATCGCAATTAACTCCTAACATTATCAATTGAAGTGAAAGTTCATCGGTTCATTATTTTTAGAGTTTCAATTTTTTTAATGCTAATGACCTCGTAATATCCCCTGAATCGTCGTTAAATGAACAATAATTTAAGGTACTACACTACTTTTATTAAATCAAAAAAGACATACATGAAAGGAAACGTAAAATAAACTACTGATACATATAAATAATGTAAAAAATAAACCTATTAGTGAAGCTACATGAATTGGCTTCTCGGACGACGTTGACGAAGTTCTGCCCTACTAGGTAGAAAGATCAACACAAAAGGGTTGAATTCATCCATTACCCTTAAGATCTCAAAATGAGGTTTGTACCAGAAATCACTTCGTTTCCATGTTGTCCATTCCTGGAGTGATCGAGCAACAACTTCATCATCAGTTTCATTCCTAATACGAAATTCATTTACCCGAGCAGTTAAAGAAGAAAATTCTAATACTTCCTTAGTAATTTGCACATATCGACAAAAAAGGCCTGCTCTGTTCCGGTTGTTGGGATTACCGGTTTCAGCGCAAAAGTTTGCATGTGTGTGTTCCAACCATTCCATGGTCATACAACCTCGGATATCACGTTCCTGACCCCTTGCTGGATAATGTAATACTACGTTTTGACATATGGATAAATCTTCATCTAAAGTAAAATTGGCTGCATTAAGGGTAAAATTTTCGTAACCAGACATTGAAAAATTAAATGTGCGAAAAATGAAATGAGTTGTGTAGAAATTTCAATGTTATTTGTAGTAGTATAACAAAAGAAAAATATCCATTATGCAAGGACAAAATAACGGTAATAAAACGGTAACTTAACGGTAACATATGGGTATCACAACGGTATTAAAATGGTCATTCAAAATTTAAATTACCCAACACGTTCTTTTAACCGTCATGCAAAAATTAAATTTTTTTGTTTAACCGGAGTTTGATCTTGGTGGAATAAATGGTGGGAAAGATGGTCTGACGTTCTGCGTTGGTCGAACTATTGATGAAGAACCCGGAGGTGTGGTCATACCATATGAGGCAAATCCAAGAGGTTGTTCTGCTCGGAATTGGGTAAGCTGTCTAGTCAACAAGGTATTTTGATCTTGTAGGAGGCTAATTTGACCGGCTGTCTGACTCCGAAAGTTGTTGAACTCAACTTCTTTGGCAATTAAGTACTCCATCCGATCCTTAGTTTCAGCTAAGGTAAATTGACAAAACTCTTGCGTAAAATCAGCAAACTCTTGCACTAAATCATAAGCCGCCACCTGGGATAAATATTATTTATAATAACCACAGAAGCATAAATGTGTAATATGTATTAAATTTTTCAAAACTTTGTTAAAGACTTACATAGGGTAGTTGTTGGGGGGGAGGAATGGGCACATGATCACGAGGCCGTGGGATGTTGTGTTTGATACGGTCACCTGCAGAGCCATACGTTTCAACCTCCCAATCAACTTGCGCTACATATTTGTAGAGGTTGGTAACATGTCTCCAATATTCATAATAAACATCGTAGGGCACGACACGTACGTATTCACTAGCATTGACGTTAGAAATTGCTGTCATGTCCTCAATCTCGTCGTCGACGAAGTTGGAAATGCAAGCAGGGGGGTTTGCAGGAATACCCCAAGTTGGGTTGTTCTGCCTCCAGCAACGATCTCCGAGATACATATTGTGCTTTATCCAAGAAAATGATAATAAATAAATACCTACCCATTCACAACAGTACGAGTTTGAAAAAAAAGGAGTAGGAGACAAGGACGAGGAAACATACAGTGCCCACCCAGGTGAATGTTATTCTTTTTCCAGAAAGTTCTATTGTTGTGCGGCCAATAGCTTCTGGTAGGTAGTGAACTGCAGTAAGCCATGGTTGCCACGTCACGTCCTTTACGGATAACTGGTTCAGTTTAGTCCTTGTCTTCACTATGTCAACACCCTTCTTCCGGGAGCCGACCCACCTACGACATCTAGGCCATTCATGTTCACTTTCAGCCGAAGGGTTATTTGGACGACATATTCCCAGATATTCGTATCCCCAAAACTACAACAAAAACGCGAGGGTCAAAAAGATTTAACAACATAACAATTAAATTTTAAGAAAATTAATTTTGAATAAAGAACAACAAATTACCTCCAAAATTTGGAACGGCCCGGATACTGATTTTTGTCCCCTACTAGCCGTGGCAAGACCCGAATACAATTTTGAAAATGCAGAACCACCCCAGTCGTACTGATCAACTTCATTTAGATTATCAAAGGCAGCCAACCAACCTGCATCAATATAGGTTTTTGCATTTGGGAAAAAGAAATTCCCCAGAACATACATATAGAACGCCCTCGCAACTCTATCAGCAAGAACACTATCATCGTTGGCAGCGTGCAATGTATCTTTATCAAAATAGGTGGTCAAAAACTTCAGGGTGATGGCATCCGAAACCCACTGTTGGGGAACACCTTCTCTTTTGCATACCGCATTATCTTTCAGTTCAGGAAAAATATTCTCACGAACATACTGAAATCTGTACTTAGCTGGGTCATAAGGAACAGATCTCCCGACACCGATACTAAGCCCGGTCAACATAACCCAATCTAGGGGATTGAACCCAAGCTCCCCAAAACAAAAGTGAAATGTGTTTGTAGTGTCCCAAAACCGCTCGACAATATAATCAATAAGAGCGTGGGATGAATCTACTAAAGGTAGGGATAGTAATCTGCCCCAACCTCCCCTTTCTGTTATATATTGGACCCTATTAGACTCCTTAGTGATTTTCTTGTACAGCTGTATAACTGATTTGAGAGAGCCACGGTGGTCAAACCTGAAATTGGCGTCGGAGGAATATGTAATATTTGTCGATACGTGTTCCTCCGTATCTTCGACAACATTATAGTGTTCTAACCCCGGAACATCTACGGACTCGGGGACCATGGATTCAGGTTCACAATCCTCTGCAATTTTAGCTTTTTTGCTTTTCTTCTTTCAACCAACCCATCTCGAAACAACATTGCTAGACATCTGCCCAAACAAATAATAGAACATTGTCAATATATTCAGTAAATCACAATAATGCATAAACAATTAAAATTAATTTAACACCAACTAAACTTGTTTGTAATTGTCTATTTCCGTACACATTTGTACCAAAAATTATACATCAAACATTCTAAAAATACATACATCATTATCAAAATAAAACAATCTCACCAATTATAATTAATCTCATTCAAATTACCCAATTGCAAATACTACCATACACATTTGTTTTTAAATTAAATCAATTTAATTTCTACACAACATACTACATTCAACCACTAAAGATATTTTGCTTTCCCTTGACAAGGCATTGCGATGAAATGATAATAGACTAACTAAATAATAATTCAAAGATTGAATTTTAACTTTGTCAACGATATTTTGCTTTCCCTTGACAACGCATTGCGATGAAATGACTATACACTGAATTGACAATAGAACGACTACTTAATAATCCAAGCATTTTCTACTCAATTTTTCAGAGATATTTTATTTTACTTGACAAGCCATTGAGATGAATTGATAAATAACTTGCAAACTTCATTTGGTATCCGTAGAAGTTAATATTCATAAATAAATTAAAAGAACTAAAAAGGTTCAACACCATAAAGTTCAACACTTTGAAAGATAAAGGGACACAACATAAAGTTCAACACCATAACTAGCAAATTCAGTTTGTTCTAGCGATCTTAATTTTCACCAGAACAAAGGGTTGTTATCTCTTGTAGCACTATTCGAACTCTTTGTTGTTCTTCTATGCTCATCACCTCCCTAGACTCAATCGAGCGAGTCAGTCTCCTAACCAACAAATCGGTTCTATCCTTTATAGCTGAGATTCGATTGTCAACCACTGATGGTTCAACTACCCTTTCCCCCAAATGAACCCTCCTTGTTGGATCAACTACTCCACCATCTTCAGGTTCTATCCTGATGGCCTGACTCAACCCTTGTGGATGTCCTGGTACTCTAACTATTCGATACATATCATCGAAATTCATCTTCAGAATCTACATAAAATAGAGAAACGATACATATCTTTATTTATTTAACCCCAACATAATTAAATTTAAACAACCAATTAATAAATTATAAACAGGCAACAACAAATAATCATCAATAAGAATACACCCAATTTAATATTTATCATAAACCCTATGACAAAATACACAATTTCAAATATATCCATACACATTATTTTCAAAATTAAATCAAAATTAATTCCTTTGATTTCTACACAACATACTATATTCAATCAAAAATTAAACACAAACCCACTAAAATTAAACTACAACAATTTCGTATTGTATGTTTAATTTAACAAAGGGAACAAATTTTGAAACCTAATATTTAACATCCACATAAACCCTAAATAAATTCCCTATATCATAAGTTTAGAACACAAAATTCACAATTCAATAATCGGTTTATAATATGGTAACTACATGATTAATTAAACAACATCTACAATCGAATTAACTAATAAATCATCAACATTTCATATCCAATAAAAACAATTTAATTCATCTTTTTTTTGAAAAAAATATACCTTGATTTCGCTTGGAAATGGTATGAGCGAAGTACTCTTGCACTAAACGGGACCTTGGGTTCTCGTTGAATGATTTAAAGTTGTCTAAAATGGGGGATTATGTGGGTTGAGAGGCTACAACAAGGTGGAAGAAGAAGGCAACAGAGAAGAATGCTGTTTGGAAGAGAGGGGAGCTAGGGTTTTATTAACCGTGAAATACACGGGCGAGATCTTGGGATCTCGCCTAACACCAAGCGGAATCCTGTAGTCCCGCTTGGTGTTAGGCGAGATCCCAAGATCTCGCCCGTGTATTTCACCCTCCAAACGGGGTTCTAAGCTTCCGCTTATGTCCATGCGGTATCCCAGTATCTCGCCCGGAATTTCTTTTGCACGGGTTATCCGCACATTACACAGACGAAATCTTGGCCTCTCGTTCCGACAAGCGAAACTCTGATGTTTCGCTTAGTTAGTGGGTGAAATGTTGGTACTTCTCCTGGGTATTTTTTTGGTAGGCGATACAGCAGTATCTCGCTTGTATCAGGCGAGCTACTAGTCTCCCGTCCGTCTTTTCAAGCGGTGTCTTGATACTTCGCTTGCGTTCAAACAATATCCTACCACCTCGATTGATCATACCCCGTTGTTTTTGTGACGGATCAAAGATCAAAAAATTTGATCTTTGATCTTTGGTAATGATCGCGTGACTGGAGATGCTCTTAAGACGTGGCTAAGAAAAGAATAGAGAGTAAAATTCTTGATCTGATGGAGACAAATACAGTGAATATAAAGTGAAAAGTAAGCAGGTGTCACTCTTTTTGAGTTTTGAGAGAGAGGCGTGTAAAGAGAGGACAGGGGCGTACTTAAGTCTAGAGAGTATAAATAGAAAAAGAAAAGAAGAAAGAAGGGGAGACGGATGAGAGAGTTAGGCAGAGTTCTTCTGGGCGTTGGCTGACGGCTGGAAAAAGGTTGAGACAGAAGAGGTCCGACGACTGGTGATTGTGAGGGGAACGACGATTAACACTAGTTTAATCTTCTCTAATTTTATTAATTATTTTTATAAAAATTTAATAAATTCATCTATATGTCTCACTAATTTTATAACTAGGGTTTATGTTAAAATTACTTTGGGGTATTAGACTATTTTAACCAGGAAAAGACTATTATGATTTGATTTGATTAATTCTATAATTTTATTTATTGATTAATTAAAAATTAGTTGCTGCTTCACCGGTTCTGTACAATACAGTAACCTCGGTACGTAATTAATTGATTCACAAATATATTTGTATTATTATTTAATATTTCATGTTTGTGTTGAATTCTTTGATGGGGTATGGTTAGAATTGAAAATACTATTTGTGAACCAAAATTTAGTTTTATATAATTTTCTCACTAACACAGTTTGATGGTGTATGTTGAGACTTAGAGCTTTTGATGTGCCATACTTAGGGTGTCCCAGTGATATTTGCGACTCTGATACATATATTAGGTAATGTCAATAGAACGAATAATAGATAAATAATCAGGAGTTATCTTTCATTTCAGTAATTGAATATAAATAGTGGTGGATACTAAAACCCTGGTTACCGATTCTCCCAGTGCACTTATATTATTAGTTTAATTTATTTTTATATTATTATTCTTTTAAAAATCCCAAAAATATTGTTTTTGGTTAGTCAATTAGAGATATTGCAGTATTGCCCCCGCTCGTGTGGGTTCGGCCCGTATTTACCATTGTCTACTAGTTAGACACCGTGCGATTCGATTATTATATAGGTATCCCAAAAGCCTATCAGGTAGCTTTCCCAATGGACCATTAGCATATACTGATGCGTCGGAAAACCGACTTTGTTTTACCGCAAGCGCACTGTGTCGAAAGATGTAGACAAGAGCAAATACGGTTCGTTCCCACGAGGAGTTTGGATTAAAATATTTTTTTAGGTTTTTTTTTATAAAGAATTAAATTAACTAATGAATTGAAATTATTTAATAAAGTTTTAAAAACAGTACGAGAAAAATGTTAAGGTTCCGGGAATCCGTTGTAGGTCAGGGTTTAATTGTGTTCGTCACATAGGGTCTCAATTTTACTCATGTACAGTATCAAATCTAGCTACTAATACACGGAAGATTTTTAATTAAGCACTGAAGAAAGAATTTTCGAAAAGAATTGTTTGTTCTCAACCTAAAGTAGAATTTCGAAGTACTAAGTATACGGGGCATAAAGAGTCAAAGAATATTCATAAAACGATTTAATACGAGGTTTCAACGAGTCCTTCTACTAATCAAACAATGATCTATACGTGGCATAGAACATGAAAAATCGTCGAGACGGTAAAACGTTGAGAGAGAGACAAATTAATAATATTTAGTTCATACAGTAAATAACCCTAGTTTCGAAACACAAATAAAAATCATTTCTACAAGTTCATCCTTTCGCCCTAACAAGAGAATTAGCCCAACATGGCTTTCTCAAAAACCATGAAAATTAATAAAAAGAAATACAAACTAACCCTTTTCAGTGTTCTCTAATTTTCTGCCCGTAAAGCTTCTGTATCCGGAGGTATTTTCTTCTCTGTGAAAAGTTGTTCCTTTAAAATTGTATCTAGGCTTCCCTTTATATAGGCTTTGGTAACCTCCTCTTGATCCTCATCCAACTAGGAAACCTAGTCCCATTAAACTTTTCCACTTCCTTTTGATTCCTTATCCAATTAGGAGACTTAACCTCCTCAAAAACCAACAAAAACCCTAATTTTCACGTCAAATGCGAGTCCAAAACGCTTCCCTTATTTCTCTTCCCGCGCAGGCCCAATAAGGCCCAACAGATACCAAATTCAAGTTGGTTTCACGATTTTGCTCATAACTTCTTCATATGAACACATAATGACCTCATTCTTTTTGCATTGGCTTTGCCTTTCAATTCTCTACAAAATGGTGGGTAGAAATCCTGGAACATACTGATTTCCACTGGGTCTTTGGTAATTCTTCTCTTATAAAGCTCCATTTCACTTGTTTCAGAGATGTAACCTAATAAAACACATAAACTATAAAAGTAATAATAAAACACGGTAATTCACACAAAATATAGTAAATAAGTATAAGAAAATGATACTTAAAATGTATAAATTATGCACTTATCAAATTCCCCCAAACTTGCATTTTGCTAGTCCTCGAGCAAACTACAAATTTAAACTAATCTAAAATACAACTCCATTTCGTTGAGGAAACGGTTACACTTAGCATGTGTAACAAGCCTTTAAACCCCTAGGTGTCCCTAGTGGACGAGTTATAGTCTCGTGAGGGTTTACAAGAGATTTACTCACAAAACCTACTCCAACTTCTAAGTATTCCAAAGCACCTGCATCCAAAGAGCTACGAAGACATAAAATTTCTGAACACTAACAATAAGAAGTTAGAAGTATAAAGAACATTATTCTCATGCTTAACTCTTGAGTTAGGAGAAAACCACCATGTAAAAGGATCTAGGTTCGAGAGTGACCGAATATTGAATTTGACACTCAAAGGACGCACTTTATGGTTCACACATGTGTGCAGGCAGGAATGAAGATAGAAATCCTACACATCTTGAATGGTAGGAAGGAAACGTAACCTTCCGAATCATATGGAGATGTTATCCCATAGAAAGTGGGACGAAAAAAACCCCTTTTTGTTTTTCTAGTGACCTCTAATAACGGAAATCAACCACTGTGCAAGGATGGGAATGCTTACTTACCTTCTCATCCGATCGGCAATCAACACCACTCTCACAGCATCCAATAGAAACGTCTTCGGTCTTCAACTGTAGATGATGAACTCTTGAACTTCGTAGAACCTTGAATTTATAACTCATTTCCTCAATTTCTTGTTATTAGAAACTTCTCTATAGATTTCTTCTTCCCCACGGCTTTATTGAAAGAATACAAAAGAAAATCTACACTAAAGCACTGATAATCGGTTTTTTTTTAATGTTTTTTTTTTATGTTCTTTTTTTTTTTTTTTTTTTACAATATAAACTGAAAAATAGATGATGAAATTACTACGACCGTGGGATAAAGACTTTACCACTTGATTCTGAACTTCACTAACTCACATCTTTTGATTTCTTTCGCTTTTGTACATAAGTCTTTAACATGTTAATTGTATTGTTACTTTACTTGAATATGAAATTTGCTCTTTCTTAAACGGTTGCTTTTAGACCTTGACTGTCTTCAAATTTTCTTCAAATTTTTGATGTTCTGCTTGTTGATAATATGTTTCTATGGACCTGTTATTGTCGAGAGAATGGTGTTAACTGCAAACAAGACTACAAGATAAAGTTAGCAATTCTGATGACACCCTCATGATTGATAGAAATAGCACTCAAGAGATCAAAAAGTAGTGCTGAAATTGGTGTGAGGTTAGGCAGCTCATCATTCTACCCGGAATTTGCGCAGATGAAACACTCTAAACATACAATTTAAGGTTTGGTGCCTCACTCATGGGTATTGAATGATCAACAACTCTAATACTGTATTCTCTACCGGTAGTTTAAGTCCATTTTTGTCAGCTCTAGCCTCTCAACGACTAAGCACTCCGAATATAGTTCTCTAATAGTTCTAAGTTCAGTTGTTTCGGTTAGAACTCTGTATGTAAACGTAGCAAGAAGTATACTAAGTGACTCTAAAATATCTAAAAGTTGGAGGTTTACATGCAAATAATTTCGAAAAAGGTGAAAATTTTCTACCTAAAAAGTGTATACTTAAGAACTCTATATGCTTACACTCCCCCACACTTAAACTTTACATTGTCCTCAATGTAAACTAACTCATCCAATGTAAAATCAAGATAGGAAATCCTAAAATGGCATAAAACAAGCAATCAAAAAAACTAAACAGATAAGGTGAAGGAAACAAATTTGATGGGTTGACTCCCATGAAGCAAATGATAGTATCATATAGCAATAGTCGGAACAACTGTGGGTCATCTGGATCAAATAGTGCTATCACCAGTAAAAGGAAACTGCAATAAGCCAATAAAAAGAACAAACCGAGCACACCCTTATCTAGTTTTTTGTTTAAGACAACTACTTCTAGTCGTGGTTCAGGTTCAGGCTCTATAAAAGGATCTAGATAAAGTATTTTCATGGGCTGGATTTCCTCATAGGCAGGATCAACAGGGTCAGGTTGTGGAGTCTGGAAAAACTCAACTAAGAACTTAGAAGCACATAATAATAACCTGAATAATTGTGGATCCTCAAAGTCAATCTGATTTGACTCACACAGTTGATTACTATAAAAATGGTCATTCTTAAATAAATGTGTCGATTCTACTCTCCTAAAGTAATCAGGCTTAGTCTCAAAACTTAATAACTGACACATTTGAAATTCATACGTTCCCGCATATGGAAGAAAACATTTTGGTGGGAAAACAAAGTCAATCTTGGTATTATCGCCTAGGTAAACCACATCGACCAGAGGATGGGTTTCTAACAACTGAACTGCTTTCTGGACATTAGGTTCACGATGTATAGTGGGAAGATGATCTTGCAAAATAGTAGAGGTGCATATGTCACGTCCCAAGTTAGGGACCTTTCTAAGAGTCAAAGGTAATGTACATGGAGATTGATAATCACCCCCACACTTAGAATCTTGGGTGTTTCTAGATAGACTAGTCACTATTTCCCTACTTTCTAAATCATCAGGCGATAGTTTAAAGATCAATGTCAGAGCTTTCTCGACAGATGGAATGAGTCGAGATTCGGGTAGGACTAAAGATTCAATTCCATGCTTCCATTTATTAGTGTCTAACAGTGGTGTGGAGTCTAACAAGGCGTTGACTTCACAAATAACACTTTCATCATCAAAATCAGGCCCAAAGTGCGTTAAACAAGCCTCTAATGGATCATCTATATGGTTCTGCAAGTGAGTTTCATGGACTATTTCATCAATTATGCACACAGTTTCATGGTTGTCAAGATCTGGAGGAGAACGTGCGACATGAAAAATATTCACCTTCATTTTCCAGCTGCCAAAAGTAAGTTCCATAATACCATTCCTATAATTTATGATTGCATTAGAAGTTGCTAAGAACGGTCGTCCTAAAATGATAGGAATGTGAACACTAGGGTCTGTCACAGGTTGAGTATCAAGAATTACGAAGTCCACAGGATAAACAAAACTATCAACTTGTACAAGAACATCCTCTACCACTCCTCTAGGAATTTTAATGGACCTATCATCCAATTGGAGTGTAACACTAGTGGGTTTCAAGTCACCAAGTCCTAATTGCTCATACACAGAATATGGCAAGAGATTCACACTGTCCCCTAGATCTAACAAAGCATGTTCAATCTTGTGTTGTCCTATAGTGCAAGCAATAGTAGGACAACCAGGGTCTTTGTATTTGGTGGTGTTTTCTGAGTAATGATAGAGCTCACTTGTTCAGCAAGAAAAGCTCTCTTATGGACATTTAATTTTCGTTTCACAGTGCACATATCTTTTAAGAACTTAGCATACATAGGAATCTGCTTAATGGCATCTAAAAGGGGAATATTGATTTTAACTTGTTTGAACACTTCTAAGATATCATTAGGGATGGTTCCTTTCTTCTGGGATACTAACCTTTGGGGAAATGGAGCACGAGGAACATAAGTGTTTTCAGCTTCACCTCTTTCAGTTTCATTGGTTTCTTTTTCTGTTAAGGGTATTTCCTGCGTAATAGTAGGTGGGTTCCTATCTGTCTCCTTCTCCTTAGGATCACTAAGATGGTTATCGATGACCCGGCCGCTTCTCAAGGTAGTGACGGCCTGGACTTGTTCTGAGGGATTAACACCAGGTGTGCTTACCTCATAAGACCCCTTTGGGTTAGGTTGTGTTTGACTTGGGAACTGTCCCTTGTCTCTCTCACTTATTTGGCTAGCAAGCTGACCTATTTTTCTTTCTAAGGTTGCTATGGACCTTGCAGTGTTCTTGTCCATATTCTCTAGTTGTTTTTGGGTGGCCTGCATATACATCTTAAGATTTTCTTCCATACTAGGTACTCTTTGGTTAGATGAATCAGTAGGACCGGATGATTTCTGCGTATAACCACTAGTATTAATAGGTTGTCCTTCATACTGACCTCTAGACCAGGAAAAGTTAGAGTGTCTTTCCCACCCTGGGTTGTACATATTGGAATATGGGTGAAATCTACGACGATCGTCTTGGTAGAGAGCATGGAATTGTTCTCCACCATAGTCATGAGTGATTTGGTCCACAGACTCAACAAAAGGTCTAGATTAAGTACTAAGTTCTAATGATTCTAGTCTTCTTGTCAAAGAAGCTATTTTAGCTTCAGAGTCGAATTCGATATCAACTCTATGCACCCCTTTTCTACTAGCCATTGACCTTATGGATTCCTTAGCCCCCCAATCCTGGGTTTTATCAGATACTGCATGCAAAAACTTATAACCCTCCTCAGGGGTTTTATCAGCGAAATTACCACCACATAGTGATTCCACCATGGTCATTGTTTTGTGATCTAACCCTTCGTAGAGAATCATAGTGAGTTTCAAGGTATCGAATCCATGGTGTGGACATTGCATCAGAAGTTCATGGAACCTTTCTAAATAATCCTGGAGAGATTCTCCATCTTGCTGCGAGAAACTATTAAGACTTTGACGTAAGGCTGTGATTCTATGCCTTGGAAAAAATTTATGCCCAAATAACTTAGTCATCGCATCCCAAGTATGGATGGATGAAGATGGTAAGGCATTGAACCACGATTTCGCCTTATCTTTTAAAGAGAAGGGAAACAATCTCAATTTCAAATATTCATCGGTCAAGTCTTTAATCTTTAAAGTACCACACAGTTCCTCAAAGTCTCTAATGTGGGAGTAAGGGTGTTCATTTTCTCTGCCATAGAAGTTTCGCAAAGCCTGGATGGTATTAGTCTTAATTTCATAGTGGGCTTTTGTGGTTGGCAAGACAATGCATGACGGTTGAGAGACTCTAGTAGGGTACATGTAGTCTCTCAAAGTTTTAACTGGAGGGTCCACACCCTCATTATCGGTTCTATCCATGAATAATGGATTATTTCTAACGAGACGATTATCCTGATCTCTATCCCAACCTACCTCTGTGTTGGGCATATACTAAAAAAAATAAATCCTAATTGGAAGGGAATTTTAAACAATCACAAGCAAGGCTGACTCAACCAAATCACCTATTGAATCTAGCAAACAAAAAGCATGATGGCTCCACTTAGATTGTTTCTAGACCAACTTCTATTCTTTCGAAAGGCAACTAGTTACAGTTCTAGCAAACCTTTTAGAACGATCTGAATTAGATTAAGTCGAAGAGAAACAAGATAAGCTCTAAGGAGCTTTGATAACCCTGTCTCTTTGGCAACTTTTCCCTGGGTGGCGGCTCTAATCAACTTAAAATAATCTTCCTGAACTTCGAGTTAGGCTAACAAAGTAACCAATACAGTCCTTTTGAATGAGTTTCCTTTAAGCTCGTTACCCTATCAGTCTCTTTCTAGTCAAAATTTTAAGGTTTAGGTTCGCGTTTGGTAACGTGTTCCTAAAGCGGGCAAGAAGGAAAAGGTGATGAAATCCGAGTCCTTATCTTATATGGCCAGTTCTTGCCCTTTACTAGAAAAGTAAATCCGTATTCAGGTCCTCAACATATATGCACACGAAGGAGTACAGTAAACCCACTTGCAAGGGATTCGTGGGTTGATCGAATCTTACCTCCCGTAATAGACGGGGTTGAACCGTTGAAGTCGACTCAGACCACTGACTCCTGTGTCAGTGTACGAAGCCAAGGGGCCGAGACAATATCGTAATTGTCATCCTTCCCTTTGCAGTTTATATTTAATACTACCCTTCCGTAGGGTTTAAAAATAATAATAATGTCCGTAATGTCCAAAACTAAAAGAAAATTACAAAAATAATTAAAAATTTCCTACTACAGTTTTATAAATTAAATTAACTAATAAAAATCCTAAAAAGTAAAAATTAACTATTTGTTTTCTTCTACGTTCGTTCAGCTTTAACTTTACTCCAAATCTTTCAATTACCAAAATCTTTGGCTCAATTTCTTTTCGTTTCCGTTCCCACAACCTGCAGCAGAAGATAAATACCAAAAAGCGTAAAATCGAACAAAATAATAAAAATATAAAAATAAAATCTAACCTAAAAAAAAAAAAAATCTAACCGGAAAAAAAAACAACTCCCCGGCAGCGGCGCCAAAAACTTGATGCGTCGGAAAACTGACTTTGTTTTACCGCAAGCGCACAGTGTCGAAAGATGTAGACAAGAGCAAATACGGTTCGTTCCCACGAGGAGTTTGGATTAAAATATTTTTTTAGGTTTTTTTTTATAAAGAATTAAATTAACTAATGAATTGAAATAATTTAATAAAGTTTTAAAAACAGTACGAGAAAAATGTTAAGGTTCCGGGAATCCGTTGTAGGTCAGGGTTTAATTGTGTTCGTCACATAGGGTCTCAATTTTACTCATGTACAGTATCAAATCTAGCTACTAATACACGGAAGATTTTTAATTAAGCACTGAAGAAAGTATTTTCAAAAAGAATTGTTTGTTCTCAACCTAAAGTAGAATTTCGAAGTACTAAGTATACGGGGCATAAAGAATCAAAGAATATTCATAAAACGATTTAATACGAGGTTTCAACGAGTCCTTCTACTAATCAAACAATGATCTATACGTGGCATAGAACATGCAAAATCGTCGAGACGGTAAAACGTTGAGAGAGAGACAAATTAATAATATTTAGTTCATACAGTAAATAACCCTAGTTTCGAAACACAAATAAAAATCATCTCTACAAGTTCATCCTTTCGCCCTAACAAGAGAATTAACCCAACATGGCTTTCTCAAAAACCATGAAAATTAATAAAAAGAAATACAAACTAACCCTTTTCAGTGTTCTCTAATTTTCTGCCCGTAAAGCTTCTGTATCCGGAGGTATTTTCTTCTCTGTGAAAAGTTGTTCCTTTAAAATTGTATCTAGGCTTCCCTTTATATAGGCTTTGGTAACCTCCTCTTGATCCTCATCCAACTAGGAAACCTAGTCCCATTAAACCTTTCCACTTCCTTTTGATTCCTTATCCAATTAGGAGACTTAACCTCCTCAAAAACCAACAAAAACCCTAATTTTCACGTCAAATGCGAGTCCAAAACGCTTCCCTTATTTCTCTTCCCGCGCAGGCCCAATAAGGCCCAACAGATACCAAATTCAAGTTGGTTTCACGGTTTTACTCATAACTTCTTCATACGAACACATAATGACCTCATTCTTTTTGCATTGGCTTTGCCTTTCAATTCTCTACAAAATGGTGGGTAGAAATCCTGGAACATACTGAGTTCCACTGGGTCTTTGGTAATTCTTCTCTTATAAAGCTCCATTTTACTTGTTTCAGAGATGTAACCTAATAAAACACATAAACTATAAAAGTAATAATAAAACACGTTAATTCACACAAAATATAGCAAATAAGTATAAGGAAATGATACTTAAAATGTATAAAAAAATTATGCACTTATCATATACTCATTTTGAAAGTAAATTTCTTCAGTCATCGACCAAGTCAAAGCATCCCACTTTAAGCTAAAACTAGCCCGTTTACCTTGGCTAGTTTGCCGCTTTCCTCGAATTTGTCTTTCTCCGTTTGTTGTTTCTCTACCGGTAGTTTGTTAATCCTCGCCATCTCGGTTTTACTTGGTGGTACAATTTTGGGCTTGCAATTGGTTTGGACATTATTTCATATATGGAACGTGCATAGAGAATGATGTGCGTCGGGAAAAATATGTTCTATCGCACTCATCAATGTTTGTTCCTTATCCGTAATCACCACCTTGGGAGTATAGTCCTCTTGGTAGAACAACTTGAACTTTTGCAATTCCCACATGTAAATTTCTTCTCTCTCATCTTGTAAAAAACAAAACCCAACACCAAAAGGCGACTTCGTTGATGTTTGCCCCACAAAGTTCAATATCGGCATCTTATACTTGTTCGTTCTATAAGTGCAATCCATAAAAATAATTTTATGGAAAGCATCTTGCCAATAATTCTATAACTCCGGATGAGCCAACAAAAGATATATCACTTCCTCGTTCTCATTTTTCTCATATACTACCGTGTAGTTCGCCTTTTCCCCCAAATACAATAATTGTTGCATAAGTTCTATATTTTTCCATTGCTCACTTCTAAATTTTTCTCTTGCATTGTAGATGGTAGTCAAGGTAGATAAGTTATTCTTGTTTAATGTCTTCACACCACAAAGTATATCAATAGGTCTTGCGTGTTGTTGACTCAACACATGTACTAGCTCCATCTTTTTTTTGGTTGAACCTTGCCGCATAAGGATGGTTGATCAAACTCTCTGGAATTGGGTGGTTATGAAATCCCAATACCACCTCATTCATAAACCACACTTTCTTGACTTTGTTGTACTTAAATTGAAGCTTAAAATGGAAACCACACTTCTTTATATGATGCACTCCCCTCTTCCTCGTGCTCTTTGGTTTATATACAAAATCATTTAAAAGGAGGTGGGTCTTACTTGATTTTTTTGAACTATAATGCACATCTTTTTCAACCTTTGTTCTCGAGCCCATTCTTCGCATCGTCTATATGTACCCACTTAAAGTTATTGGTGTAGTGATCACTTTTATCCGCACTGAATTCACTAACATCTAGGGGTTGATCTTTCATTGGTTCAGGTATGGGCTCCATCTAAGAAAAATGAAACATAGTCGTAAGAAAAACAGGAAAAATCATCTCAACACACTAGTTACGGCTGGGCCGATAACTAAAAATCTAACCGTATGCGAGCTGACTTTTTAATACGGAGGGCTTTTCCAGCCGTAAATAACACACTACGGCCAACTTTTTTACACTTGCCAACTGTAAGCGACCCTGAGATTTTCTTACGGCCGGCTTTTCCAGCCGTAGTAAATAGCATTTAATATGCCATGCAACTATGGATGGGTTCTCGTGGACACGACTTAGCCGTATATAATTTCTACGGCTATGAGTTCTTATCCAGTCGTAGAAAACTGTGACGGCTGGGAGTTCATCTTTTCCCAACCGTATATCTCCAATACGGCTATGAAACCAGGATTTCCCAGCCGTAATCATCATAGGTCTGGGATTCGGGGGTTTTCTGGCAGCGAAAAAAACAAACTTTCTACATACTTTAAGCAATTACATGCAACAAAAACAGTTTTGGAGTTAAGTTAAATGTATACCTGACTTGTATGAGCTTGATTTTCTTCATATTCATGCCTTGGATCTTCAAAATCATAGTAAGATTCACATTCTTGATTTTAGGTTAAAAACTCTTGATTATCTAGAAAATCAATCATCTCTGGATAATTGTTTTATTGTATGAATATCTTGTTTGATCTAGGGCAGTCTAGGTATTATTATAAATACTAGGATAAGGGGCATTGAGGTTGGATTTAAGATAACCTTATTTTATTATCTTGTAAGCCCCTATGAGCCAAACAATGTAGCCCCAATAATAGAGTTCTTACTTAAGTGTTAAATTGGTTTTTTGTAATTCCTGTTTTTATCCGATTGGTATGGCCAAGTAAGCGAAACCTTGGAAACTAAATGCGGTTAAGCATTTCAACGTCTTCATAAATTATATTCTATTGTCTTATATCCTAAACTGTTTTTCACTACAAAAAAAAACATCGGAAAAACTATAGAGAAAGTATCATATGTGGTTAAACTTATTGAATTGGGCAATAATAAATAAACCTTCTTTGTTCTAAAATATATTCCACAAAACAACCTAACTTAGGAATTTGAGAATAAATGCCATCTCATGGATATGCTGGGATGGAAAGTATTTAATAGTTGCAAGCAAGACATGGTCAGAAGACGTATAAAGATGGAGAAAAAGTTCTTCTTTTTTTTTATTTTATACAAGCCGGTCACCAAATATATCGAGGATTTAATTGAAAATTTTAGCTATCCACTTACCATGCGCTCAACCAAAACAGAAATTAGTATTATAAGCGAAAATATGCATACAATTTTATCTTCTTCTTTTTTTCTTCCAAAGTTTACAAGGTAATAAAGCACGAGGTATTTGATTAGAAACTGTTCTTTTTTCAGTTCCTCAACTTATGGATCAATGATTTCAAGATTGATATTTATACACTCTCCTTAATTTTGTAGCTTGTTGTTATTTTGATGATTTAAAGTTTTAGACAAACATTTCAACATTGCTTGATTTTACTCGGTGTTTTCCTTTGTTCCTCAGTCGTTTGTGTCGGTCTTGTTTGTGGATAAAAAAGAATTTATGGGTAAAACGGTAAAAATGGGGTAAGATAATGAGAATTCTTCTAAACCTTAAAGCTTGTGTACTGTAGAAGTACATTTAAGTTCGAGTGATCAAAGTCACACAAGATCGTCCTAGACCAAGATAAAGTCGTTCCAATCTTGCTTCGGTCAAAAATGAAGGAGAAGGGTTGATCTTAGGGAGTGAAGCAGGGAAAGCGTTGAGTTGGAGTGTTGGGCCCCTGTAGGTATAATATGTGTTTATTGTTATGAAGGATTCTCCGTGTATGACTGAGAGAAAGCCCTGATGAAAAATCATATGATAGGCTTGTTCTATTTCGTACGCTTTGTATTCTTTGTCCATCCTCATTTCAATAGATTGAGGAATCTAATTATAATTGCATAACAGTAACCGTTCATCGTGTCCTCGTAGGAAATTATAGCAGTAGTGAAGTAGTGGTGAAGTGGAGGTGACGCAGAGTATGTTGAAAACCTTGTCTCACTTGTGGGGAAGACTGAATGGTTACACACCCTCACTCCTCTACTAAGCTAACCGTCGAATATTCCAGACATTTCTCTTAATAGGTGCATTGCTACACTGTATGTCGTAGACCCCTAGACCAATACCCAAGTGAATATCCCCTCATTTGTGATATCTTTGATGTCTCGTGTAATTTTAGTAGAATTAATACTAGTGGCTTGTCATGCTCGACTAGTCTAATGAGTCTGACAAGACTAGTGGAATTTGTAAAAATAAAAAAACTAAAATAAAATATGTATTTTATTTTATTTTAAGTTTATGAGAAATAGTGAGTCCAAATGTGTCAACCAGTATTGACATGCTGAACTAAATAGGTGATGACAGATGTAAACATTGAGTAGGTCGAGCACTGGTTTTCATATCATCAGCAAGAAGTGATATATGGATATGAAAGAGTGAGGAAGAATATATATATATATATATATATATAAGTATTGAAGTTGCCAAGCATATGTAGCGGACATATGTGTATGGAGTGGGTCGCATGCTAAGAATGAAAATATTTGTAGCATGTTGAGTGTAAAAATATGTGTGTTGAGGCCATGTATGAAAATATATGCCATGTATGGTATTTTCACCATTTATAAATGTTGCATAATTGAATTTGGACCGTAGCACACTTGCCTAGCCTTAGGCATCAAAAATATATTGTTTGGAACGTTTATAAGCGTTGGAACACTTAGTATGGATGTCCATGTATTAAGCTAAGCATGACCGTCCATGTTTGTGATGTGCAACAAATCTTTAAGTTGGTTGCCTACACATCCAGTTTGGTGTGGCAGGCCAAGCAAGCCATTTGAGACGCTTATAAGTGTTGCCAAATCTGAGTTGTCCCGTTTGCTTAATTAGGGTTAGAAGGTTTCATATGTTGTTTGAGACATTTATAAGCGTTGCAAACACAATTTTAGTGTTTATAAAGCTCAGGATTGAGCTTTACTTTATGTTATTCACGTTGGTTGCTTCATTAAGTAAGGATTAACATGGCCAAGGTTAGATTTGGCTAGTAAGAGTTATATTTCATTTTTAATTAACATAGTTTTGTCTTGATATCTAAGCACAATTATGGTGCTCTAATCAAGCAAATTCATGTGTAGCTTGCTACATACCTCTATACAAAGTTGTATAGGCATTTTAGTAAGTCAATATCATTCAGTTGAGCATGAATAGACATCAGGTAATTTTTATGAATTCATCTATGGAATATAACACTAGAGAACACTCAAATAGCTCTATACTAGTGGTCAATCCATCTGGGAGCTTGATATTTGTTATGTAAAAATCATAAAACATATGGGAATGTCGTAATAAGCACTAGTGTAATTCTAATAATTTTGTACAGGGATAAATTAATGTTGATTCATCTAATAAATTTGATCGTACATACAGGGTGATGCATTCATGTGATTACATAGATACAGGGAGAGACATGGATGACACCTGCTTTAAAATTCTTTGCAGAATTCTGAAGTTCAATATTTCTGAGACCCGGGTCAGAAACATAATATTTTATTATTTTTAGCCCTAACAAAAACCCACCATCTACATTAAGTCCCCTACTTTGCGCGGAACAAGCAATATTGTGTGATAAGCACTAGATGGTGACAGTCTAACAATTGAAAAGACAACTACTTAGCTTTGCTTCCCATAAATACCTTTGACGCAGGCGTGGGCATATATGATCACAGCAGATGACCACATAAGAAAAATATTATGATAAATTTATGTGACTCTGCTGAGACTAGGCACAAATAAATTCAATAATTTGTTCGGGGAATAAATGTATGATTAATAAATAGTCGTAAAATACTGAAGACTCTATATATGTGACACTTTTGTAGATTATAGTGTATCTATATTACTCAATGAGAGCTTTAATGAATATACAACATTAATAGGTTATGTCACTCAGCTGAGAGTGAGCATGATGTGTCCAATATCATTATTGATAAATAGACTTCGAGTATTGAAGGTCTATCCAGATACTGCGAATACAGTAATAAATCAATAATACTCAATATGAGTCTTAATATTAATATGTATACATGGAACGTGTCCAAGGGATTCAGCTGCGAAGTTATTGCACCTGGAACTAGTTCGATATGCTCTATACTAGTAGACAATCCATCTAGAAGCTAGGTTCAAGTTGTTCTATACTAGTAGACAATCTATCTAGGAGCTTTGTTATTCAAGAACAATGTCAAGGAAGAGAGTGACACAAGAGCATGTTCTGAATATTTTATACAGTCAGAGAACATCTGGGAGGAGTCGTATCAAACACCCATGGAATTCTGAGGATAAAGCAGCTTTATACTAGTGAGTAATCCATCTAGGTGCTCATCCATTCAGGAACAAAAATATGTTCTGGATGTGTGTTTTGTATAGTCAGAGAACATATGGTGAGGAATTGTAACCAATATCAATGGCATTCTAAGGACAATATTGCTCTATACTAGTGGTTAATCCATCTAGGAGTTGTCCAATCAATGTAGATTCAATACAAAAATTATATATATACACATGGATGGACACCTATCATGGCTTAGTACATTCCTAATATCGGAAAAATAAATTATATTTATTAATAATAATTTAGTTTTCTTACTTCCTATTTTTCAAGGAATTGCAAGTTCTAATAAAAAAGGAATATTGTTGCTAAGATTGAAATAGATGGTGATGATTGCTTTGATCAGGAGAGGAATAAGATGGAGCTGATGAACTACTATGCTAATTTATTTTCTGAATAGGATGATGTGGGCTTTACTCTGGATAATTCGAATTTTTCCAAAATTGGTGATAATGAAATGAGGTGGATGGAGCATCCCTTTTTTGGAGAGGAAGTCTATGATATCATTAAGCGCTTTGGAGCAAATAACTCTCCAAGACCGGATATGTTTTCTATGGAGTTTTATAAGAGTTGTTGGCATATCATCGAGATGAATTTATGAAGGTGATGGAGAAATTTTTTAAGTACGGTTCACGGGATTGAAGATTGAATTGTTCATTTATTTTTTGGTTTCAAAGAAGAAATATTATTGTACTCCCAAGGATTTCAAACCTTTGAGTTTGTTGTGGAGTAATTAAAAAGTTTTTTATAAGGTTCTAGCTAATAGGCTAAAGACTGTTAGGCCTAAACTTATGTTAGACTTTCAAGGGCCATTTGTCATAGGTAAATAAATCTTATATTGGGTGTTGATTGCTATTGAATGCATTGACAGTAGATTAAAGGCTAGGAATTCGGATGTGTTATGTAAGATTGAAACGGAAAACTTTGCTATGTATTTTATAGAAGCATGTCTTATGGTTCTAAGTGGATTTCTTGGATGAAATGGTGTAATTCTACTTCTAATATTTATGTTTTGGTGAACGAAAGCTCTACTGAGAAGTTTAAACCGTCAAAATGTTTGAGACAAGGTGATTCCTTATCTCATTTTTTAATTATTTCTGCTAGTAGTGGAAGTTCTTTCTAAATTGTTGGATGATGCAATAACTAGAGGAAAGATACATGGCTTTCAAGTGGTAGATGATGGACTCTCTGTTCCTCATTTACAGTTTCTTGATGATACTTTAATCTTTATCATGGCAAATGTAAATGAAACAGGAAAACCTCTTCTAATTCTTTCTACTTTGAGCTTCTCACTGGGATTAAACTGGATTTGGAATAAGGTTCTATGATTAGTATTGGGGATGATGAGAGTCTCTTGAAATCGGTGAAATTCTGAGTCAAGTCAGTTTTTTCAAAATCTTTCTTTCTCTTTTGTTTTCACTTAAAATCAAGATTGTTTTCTAAATGATTTCATTCTTATGATCTTATAACTTATTGATGAAGATTGCTTGATCATTTTCAGTTTGTTAGTTGGTTTTCATATCTTACTTTCTGAATAGTAGTATCCATCATTTCTCAAACTCTTAAACTATTTATGTTCCTGGTTTGCTAAAGATTAAACTACTTCTTTCCATTTCAACCTAGGTTCCTTTTTCTTTATTCTTCTTTTCTTGTCCCTTATATGTGTTTAAATAAATCTCCATGTCTAACTAATCCTTTAATTTGCAGGTCCTAGTTTGGTACTTCGTTGGGAGCCCGTTGGAAGCAGTTTTGAGTGTGTCTTCAATCTTTTAGCAGTTGTGCTTACCATCAGCAGTTGTGCCTACCATTAGCAGTTGTGCTCTTCTATCACTTATCATATTATTAGCCAGTTTGGTTCATGTTTTTTGTGTTATCTCAGCAGTTGTGCTACCTTATTGACTGACGTTTGGTTTATCAGAAGAATTCTCCGTGCATTGTTACTTTCTTCATTAGAATTTTAACTCGTTCATTGTTCCAATCCCGAGTTACAATCATGATCAACCTATTCAACTCATTCCAGAGCAACATTCGTGATTACAGCCGAAAATTTTTCCCAAAAATTTTACCATTTTTGAATCACAGAATTTTTGAATTTCAAACTCCGAATTATAAGCAGAAATCTAATATCCATAAATTTAGTAAACAAATAATTTTCCCAAAACTATTTTTGGTTACTCTCCTAACCACTATCAAGATATTGACACTAAGCAGTTTCCAATTAATTATGTCTGCCATACGTCAGATTCAAGTGGCTAGTATTATCTCCAGGATGCAAAGTACAAATTTGGGCTCTAGGACTCAAAGAGGAGAAGTGATGTGCACTAGAGTCGTGGATGAAGAAACGTATAAATAGTCCAATAGGATAATATGCAAAATCTTTACTAAAGAAACTGTTGTGCTACGAGATGTTAATGATGATGTTTACATCATTTGGAAAAATTCCAGGAATGTTGATACTAAGATGATGGGAAAGAACTTGTTTGTTATCAATCTCACACGTTCTTAGGATTTAGATGCAGTGCTACAAAAGAGACATTGGTCAATAAAAGATAATTTGCATATCTGCAATGGTTTGTTGTATACCATAATGACGAGGAGTGTGAAGATACTGATTACCAACTGAGGTTATATGGCAGGTCTAAGGCAGAGTTTGAAATTTTGTATGGTGCCAAGGTGCCAGAGGATGGTCAGTTCGGAGCTAGTTTTGGGCTTCAAAAAAATTAAAGCTCAGTTTCACAAGATGATACAAATGGGCCTAATGATGGTTCGGCCACGGGAAAAAATAAAAGGAAACATAAAAGACTGGTTGACTGTGATTTCTCATATCATCTCTCTTCTTGCCCTAATTTTCGAAACGAAAACCAAATTCCAAATCCTAATACTCATGTAGAGAATTCTTCAATTGATTTTATCATAGTTTCATCAAGTACTCATGAAACTCATGCTAATCTGTTTGATGATATGGAAGGGATAGAAATGGATGGTAATGAAGACATGGGAACTGTGGGAAATGGAGGAGTAACGATAAGCCATTCTAGCACTGCAAATCAGGTTTTCAATTTGTGTACTTCCATCTCTTCTAATTCTAGCACTTACAATATCATATATTCTCTTTTGCATCCTAGGGTTCCACCCAAACTTATCTTTTTGTGCATAAAACATAGTTTCTTTAATCAAAATTACAATCTGGACTATTCTCTTGGTGTAATTTTAATTGCATTTTACGGCTTAATGGCTCAATTGCGTAATCTCACATGCTTATTGGTCTTGTGGTTGTCGACCTTAGAAGACACAACATTTGATTATTTTAGGATTTCTGGGATTGATATAATCAGGGATTGCAAGGAAATTATTCTTGCAATTTTTCGTTTTTCGTGTCAGATAATTTTGGAACATATCTCTGCTTTGTTAGTAATATTCACAGAGCATAAACCTATTTCTCAATCATTTTTTTCTTGTGATATAGTCATGAAAGTGCTTACATGGAATGTTCATGGGTTTGGCAATAAGCATACTAGATATCATGTGAGGGAATTAGTTAGATCCAATGATCCATATATTGTATCTCTTTCTGAAACCAAGAATAGAGATAAAAAAATGTTAAGATTGACTCAACAATTTGGTTTTCCTAATTATTGCTTTGTCAATCCTATTGGTATGTCTGGAGGGTTATTTTTGATGTGGAAAGATGGTATAGAGTTGAACATTGTGGACTATGTGCAAAATTTTATTAGCTGTCATGCCAATATTGATGTTAGAGGTGAAAAATATTTGATTGTTTGCATATATGGGGCTCTTAATAGGGAAGAAACTGGAAATCAATGGGCTTATCTAACTGGTATGGCTGGTAGATTTATCTGCCCATGGGTGGTCTTAGGTGACCTTAATTTCATTACTAGAAAAGAGGAGAAATTAAGAGGTAATTGTCCTTCTCAAACTTAATTAGATGATACTAATGATCATTTGGATTTTCTAGGTTTATCTGATGTTCCTTTAAAGGAAATCCCTTTACTTGGTGTAATAAGAGGGATGGTACTCAATTAATTCTTGAAAGACTTGATAGAGCAATTGCTAATGAGAGATGGTTTACTCATTTCCCCAATAGTGTTGTTTATCACTTAGTTGGAATAGGTAGTGAATATTGTCCTATATTGTTAGTAAGTGCTAAGGAACGTAATAACACTAGGAATCCATATAGATTTGATAAATGCTGGCTTCTCAAGAATTCTTGTAAAGATGTCATTAGTACCTATTGGAATTCAGAGGAACAAGGATCTTATGCCTATAAGCTTACTAAGTCTTTGCAGAGTGTTAAGTTTTAGCTTAGGGAGTGGAACTTGAACACTTTTGGTAATATACAAACCCAACTTAGACTTGTTCAGGAGGATCTCACTGTTCTTAGTCAAACTAGGAATAGGGATACTGACTTGGCTAGATTTACTGAGTTGGAAGAGAAGCTTAACTACTGGTATGATGTGCAACAACAGTTTTACATACAGAGAGCTAAGGAAAATGTCTTAAAGTTTGATGATAAGAATACAAGGTATTTTCATGATAAGGTTAAATACCGAAAAAGAAGGACTCAGATTGATGCTTTACAATCTAGTTTAGGAATTTGGTTTACCGATAGAACTAGTATAGCAACTGAGCTTAAAAATCACTTCTCTAAAATTAGCAGAACTACCAATCCAGACAATCCTAGTAGTCTGTTGCAACTTTTAGATCTCTGCATCTCTGCTGAGGACAATGAGATGCTTCTCAGAATCCCTACTGTTGATGAGATAAAACATATTGTGTTTCAAATGCATCCTTGGACCACTCCTGGTCCAGATGGGTACCCTCCGGGGTTCTATCAAAAAATGTGGGATGTGGTTGATGAAGACACTATTAAGATGGTGCAGTCTTTTTTCCACTCTAAACATCTTTTTTTCCAATGTGGGATGTGGTTGGCAAATGAACCATAGCTTCCTGACTCTTATACCTAAGTCAACTTGTCCTAAGCTTGCTTCTGATTTTAGGCCTATAAGTCTAAGCAATGTTACTTATAAGATAATCTCCAAGCTCTTAGCCAGTAGACTTAAGATTGTTATGGACAAGTTCATCAGTCCTTATCAAGCTGTTTTCTTGTCCTCTAGGCAGATAACTGATGATATTGTGATAGCTCATGAAATTATAGATACTATGAGGAAGAATAGGGCTAAGAAAGGCTTGATGGCTATCAAACTTGATATGTCGAAAGCCTTCGATAGAATTGAATGGAGTTTCCTGATTGTTATTTTTAAACGACTTGGGTTTCATGATGATTGGTGTAGTATGATCTTTGAAGCATCTCAACTGTTTCAACCTCTGTTTTGCTTAATGGTTCACCTGGTGAGGTGTTTTATCCTACAAGGGGTATTAGACAGGGAGACCCCTTGTCCCCTTATTTTTTCATTATATGTATGGAGTGTCTTTTTAAATTGTTAACTAGTGCTGAATATAATGGGCAGATTCATGGGATAAAGGTCACCAAAGACAACCCATCAATTAGCCATTTACTATTTGTTGATGACTGTCTGATTTTTACTAAGGCAACTATACAATGTGCTACGCATCTTGATAATATATTTCAACTGTTCAGCAAGTACTCTGGACAGTCAATAAATTTTGAAAAATCTGGACTTGCTTTTAGTCCAAAAATGGATAATGGTGTCAAGATGCAGATAGCTGGTATTCTCGATATCAAGACCATAGGACTGAAAGATTAGTATTTAGGAGTCCCATTACTTATCCAATAGAATAAGATGGAAACTCTTGGTCATTTGCATGATAAATTTCATGATAGACTAGCTACGTAGAAAAGCAAGCATTTGAATCAGCCTGGTAGAACTGTCATGACTCGGTCTGTCTTAGGGTCCCTAGCTTCTCACCATCTAGCTGTCTTTCCAATGCCAAAGAAATTAACAAATAAGTTTGATGCTATTCAGATGAACTTTTGGTGGAATAGGAAACAAAATGAGAAAGGCCTAAACCTTAAAAGTTGGGATGCAATCACTAAACCTAAGGCTCTGGTGGGCTTGAATATCAAAAAAACTGATGATCTTAATAAATCCCTTCTTGTTAAACTTGCTTGGAGGATGTTAACTGAAACTGATGCCCTATGGGTTAAAGTTCTCAAGCACAAATACTTTCCTACCCAGAACCCTCTTGATGACCCTAGTAAGAATGGTTCATGGTTTTGGAAAGGTATTTGTATGGGGATTGAAATTATAAAAGAGAATTATTGTTGGGAGGTAGGAGACGACACAAATATATTTATATGGAGAGACAGATAGATTCTAACTAGAAGTCAACCTCCTACTTCTGCCTTTAAGATTTATTGGGATGAAAATTATGGACCAATTGATGATACCTGGTAAGTCTAAATGGAATATGGACATCCTAAAGGCTCTCTTAGATAATGATATTTTCCATGAAATTTGCAAGATAAGAATCCCAGTTAATGGGAAAGATACTCTAAGATGGGTACCTGCCAGAAACGACATTTTTTCTGTTAAAACTGCTTACAAGGTTGTTTCTATTGCAGGTATGACCCAGAGTCAAGGAAATAGTAATGCAAATTTTCCTTGGAACCAGTTCTGGAAAACTAGTTTTCCTCCTAAAATTCTACATTCCTGTGGAAGTGTGTTCACAATTACCTTCCTGTTAGAGAAAGGCTTGCTAGATTTGTTAATAGTATTGATCCATATTGTCCTCTATACAATAATAGTGTTGAATCTACTTAACGTCTCCTTATTGATTGTCATGTTACTCAAAGCATTAGGCTTAATGTGTTGACTAACTTTGCAGAGTTGATGAATGGTTTATCTCTTATAGGTTGGATTGCTAGTTGGTTCAATGGTACAAACAATAATAATGCTAATAAAATTGAAATGATAATGTTTGCAGGATTTACATTATGGTTTGTGTGGAAAACCATATGTAATGTTGTGTTTGATAATGCACAGTTACAGGTGGAAAACGTAGTTCGCCAGATATTGCAAGCAGTGTCTGACTGGAAGGAACATGCTAGTAAACAGAATGAGAGAACTGTAAATGGCATTATAAATTAGAGTACCAGTTCCCTGGAATCCTCCCATTAATTTCTTTGTAAAAATTAATGTTGATGCATCTTTTTGTAAAGAAAACAAGATAATGGGGTCTGGACTAATAATGATAAATGATGCAGGTCAATTCAAAGGAGCATGGGCTATCCCTGGAGTGGCAGAGGATGAGGAGCAGGCAGAAGCAATAACAGTGCTTCAAGTAATTCATTGGGCAAAGGACCAGCAGATTACAAACCTGCACTTAGAAGGAGACTGCTTAAATATTGTTAATGCTTTGAATGGTAGCTTAGGTTCTGTTAAATGGACAAATAATGTCCTTCTCATTGATTGTTTAGAACTTCTTAAAAGTTTCAATATATGGTCTTGTAGATATGTTCTCATAGATACTAACTCTGTGGCTGACAGTATAGCAAAAGATGCTAGAAGTAGGCAAGAACTTGTTTTATGGGAAACCGATTCCCCAATATGGTTAAAGTCTCTCGTTAGAGAGAAACTGATTATGTAATCTTATTGAGGTTCTAATGAAATTTATTCTTTCCTATTAAAGAAAAAAAAGTGTTGGGGCTGATAAGATGATCGATTATTTGGCTTTGGAGTGCGATTATAGAGTGGAGAAGTTTCCAACTAAGTATCTCGGTTTACCTTTGGGTGCTACAACCAGAAATACTTATTTTTGGGATGAGGTCATACAGAGAATGGATGTTAGCTACTTTGGAAGAAGAAATTTCTGAATAAAACCGGTCGATTAGTTCTCATCAAAAGTTGTTTTTCTAATTTGCCTATCTACTTCTCTCTCTCGTTCATATGCCAGTTGATAAACACATTTGTAACATTTAAGTCCAACTTTATATATTGTTAGTCCTTCTTATGTAACATTTAAGTCCAACTTTATATATTGTTAGTCCTTTTTTTTGTACTAATATTATCTATTTGTGTTTTTATAGGTATTTTAGTAAAAACTCAATTTTAGGAAGAAAATGAAAATTGATGAAACTACCCAACAGATTAACAAAGGCACCCAGTTTTTGAATTGGGCCACTCCTTCTCTTTTGATTCAAAATAGAAAATAGGGCAAACTTGGTTTACGCATGAAGAGTTTTATGATTTATTTAATAACTTATGAGATTTAAATGAGACATATGAGGAAACAACCAAAACAAGTTATATTGAGTGTTTTACGTCGTAAAATATGGCTACAGATCGATGTTGTTGGCCAGAAACAGGTTCATTCTCTGATTTTGATAAAGATACGTTTAAGTTTGTCAAGTTATATTGAGTGTTTCACGTCGTAAAATATGGCTACAGATCTGTTGGCCAGAAACAGGTTCATTATCAGATTTTGATAAAGATATGTTTAAGTTTGTTTTGGATTAAAGATTGGGTCGTTACTGAATAAAGATGAGTTATTAGGTTTTCCTAATGAGAAAAAAAAAAGAAAATTTTTATATATGCTGCGAAAAAAAAGAAGAAGAACAACAAAAAACAAAATCTCGAAACTGCCACAGAAGAACCGTCTTTTTTTCCTTCTTTATTAAAGCTCCAAAGAACTATCATGTCTCCTTAGCAATAGAGAACACTTCAGAACCGTGGGAAAATTCTTTTTGGAACAGAATTACACCGAAGCAATTTTATGTGCTATTTTTTCTTTTCTTTTCTTACTAAACATTTTGAACCATGTATAATTTTATTGAGAAGTTTAATATGAGGGGTTAAAATCTCAATCTATGAAGCGACTGAGGAAGCCATTTTTCCATGATTAAGTGGTAATTTTATTAGTTTTGTCAATTCTTTAATGACTTTTGCATAGATCTACAATTTCAATTTATGATTTTTATTAATTGATTGTTATTTAGTTTGATGAATCATACTTAGCTTAGTTTTATTAATTGATTTTTATTTAGTTTGATGAATCATGCTTAGCTTAGTTTTGATGGTTCATGTTTATGATTTACAATCAATATTTTCAAAATCTAATTTGGCGAGAGTTACAGTCACCTTTAAATGCCAGAATTGCATAATTACTTTTATTGATTCACTTAAAAATTGTTAATGATGAATTTCAGAGTCACAGCCATTTTTAATATTGATATCATCTTTTTCCTAAATCTGTTAGTTTAGAATTAGAAGTTATGTCTAAAATAAATCTTCACAAGTCTCGTGGAACGAACATAATTATCATTTTTCTAAATCAAACACCATGGAATTGAGTTAACTAGGTTGATGAGGACTTTTTTTTGGAATTCTAGTGAGACTAAGAGATGATGTGTTGGGTCTCTTGGAAAAAAATTAGTAAACCAAAAAAGCTGGGTGATTTGGGGTTTCAAAACTTGAGATGTTCAAGCAAGGCTTTGCAAGCTAAGTGGGTTTAGATATTTAAGGGACAAAAAAGCTTTTTGGAGGAGAGTGTGGAATTACAATTTAAGAATAATTGTGAATTTTTATTGCCTTCAAATGACTTTAAACCTCAAGGCAAGGTATGTGGAAGATTATTTCAAAATCTTCTACTTTTGCTTAAGATCATGTTAGCTTTTAGGAGGTAAGGTCTTTGACAGTTGTTCTAATGATATTTGAAGCTCTAACAGGATTAAAACTGAATTTGGATAAGAGCACAATGACAAGTATTGGCGCAGAAGGAAACATCAAGCAACTGGCAGAAGTTCTAGGTTGCAAGATAGAAGATCTCCCAATCAAATACTTGGGCCTCCCTCTGGGAGCATCGTTAAGATCATATACTGTATGGGAACCAGTGCTAGAGAGGATGGAAAAGAAGCTGGCAGTGTGGAAGACTAAGTACCTAAACAAAGCAGGTAGAATTACTCTTATAAGAAGTACCTTATCGGCATTACCCACTTACTATATGTCTCTTCTTACTCTGCCTACTAAAGTTGAAAAGAAAATGGTGAATATTATGAGAAGATTTTACTGGGGTACTAAAAACAACAAGCTGAGAATATGCTGGGTGGCATGGAGAAAGATGTGTTGCTCCAAAGAAAACGGTGGTATGGGCCTTAAAAATCTAAGGAGTGTTAACAGAACTCTCTTCTCAAAATGGATTTGGAGATATGCTACAGAGAAAAAACAGTTATGGAGAAGAATTGTCCAACAGAGAACCAGCACCAAAGAAGATGATTTTATCCCTGTAGATATGAAAATCTCTCAAGGCAAGGGTTTATGGAAAAGAATTCTCAATGCCAAGCACTGGATGAAGGACAGTATGGCAATTGTGGTGGGAAACGGCAAAAGTGTATACTTCTGGCACGACAACTGGAGAGGGGATGGATTTCTGATAGATCAATTCCCATCAATATTTAGAAGATCAGAAACCAAATGGAACAGCATAGTGGAGTGTGTGGAGGGACAAGGAAACTGGGAGCTCAAAATTGGTGTGCTTACATACAACAGTAATAAGAGAGGAATATTATGATCTAATAAGAAAGTTAGGCATTCCACCAACTTTCGCGGAAGAGGAAGACAGGGTGAAGTTTTTTGATAAAGTCTCTAGCAAATTCCCAATCAAGAAATGTTACGAATCCATTAATGCAAAACAAGAATTGCAAGGAACCTTCTTCCCTAAGTTTTTGTGGCACAAAGGAATCCCACCAAAGGTATCCACTCTTATTTGGTTTGTGTTTCATAATGCTTTACCTACTTTATCAAACATACAACATAGATGTATAAATGTGAATACATTAACTTGTAAACTATGTGATAAAGAAGTTGAAGATAGCAACCACATCATGGGTCATTGCGAGTATACAAGAAAAGTGCGGTTCTATTTCATTAAAGCTTTTAAAATTTCTTGGTGCATGAATGAAAGTGTGCAACAAAATTTGGAAGATTGGAATAACAATGTTATGACAGGGAGGAACAAAAAGATATGGGAATGGATACCATTCGCAGTGATTTGGAACATATGGTTGGAAAGATATTCGAGAACTTTTGAAGGGAAAAAAAAAACTGAGGAAGACATAATTCTAAAGGTGAAAGCTACAATAATTCTATGGGCAACAGAATTAGAATTATTTAAGGGAATCACTGTAAGCAGCATTCTATTCAATTGAAATGCAGTTGTATCTTAAATTTATTGTATATTGTATCGTACATAAGTGATGAATTGTAACTCTTCTTTTGTTTTTATTTGAAAATTGAACTTTTTCGTCAAAAAAAAAAAAAAAAAACTTTCAACTGAAAAATGGTAAATGAATTAAGTTTTGGCAAGATAAATAGACTATTTGAGGTCCTTTGATGAATAAATATCCAGCTATATACAGATATGTAGTCGAAACGATGTTTTTATTGTAGACATGGTTCTATCTATTATTTGGCTTTTTTATTTATTTGGGTTACGATTTTTCACCAGTAATTTTGTGCCGAACTATTTTCAAGGCTCGTTACTTTTAATAGAACCTCATTTTTTTATCTTAAAAAAATAATGGATTATTTTAACTTTAGATCCCACTAAATAGTGTATATTCATGTTTGGGTTCCAACTTTGTCTAGAGTTGTATTTGGATCCCGGTCAACATATCAACCATATTTGACTATCCGGACCATGTAATAGGAGTTAAATATTGGAATGACTCAAATAACCCTATTTAAAAGTATATTTCTTTACTGGAAATGTAAGAACCCAAATTGTTTCCTCCAAATGTGATTGTAGAATGCAGATAGTGAACTCGGGCAAACTTTTAGAGCGCTCTCATGAACTGATTGCTCAATAAACGAGTATCGAACACTAATAATATAAACATACGAAATACTCCCTCTGTTTCAGGAAAAGAGTTACTTTTCCTATTTGCACAATTATTAAGGCAAGATGAGAGAGAATTTTATAATTTATTTCCAGATTTACCCTAACAAAAAGTTTAATACTACATATATATTTATAATGAGAATAATAACATTTCTTAAAATAACAAGAGTAGTTTTGAAAGTTTGTTATATTGAAAATGAAAGTAACTCTTTTGTTGGAACAAAAATTTAAAGAGAAAGTAACTCTTTTCCTGAAACGGAGGAAGTATTAAAGATCTCATCATGTCAACACTTTGATTAAGTTGTAGCTGTAGTAGTGTTTCCATGACTAGATCTGTGATGACCAACAATTGATAACAAAGTTTTCTTCACTACGACCGTTGAAACATACCGACATCTAGGCTATCAACCAGGGTCCTTCCGAAACCTGTCAGTGTAGTATTTTTGAGGTTCTCTCCACCGATAGAAAACATCTATTAAAATCAGTACTAATTAGAATTATCCAAATTTCGAACTGAAGTAACATGCTTGAAATTACTTTCCAAATTTCTGAGAGCTTAATATTTGTTTTTGAGAAATCCGTAACTGGAATATTAGTCTCCTTGTATATGTTGATATTTATTGCAGAAAAAAAAGAAAAGAAAAAAGTACTAGTTGTTAGTATCACGAAAGTGCAATATAGAAATAGGAGATCTGAATTCAGAAGAATTTTCTATAATACCATCTCCTCTTGAATCAAAAGAAGATCGTGTATTATGCTTATGAAAGTGCGAAGACAAGAGTATCTGCGGAGCAGAAGATGTCGATTCATAATCAACGAGACATCGGTAATGAAGATGCATAACTTTTTCTTAAACTACTGCGTTATATAAAAATAGTATGTAAGAGTATCCACATTGGGACGACTAGATCAAAAGAATAAAGAATAAAAATTTTATTTTTTACTCCGCCTGAAACGCAATGGTGGGAAAGTAAAATTTGATCGGGCGGTTGTCTAAGATAGCGCCTGGCGTTGGACGCACGGCTAGGTATACGTCTAGTTTTACGGGCGTACGCTTGTGAAAACGTTTGGGTGGGGCGGACGCTTGATGAACGCTCGATGGGAGGCATTACCCAAAAGAACGTCTGATGATAGACGCACCCCTAGAGGCACACCCCAGAGACAAGCGCTCTCTTAACCGAACTCCTGATGGGACGGTATCTTAGCCACACGCCCGGCTATTTTTCTACACGTGCAGGTGGTTCGTGTTTCAAATAACACGGGCGCACGCTTAGACATACGCTTGAATCATCAGGCGCTTCCCTAGACAAACGCACGTCTCACCAGGCGGAGAGCTAGGTGAACGCCAGATGGGGTGGAGCAATATATGTTCGTCTTGATTCTCTTCTCCTCTCTAAACCTCAAATTTTTCTCCTGAACACTTCCAAAAACACAGACGAACTCCACTCACAAGCGCCCACCACACCAATTTGTGAAATCGAATTCTCCCAAATCAAGCTCAGCCTCTTTTCAAAATTGCAAAAGCTCGGTAGATTTGATACCATTTCGAAGTTAGGATTATTTCAAAGGAAGGTAATAAACTCAAACTTTACAATAAATTTTAATGGATTTTATAAGTTTAGATTATTATTTATTGTATTGTTTATTAAATTTGTACATATATGTTTAAATATTAATCATATGATTATGAAATAAACAAATTAGATTTTATAAATTATAATTTTGGAATTTGGTATAATTCTAGGGTTTATGGAACATGTAAATTGGGTATAAAAAATTGATGAGAATTTGTTGAATTGAAGTTAAAATTGATTAAGTAGTTGGTTAATTTGAGTTGGGTTGTGGATAATTTTATGATTAATTGTTTTGATATGATTTTTTATGAAATTTGGGAACTTAATTATGTTTTGTTGCCACCCATTATGCTCAACTGAATCAATCTATGATAGGCTTTTTTGCAAACTTATGAAATTGTCTATGAACAGATTATAAAGGTTTATTGTTTAAGAGTTTGAGAGATAGATACCAAAAAAATTTAAATCAAACTCCCTCTTTTCCTTCTTATTAGCCGTAAACTTTAACTCCATCTTTTCTATCTTCATCGAATGTTCTTCTTTGTTGATTCTCAGAAAACTTCACGCATATTCTGAAGATGAACAGGTCTAGAGTTACAAGATCGTGACGAATTGGTTTGAATCCAGCATCAACTGAATCTGGAAGTAGTGTAGTTGTTAATCCACAAATTCAAGATTTGGTGAATGAAGAAGTTCAATCACCAGTGATTGATAAGGAAATGTCTGCTATAAGGAATCGAGCAAATTTGTTGGTCAGGGTCTTGAGCCGTTCGATTGACGTTGGGGAGTTGATGAGTATTTAAAAACAAAGAGCAATTCTACAAGTGCTTAAAGAGATAAAAAAACCTGACGAACGAAGGTGTATGACGAGGAGGCCTGAATGTTTAGCACCATTTGGCGGGGATGTTCAAGAGAATGTTGGTCGCCCCACATGGATGAATTATGGACTTTGTTCTACCTTAATGTTTTTATCTTTTAGATAAAACTTTGTCGTAGCGTTGTTGGTTATGGTGTTGAACCTTATTAGTACTTTTATTATGAATATGAATTTCTTAATTTAGCTTGAATGAGTTGCTTGTAGTTCGTTTTTCTTTTTTATTTAGGAGAATGGTAGATAGGCGAAAAAATAAGTGCTTGGTAGTTCTTTTTTATCTAAATTACTTAATCACTCGAAATTTAAAGTTTTCAGTAATTCAAGGAAAAGGTACATTGGAAGTTCATTAACATTTAAAATAACACTATTAATTCAAAACTAAACTAAAAATAACACTATTAGTTCATAAAAGTTGAAACTGAAAATGTCAATCTTAATAATAATGGAAATTTTAAGGTTTCAGCTATTCCGAGAATCCTTTAAGGTTGGCTTCTCCTTCTCTGCAAAATGTCTGTCTTCCTAAGTTCGATGTACTCTTTCGTTACGGCATCCAACCCGGAGACATCCATCATCATTATGCGAAACTCGTCGTCTGCTTCTTTCTTTCCGTCAAGTTTTTCTTTCTTAGCTTGTTTTTCTTTAAACTTTGCCGAAGACTCATCTAGTTTTGATGCAAACTAGGATTCTCTCTGGGCCATCTTCATTTTTGTTTGTTTTGTACAATTGGTGTTGAAGTTTTGTTGCTCTTTAATAATTATTTTCATCATTTTATGTTGTCCACTAGATTTTGCTCTCCCTGTTTTCTTCTGTCAGTTTGCCTCTTTTTTTCCCATATAATGTTTATAGTGTTAGGTATATCTCTTATTTCTTCATCGCCACTGGAATGGTCTTGGCTTGTTTTCTGTCTTTCCCGGTCTTCCTTGCCACTTTCAGAATCTTCCTCAGCTTGTGATGAATCGACAACAGTTGTCGATCGTCGTGAATATTTTATATTTTCTAACATAATTGCGTAGCACTTTTCATGCTTAAATAGTTTTCCACCATTAGCTTCCTTACTTCTTCAATCTGTTATTTTTAAAAAAAAAAAGTTTAGTGGACGATATACAATTCAAAACAATAATATACGCGTCAAAATTAAACTGGTACTTATCTTTGTTTCTGGGGCCCATCCAGTATGGTGTTCACGTTCCATTTCCGCCTCTTTTGCAGAGTAAAGTGTCACATCTTTACTTATTCTCTAAAATCATTTCTCAATGGAGCGCCAAGTGTGCCCCGGCATTGTAGGTATGACTTCTTTCATCCCATTGAATATGCGAGACCAATTCATGTATAGGTATGCCAAAATATTGTCGTTAGAACGGTAAGAAATCAACGATGACAAATCTCAACGGCTATCTCAATGGTTAGAATAGTTGGCGTTCGCTTAGATTAACGCCCCACACACATGCGCTCGATTAGCCGAACGCCCCACACACATGCGCTCGATTAGCCGAACGCCCCACACACAGGCGCTCTCTTAGGCGAACGCCTACAACAGGCGTTGTCTTAGGAAGATGCCCAACACAGGCGTTAATCTAGGAGAACGCTTAATTACCAGGCGTGATTCTGGCGTTACGCTTGATTGGACGTCCTTTTGGGTAAACACCGAATGGGGCGAATTTCTGGTTCATGCCCGTCTGATGAAACACACGTCTAGTTAAATGCCTGGCACCAGACGGAGAGCCAGCGTCACACCTGACACAAGACGCAGGCATAGGTTAACGCTCCACTATATTTGGATTTTGTCCAGTTCTGGGATCAGTTTTGATCCCAAATAGTAAAAGTTCCGGACCAAACTTCAAATATACTTGCTCCACTGTGATTGGATTTGGACAGACCAAAGACCAAATTTAGATTTAGTCCATCTTTTACTCCCACCTCTGTGGGTGCTCTAAGAAAAGATTTTGAGATATTTTGTTCATCATAAATTTAATTATTTTCTCAGCATATAGACAGAAAGGAAGAGCAGGTGTAAGAGGTGGGATATAGTGTCAGACTGTCAGGTAATGGGAGAGTCGAAAAACGACAGTGCTTGTTACCCCCAAATTTTCTCCCCATCTCTTGCCCCTATGATGTGTCACCATTTTCGTTCCTCCTTGAGTCAGCAGGGTCTATTATTAAGTAGAAGGGCTTGTTTAATTTTTAGCCTTTAGATCTATTTTAATCATGATAGTTAGATGCTTACCACGTGTTAATAAATATTAATAACTAATCTATTTTTTACTATAACGGTTAAAGAGTCAAACAATGGTCAATTGTGTGGCCAGCAACGAAACACAATTCTGGATAAAGCTGGATCCAATATCAAAGATGTACCATAAAGTCAAAATAACCTAAAAATAATTTAGTTTCACGGTAATGACTAGAATGCCATTCTCATCCCGTCTTCGACCACATATCTTCCGATTCTTTCCGGCTCCTTCTTTCTTCTTGCCTTGCTCAAACCCCTTCAACAAAATCCCCAATTTTCACAGTAAATCTTGCCGACCAATCATGTCAGAAGAAACCCATCTCTCAGATTACCCAAAACCTTTATCACCACCATTACCAGCTGTATCTAAGGAAATTGAATTGAATAGAGCTTTATCTGCTACTTCAAAATCAACTTCATTCTCTCTTACACAAAAAGATGTTATCTATGAAGATGAATGGATGGTTATTGTTAACAAACCACAAGGAATTTATTGTGAAACTGTTCTTTCTTCAGTTCCTCAACTTCTTAATAACAAAACTGATTCAATAGATTCAAGTAAGACTTCACTAATCTCTATTTCTTAATAGCACATTTAGTGATTGATGTTTTGTCTGAACGAAAATAATTGAGTTTCAGACAAGCAATTCTGTTTGGTAAATGTCTTGTTTATATTAACTTCGTTTTTAAATTATGATCTGCAGAGACTGAAACCAACTCACTAGAGCTTCATCTTGCTAATCGGCTCGATCGCGATACAAGTGGTTTAATGGTTATAACAAAATCACACAAAGTTGCAGGGAAGTTAGTTAAAGCCTTCACTGATCACAAAGTTAAAAAAACCTACATCTGTATGTGCATTGGAGTAGCTCCGAAATGGGATAGAATCAGTTTAAAATCAGGTCATGGGAGATCCAAGTTTGGTGTTTGGCGTGTTTATGCTGCATCCGAAGTTGGTCGTTCGTTGCCAGGAGGATCTTCAGTTAGAGGTATGGCAACCATATTTGAAGTTCTATCTGTAAATGGACAAGGTAAATTTAAAGAACCAAGTAAAATAAGTATAAACGAAGAAGAAGCTTTAATAGTTGAAGAACCAGGATTAGTAGCAGGTGAAAAGAATGATGAAATTTTGATAAGAGCATACCCACAAAGTGGAAGAACTCATCAGATTAGATTACACAGTCAGTACCTTGGAATTTCAATTAGAGGAGACGTCAAGTATGAAGGTGTTTGCGAATGGAAAGGGAAAGTTTACAATGCCCATGAGCTTCATGCTGAGACCTTAGCGTTTGATCATCCGATGACCGGTCTCATGGTTGAGTTTCAAGCTCCTCTGCCTTCATGGGCAACTCGAGCATTACAAAAGGAACTACAGTACGAGGGAATTGAAATTGCATCACACTAGGTATTCGGATTGGTAATTGTTTTGCAGTTGTGTTCACCAATTTTTGTTGTGTAATTTAAGTATCGCATGGCTAGATGTTGGTCAAATCCCATTCTTGCGTATGCAGTCTCTAATCTTGGAATATTATTAGACGTACAGACGACAATTGAAAATGATGGAGTCAAATCGAAATGCGAATTGAAATTGTACAACTAATTCACTATCTATATTATCATGTACACATTAAAATGTTAGACAATCACACGCTGTACTACTTTTTGCTGGGTATTCCATGGACAACCAGCTTCCCCTCTCCTATCTTCCCCCAGTAGACATACCATTGGAACTGAGGAAAAATATTAATCTTACCCTCTATCTCTCTGTGATACATTTATACAGAGAAAAATTTGAAAATCAATCAATACAGGAAACGGCAAAAATTGAGGAAAGGAAGATTTTTCAAAGACTGGTGATTGTTTTACCAACAACAAAAACTGTGTTCTTTTCCTTTCTCTGAGTAACAGCAGCATCAAGAAATCAAATGCTAGGGTATGTGAAGTTTGAATTTCTTCGGCCCTTATGTGAATAATAGATTGTTTCCTTGTCACAGCCAATGCATTTGTTCTTGTCTTGGCCTATTTCCTCGTCATCAAGGTCTTTCATTCTTTCAGAAGAGAGTATAGAATTCCCATTGCAGTCTTACAGATCAGATAATACAAGGATGTGTCATCGAACAGAAGAACCAGTAGTACTCCCTTCATCTACAATCATCTTAGACGTTGAGCCACTACCATCCAGAGACCCTTTGTCAGTTGCTTGACAAGCTTCTGAAGTGGTCGGCAAACTATCGGAACTTCTTTGCTCTTTACTTTGAGCTTCTTCTTCAGAGAATTTCTCACATAAGGTTCCGACAAGTGGTTTACTAGGTTCTGCTTCAGGATTACATACCGACTGTGGAGCAGTGTTTAAAACATTGTCACAGTTGCTCAATTCATCATCCAACTTCTGCTTCTTTGTTGGCTCGAGCACCTCCTCATCGTAATTTGATTTCCGTTTTGGTGTCAGAGGGGCTGTGTTTCTTTCGTCCCTACCAAGAGTTTCCAACTTATTCCTAGATGGTGAAACAATTGACATTTTTAGGAAAAAAACAGGTTCTATCAGCCACCCATTTTGACCCGAAGGGACAAAACTAAGACTACCCACGAGCCATGGCTACTAAGTTGAAGTCAAGGTTAAGATGCCTTTTTGAGAGGGGAAGCTGGTTGTCCATGAGCCATGGAGGGTAAGATTAATATTTTTCAATTCATTGCTTGGATAGTATTACATTTTTGAGATGCCTTTATAGTATTAGTACTTTACCTTACTGATGCATGGCAGGAGTTGGCTCCATAGGGCAAAGAAGTTTGATTTTCTTGTTGGACATCTGAAGAACGATCAGAAGCAGTATCCTCTTCATCGCTGATTCATTTAAGTAGAAGGTTTCATTAGTTAATAAATTTCAAACAGAAAGTTTGTCACGTGGAATGTTCAGTAACAAAATACAGACCTTTCCTCATTGAAGTAATCTTCTTCCTCTTTATCAAGAGCACGCTCATCATATCGCTTTCTTGGGTTCTCATTGATGCATTTTTCTGGGTCAATTTTTTCTTTGTTCTGAAACTGATTCAAGAAAGTTACTAAGGATCCTGAAGTAGTACACACTTCTCGAGAGAAACTGATGCAAGGAAGTTACCAAAGATCCAGGAGTAGACCAGTTACCTGCTCATATTTGAGTTTAAGTTGTGAAACAGTTGCAAAATTCCCAAATTTGACCAACTGACTCCAGAAAGAATCAACTAGGTACATAATTAAGCTTTTTATATTTTCCTGCACAAAGCAAATGACGTTCATAATGACTTCTGAGATACCTAAACCCTACCTAATTATGCAACAGAAGCTAACTGAAAGAAAGAAGCACCTTTCTGATATACTCGAAAAGATCAAGAACTGCAGAGTTTAGAAGATTATATCGATCACCATTAGCAACAAAAGCATCAACAATTGGTTTCAGATGATTTTTCTTAACAATATGACTCAGTAATTGCTCATCCTGCCAAACAAATATGAGTTCATCACATTATTGTCTAAATTTCAACACGTGAATCTTGCCAATAGTATGTATCAGGAAACAGCAGGGATATAATACTCACACTAGCGTTGCGATAAATAATGATGCGCATGAAGCGAACAGCAGCTACTACTAGGTACTTCTCCCTTCTATGAACCAGAAATAAGACTTTTCCAATCATATTATCTAGAAGAAAGTTGCATCTACAAGCACGAAAGCGAGAAAAAACAAGATGGTTACACAATCCACAATTGCCTCATACTGCTGAAATACAAAATTTTAACAAGTCAAGCAGCAAGCACAAAACAAAGAAGAGTACTTTATCCTGTAAGGGTGGTGAAGAACGCAAAAACATAGCAATTCACATATATTTGACAATATCTCTGGCTTTATGACCGCCTGACTTCCATGCCCATCACCGTCCGCTGATTTTTCAGTTGTTGATGTGGCGAGACCTTTTGGAGGGCATGACAACATTATGACCTCTATCAATTGGTCCAAGTGCTTCTCGTAGAAAAATTCAATTATTGTCTCTCTCTGCAACAAATAAAGAAAACCCATCACATGACCAAGGAGTACACACTACAGGTCAAATAGTCAAAATCCAAACAGACTCAACAAAATAGTCAAATATGCGCATCTTTCTTACATCATAATTAGAAGCCACTGAAGATTAAAAGAAAGAGATATGCGCTAAGAAATGAAGGAAACTGCACCTTGGATCCTGCCGAGAACCAGTCCAGTAAGTTGCGTAGTATCTCAAGAAACTGACAATGCATCTCCTCACCAAAATCTGTTAACATACCTTTAACCTGAAAATAAACCATTAAAATTTCGTTAATCATGTCAAGGGGAGTAACTGCAAAAATAACTAATTGTGCTATTATAGAAATAGTCCAAGAATGTATTAACACACAAGGATTATACCAGAAAGGCAAGTATGCACATAACAGAGGAAATTCTACTAAAACAACTTGAAGAAAGCTACAAAACGACAACAAAAATGAGTAAATTAAGGGCACGTGAATGGATTGTTCTTAATAAAATTGGGCGATTCTGCAAAGAGCATTTCAGTTGTAAGAGCTAACAACTTTTATATTTCAGGCACTGCGACAAAGTAGGTAAGGATCTTTTGCCTAGAATGTACAGATATATACATAAAAACAATAAAAAAAATAATCATGAAATGACTTACGTACCAGAAATCCAAGAAGGGGACGGCCTTCCTGTCGTATAATATATGACCGGAGAAGGTTGGCATCCTGGTTAAGGAAAAGAAGAAGGATATCTGTCCTGCATACCAAGAAGAATACCGCATAATTATCAAGGCTGGCATCCTTGTCAAGGAAAAAAGACTACAGTTCTACTACTGGTTATGATATAGCAGACATATTATAGTAACATTATGTATTACACAGTAAAACAACCTACAAATACTATAAGACAAAATCTTACCCAATTAATACAAGCCTTTTGTCTTCTGACTGCAATGCATCAGCTATGATATCAAAGATGCCTTCATTCATAAGATCCCTACAGCAACCAATATGCTTCAAGAAAATATAATGTGAAAGAACGGTAGAAGTCCTAAAAGATTTCACAAGTACATACCTAAACAGTCGCAGCTGATTTACTACTGGCAAGCTCTTACTTAAGCTACAAAATTCATGCAAGAATAGTACCTGTTCCGAATCGAGGTTAAAGATAATCAGTATAGGCAAGGAATCTCTTTGCACAACAACTATTTTATCCTAAATTAATTTCAAATTATATAAAGAATTCAAGGAAGTTACCAAATTTTTCTTTGTTTCAACGGAGGTAGTGGATGATTTCATTCTTGCAAATAGTTCCTGGATAAAGGTACTATCATCCTTCAACAAAGAAATGACCTAATAAAACAAAATATTAAACAGTTGACTCGCAATTAGGGGAAAGAGGTGATGACAAAAAATAGAAACTGAAAATAAACTGTTCAGAGTTGGGAACTCACTGCTACATTATTTCCTTGAATGATGGAATTGAGATTTACAGTCGTAGACTCATCCAATATTCTTGGCAAAATGACGTCCTACAAAATGTAGCAAAAAATTTAAATGCTATTACTACACCAATCACAAAGAAGTGACAAGTCTAAAAATTATCTACACCTTTATGTAACCAATTCTGTATGTCTGATGTATCTTTGACAAGACTGAGGGATCTTTGATTGGAATTGCCTACGATAAGAAAAAGAGCAACATTTTTAAGTTAGTGCAAACTAACCAGCTGCTTAGCCCAGCTATTGACTTGCCTACACCTGACATCTGAGAAGAAGAAAATGTGTATTACCTCCTTAAAGACCACATGCTCTTTCAAGAAAGCACGATGATGCACACGAGAAATTTCCTGATCATCTGAAGAACACCTTCAGTTTCTCATTAACATTGCAACGAAGGTTAATTGTTCAAAATAAATGTTATGCAGATTTGAAAAAAACTGCAAATATAACTTACACTCAAGGATACCAATAATATCCATGATAAATTTATCACCAAATATTTTGTCAAAGATCTGAGGACTATTAAACAAAACTGGACCAAAAAGAAAAACAGGAAGTCATCAGTCCTCACAAACATATGGAAGAAGAAATAAAGATCAAGAGAGAGAAGTAAAGGGAGGTACGTAAAGAGATGAATACAGACTTATTCCCTTGACCAGTCTGAATATCCTGTGAAGAGCATCCATGTCTTCCAAGTCCTCGCACATCCTAAACAGATCCAAGAGCTTTGGAAAAAAATCTTGCTGCAAAAATAAGAGAAAATTTATATTATAGAGAAACAAAAGTGCCACTAGAACAGATAAGAGTATTGGCACCCGAAACAGTGTTGCAAACAGTTACAGTATCCTTATATTTAGAAATAAGATAATTCTGATTATACAAGTGACCTAGAACTACTCACATATATACATATCCAAATACTAAACTGCTAAGAAAAACTTCTCAAATAGCTGTTCTACAATCTATAAATTGCGGATATTCTTCAACCTTCTTAAAGTTGATTAGAAGCTTACATCACGTATTATAAGCTCTGTAACACGCATCTGGTCAGTTATGCCACTTTCTGCTATGATCTGCAGGTTAATTTGGTAGTGTCATGAAAACATTTGCATCTCAAGAGAGTATACTACAGAATTTTAAATTGACATTGTGAAATACATAACGAAGGAAGTTAAGAAACTTCAAGTAGTCCACCTCAGGATGAAATTAAAATAAAGGAATTCTCCAGTTCAATGAAAAGACAATCCACACGCATAGGATTGACCATTATCCTCTAAGTGCCTAGGGAATTGGACTTAATAATGGTTCATAGGTCCAAGCAAGACTTTTGATCAAAGAAAAAGAATCCAACAAAATAAAAACATTATTCTGAATTTGGATATTCCACAGGAAAATCTTTTTCATTTCACCACCCAAAGAGAAGACGGAATAAACCAACTCCACCCCGCTGAGCGGACAACTGCTAATGTTACATTTACTTAACAGAATTATATAATTGGTCTTTGACCCCCGCATACAGAAGATGAAAAAAGTATATCCTGGCTAAAACTGGTGATAGATTACAAAAGTGAAATCTCACAAGATGGTAACCACTGTCGATTTAAACAAATTGTCACCACTAAGCATATATGTTTAGCATGAATGACCCAAATTAATAAAGACTTCACAACTTTAAGCGTCCGAAAGTAAATCCATCAAAAATTACCAAAACCAAGTATACTATACACTCCATACAAGTTCTTGGTTGGAGCAAGCGCACATGAATGACTATTATGCTTATGGTCATAAGAACCTAAAAACATGATTTCCAACTCGAATGCTAACACCGACTACTGACAACAAGCCCAAAACACATACAATCTGCTTGACTTCTACCGATTCAAATCAAGATAATCTGCCAGACACTAGTCAAAGTTTTGGTTTTAAACTCTCCAAAGACTTCATCATACAAAAATTTACTCTTTGAAGTCGAAAAAAAAAAGACACTAAGTCCATCAGCTGGCACCTTGATTATCGCAGGAAGTGTGGACAGCTCAACAGCTGGCAACTCCCTCAGCTCAGTGCTCAAACCATTAAAAGCCTTCTCTGCAAAATATAGTACTGTAAGGTACAGTATATGATCCCAAGCATCATTTTGTATCCTTATCAACATGCAACAAGATATGAGGCTGATAAAAGAATCCATGAACAGGAATAAGAATACCTTTGGCCTGTGACATTCCTGATGTCTCCAGTGTTTCTGTAACAGATTGAGGACTCTCTTGATCTACAATTAGATCCAAATAGTCAAAGTAGCATGAATCAGACGGATGAATCAAGGACTTCGTTTCATAGTCCAATAACACACACACACACACACATAAAGAGTTCAATTACCAGTATTGGTACTGCAATGCAGCTTCTTCCCAGCATTACAAATGTGTTCCCTAAATAAGAAAACACAATGTAGTTGTGATAAGACCACAAGTTATTTAGGACCTTTTTCCAGCGAAATGACCACTACACTGAGTTGAAAACAACAACAACAAAAAAACGCAGAAACCTCACCAAATAAAAGAACAGCCTGCAATCTCTTGGAAGCTAAGAGCTAATTCTGTAGAATATTCTGGATCACGCCATGATATGATTGTATCTAAATTGAGAAAGACAACAGGTAATATGTCATCAGTGCCAAATACACGCAATATAAATCAAGCTTACAAACATAAAAATACAACATTACCTTCTTGCCTTTGATAATTTTCATCTGAGCCAATACGATGTGCGAGTAGTGTCTCATTATCATCCTCATTGATCACAAACAAAGCAAGGTCTTCAGACCTCTACGACCATAACAACCAGAACAAAAAATCATTTGAATTCGACAAAATCAATATTTCAAAAGACATATGATTGCATTTTAGAAACACCACAAAAATCAAAATTAGGTTAAAAACATACCTCTATGTAACCTACGCTGACTTTCCCAGTACCCCGATCATCCCATTTCCCCTCCTCATTCAAATGGTAGACTTTAACACGCTGAAAATAAAATCTTTACACAATTACAACCCACTACACAGACTCTTCAAAAAAAATAATTACATCTGAATCCAACTGGGAATAATTCAAAATGAAAATCATTTCCTTCGGACCATATAAACCAAACAAAAACTAGCATCATTGGAAACAAAATTACATCACAGCCTGAAATTGGCAAACCATTTGCTATTTCATTTGGATCTTTTTGGCTTATACTGTAGACAAAGTTTGCCGATTTTCAATAATAAAATGGTTTCATAATCCACGAACCACCAGACAAATAATTTTCGAAAGGAAATTGCTCAGCACGCCATGTACCAACCATTACACCTTCACAATTTTATTAAACCATAAGCCAATCCCGAAAAATATACTTCATTCCCTAACCCATTTCCATGTTGTATAAAAGAGGATGGTTTAGTGATTAGCTCATCCCAAATATGACAGAAGCCAGCGGGGATACCCTAATGAATAGCTCATTCCAAATATAGATAAGATTTCTACTTCCATGTACCGGATATTGTTGTCACGGAATATAATGTATCCATTAAGTGAAAATCTATTCTTTGGCACAATTAAATCCAGGCATGATTCATGGCATCAATGAAAACACGTTTACAACACAAGCTGAACTTCAATAACCATTTTTGAATCTTTATACCATCACAACCAAATTTAATTACTTCAAGAATTCTCAATTCCAAGAAAACCCACTAACGAAATCTACTTTTAGGTGAAAATCGATATTAAAATCAACAACTTCACACAATTAAACCCAAACCAAAACTAGGGCATCGATACATAAACAAATACACCAAAGAATTGTGAAATTAGGGTTTAATTCTTACCTGAGATGCAGTTGTTGCAGGAGGTTTTCCTTGTGCCCCCATTAATCCTTTGGTTAGATGAAAAAGATTGGGAAAAAATCTGAAGAATTTCTTGAACTTAATTACTAAAAGAACTAGGAATTGTAAAATAAAAAAATCAGGGCTTCTCGTAGTATGAATTTTAAAAATGGCGGGAAAATTTGAGTTAGTGAGAATCCCTAATAATAACCGCCATATGGAGTAGAGTAAGGATAGAGATACTCACGAATTTTTTTCTTCTTCTTCTCCCTCCCGACTGTTTTTTTCTCTCTCTTTAACCGAAAGAAATGATACAGGCATTTTTATCCGAAAGCACAATGTTTCCTGTAATACCCTTCGTTTAGTACTTGTCAGCTATTTGTTGGTGGTGTCACGTGGATAGCAACATTTATTCACAATAAAAATCTTAGATTTTTTAGATTAGATTCGATAAATGTTATGTGGATTTAGGGTTGTAAACGTCAACTACTTATACAAATGAAAATCCAGGAGAAATTAAAAAAATGCAGGGTCGTTTGTCCGTTTGGCTAATCAAGTATGGGTTGGTTTATAGATCTTTAGGCTTTGATTATCAAGGACTCACCAATCACCAGTCACCACGTTAGAATCGACGAACTAATTGCTGGCTGTTTTCGTGTTTGAATCAACAAACTGATTATCCTGTGTTACGCACTATACATTGATTTTTCTGCTTTTAATTACCACACATATAAGAATTACTTTTTCCAAAGTTAAGATATTATTATTAGAGTTGTACATCGGTTGGTTTTAGCTAAAATTGTCTACCGAGCTGATCATAGGCAGGTTCTGAAATTTAAACCCGAAATTGAGCCGATCGAATTTCGGTTCGGTTTTAAACATGTCCGAGCCAACCCGTTTTGATATCGCTTTTGATCGGTTTTTTATAGGAAGTTGGAATTACTCATATCTTTAACACACCATAGATTGAAAAGCCATGATCCAAATCATTCAGTTACTTTTTGTTCCAAACTTGCACACAAAGATCATAGCAAATCAAATTATTACAGATTAAAGAAAATAAAAACAGATCTCAACTAAAAACTAAAAATTAAAAGATATACACTTGGAATCTTGTGAGTACTGGTCATCATCTTCTTAAGCTCTTCAAAATTAACATTACCTTCACCATCACCATCAAAAAAACTAATCATTCTCGAACAATCATGAACTAACTATCAGCAGCAGAAATCAAACCATTCTTATATATATCATACATCTCAAAAGCATTTTTTATTCTCTAAACAAAAAACAAAAAAAAATATCATCAAAATCAATAAAAAAAATAATATAAGCCATTTTTATCATCATTATTATCCCCAACAACACCAAACTACCCCCAATATAAAACCCCCCAATTTAAAAAACTAGGGTTTCATTTTCATAAAAACCCAAATTTTAATTTTTATGGACTAATTAATTGATGAAATTAAAAGAAAATGTAACCATTAAACTAAAAGGTAAAGGAATCAATACCTTATTGTTGATAATCGGTAGAAGATCTTAGTTGAATGGTGATTATATTGTTGATAAACAAGTGGAATCAGTTGGAGAAAAGAAGAAAAGGAAGAAGACGAAGTTGTTACAAGAGGAGAAGAAGGATAAGGAGGAGGAGGAGGAGGAGTTGACATATTGATGGTGGTAAAGTTGCAGGCTCGTAATGATAGAGGTGTTGCTGGCTGTACGAAGGGGTGAAGAAAAAAAAAATGAAGAATATCACGTATGAGGTTAGGGTTAGGATTTAGGTTATAAATGTTATATTTGAACGGGTAGGATTGGGTTTCACAGTATACTCACCAATGGCTAGTATAATCGGTACGATTCGGTCGGTTTTCGAAGTAAAACCTATTACCTATATTAATGATCTATGGTTACACTTTTCTGAAACTGCTGCCTTAGCCGTTGTTATTGGTTCGGTTTGTTTCAATGATGGTTTGACGGTTTTCTTGTGCATCCCTAATTAATATACAGTTTTTTCCTAGTAATGAAGTTTAGTTCCAAAACTATCAGTTATGAAAGTGAATTTTGTTAAGTTATACTAGGAATATAAAAATGTTGAGACTTGTTCAATTGCTCTAGTTATTCATGAAGAGTTGAAGACATATCGAAGACAACGGTTAGTAACTACAAACTTGACTTGTTCAATTTCTATCTTTGTTCTTACAAGTATTTATTCATTGAAAACTTATCATGTGAAAGCAGGGGCGGAGGGAGTATAGAGTAGGGGTATGCACTTGCGACCCCTTGATTTTTATAACCTCTACTAAATAGCTTAGTTTTTCAGACCCATAACAAAATTCAGTCCTTATTTGCGACCTCTAAAAGCCTAACTTAACCATTCATTTTACACCTCTTAAGATTTTGCCCTGTCTTGAAATCCTGGCTACGCCACTGTGTAAAAGTAAGATTATTACAATTACTTTGAGATCGGTGACTTGGTCATTATACTATGATCAAAGTATCAAAAGAAAAAAATATACAATAGTTATTTTGACAACTTAAGTGTATGGAGTTACGAAGTATAGTTTATCTATGGACTTCGTGTTTTCGACATTGCATTAGTTGGTAATTTGTTGTTATTTAGTGTTGAAATTCCGGTGAATTCTTACTTTAATAATTATGTTAGAAGCAATTTCATGAATACAGTTTAAAGAAGTAGACTTGTGAAACCTGTTTCGTAATCTAAAAGGGATTTAGGACTGATCCCTTGTGGAGAGGATCGATCTTGACTATGTCTAACTTGCTTTTACATTTTTGATATGTCTGTTATACGGGTTTTTGCAGACATCAAGATGTGAACGAGTTAGATTGGAAATGTTCATAAATTTCGACATAATGTTTGAACATGTGCTAAACTTTAATATCTTATTGTTCAAGCATATTCTTTTGAAACTCTAGGCAAGATCTTAAAAATCGATTTTCGATATCATTTATGGTATCGAAATTATATGCTTTCCATTTCTAGACGTTTGCATATCTATATTGACTATGTAAGTTAAGTACATGGATGTGTACTAACTAACCTTAGTTGTCACACTATGAGATAAATCAATTATTTTTTTGATCGGCAAAAAAAGGAATATTTTGATCAAAAAAGAGTGCGCATAAAGGCTTATACCACCCTATACAAACAAGAAAGATACAAGAATGAAGCAAACAACCTAATCTACCACTAGACTAAAAGTTCATAGCTAAAAGAAAAAAAAAGCTGAAAACAGAATACAATACAAACTTACTGCAGCTGAAAATAGAAGTAATTGCGAAACAGAATAAAAAAAGACTGAATACAATTTTTCATAATATCTAAATAACCCAGCGACTCGAAATCCTTCTCAAGTAATGACCAAGAATATATGTAATGAGTAGCCTTTTGAATCATAGTCTTTGCAGTGTTAACTTTATCAGTTAAAACTCATGTGTTTTGCTCCTGCCAGATACACCACATAATAGAAGCTGGAATCATATCTTAAGAATTTTCGAAATATACATTTATTACATATCTTAAGGATTTTTGAAAATGGTAGATCTTATTTCCAAACAATATGTTGGTCATAACATTATAAATAGGGAGTTTTACATCCTTGTATATAAACTCATCCCATAACACACCTTTGTTTTGTGGGAAAGCTAACTTGAAAGATATATGGGTAATCTAATTAGGTGAAACATCTTGTGTTACCTTTCGCTAAAAGAATTCTTTAGGATCAAGAAGCTCTAGTAGTACCGTTGGAGGAAAACTAATAATAGTATTGCTTTAGTTTTTTATATTTATTGTTTTAGTTTAAGAATTAACTATATAATTATTTTTGATAGATCAAACTTGTTTATTCCATGATTCTTCTCGTCTGATATAAAGCCACTCAAGTTGATTGAAGATTTGACTATCACAAATCTAAGTGATCTTGGATCCGTGGGATAGAAATATTGATCAATCAATGTTAACAGACTACGTTATGTGTGTTTGATCAATAGTGAATCAAGTTGTTTGCAACGGTTACTTTCGAAGATTCAAATTGAAGATTGAATACTTGTGGACTTTTCTTTTTGTTTCTGAACTTTGTGTGACTTTCTGCGAGCTTGATTTTTTGGAATTAATAAGTTGTTTATTCTGATAAAAATAAGACTGTAGAGATCGAACAAATTGTCTAGCGGTATTTAATTGCTAGGATAGGTCTTGTTTATCAAGATTGGTTATTTGAATAATCATCTTCTTGGTTTGATATTTTGACCAAATGAGTTTATTTATATAAATCGGAGATCCTTTACTCATCTTTATCACTGATCAAACGACTAATTGGGTGATTTATAATTGAGTTGGTTACAGGAACAAAAGCAGCCCTTTGTTATTATGGGTTACGATTCAATGGAGTTAGGTGCAGAAGTCTTCACAGGGGATGAATCGTCTCAAGATAGTGGACTCTATCTTGGGATTCACATGTGTTGGCCAGATTAGTTGTAGGAGTAGGGATACTGAGGAAACTGGGTAACTAGGAGTAGTTTACTTGGTCCCAACTAAATGAAGTTGTGGTAATGTAGATGGTGGATTTTTAATAAGGGTAAAATAGTAAATTCACCTATATCCGACGGTATTTACTATTTATTTACTTGGATCAAATAGGTATGGGAGTCATAATGGAATTGGGACCCCAAGGAAGCTTGGGCATTTATTACTTGGACTATATTTGCTATTTATTTACATATTAGAACCAACCAAAATAACCCGTTTGAAGTCTAGACGCAACATGGTACTCTTTCTACCACTATGTTAGTATGGAAATGGTTTCAAAAAAAGTTGGCAATTTATTCGATATAGAACACTCATATCGATAAAATGATTTAAACATGTTACTGGAAAAAGGAAGGATCCTTTTTTTCAATGTCGAATCTACAACATTTTGCTCCACTTAGCCCTATCCCCGTCTAAGGGTATTTTAGTGATAGGTTCTATAGGAACTGGACGATCCTATTTGGTCAAATACCTAGAGATAAACTCTTATGTTTTTTTCATTACTGTATTTCCGAACAAGTTCCAACCAACTCCAATCCTTTTACCAATTAACATCCTAGAAGATTTTACAAAACCGTTATCACTAAGTTTTCGGATTTTCAGGAATATATTGCATAAATTCCTAAATTCATGAAGATTGAAGGAGTCAAATTTTTATTATATTCTTTTCCTTGGCACATTTGGGTCATCCTAGATTTTAACCCAAACCTCGCCTGTGATGTAAATCATCGCACCTGCGATCCAACCAATTGGAAGAGAATCAATAGATTCTTTTTCGGAAACGATTCATCCTTATTGAAAGTACCAGAGATTCCTAGAGGCATACCATCAGAAAAGCTTCCTTGACCAATTGGGTAGATCAAGAAAATTGCGGTAGCAACTGCAACAGGAGCTGAATATGCGACGGCAATCCAAGGGCGCATACCCAGAGAAAGTCTCTTTTTCAAATAAGGAACACAAAGACATGTAACTCGTATACCATGATTATTTATAAGGATTGGGAGTATGATTCCTCTTGCTTTTAATGGATCTCAAAAACAAATTTGAATTCCCAATTATGTACGACATCTATGAGCTAAATTATTTTCAGGAACAACAAAAGCATAATTTTTTGGGGGGCTCGAAAATTGATGTGTATTTGAATCATACGAGCTAGTAATCATCGATATGCTCATATTGGTGACGTTATTGTTGTTGTAATCAAAGAAGCAATTCCAAATATGGCGGGGCTTCTTCCTATACCTTTGAAATTCATTGGACCCAGAAATGATACATCAAAAGAATCTTTTTGGTCTTCCAATATTAATAGGTTGATTGTCAACGAAAGGATCTCGGACGACTCAGCAAAGCACGAAACCCAGGATCTTTCATAAAATGGATTCATATTCGAAGAGTACATAACCGCATGGATAAGCTCACACTAACCCGTTAATTTGGGATTCAATTCCTTTCATTATGGGGTGATCTCATAGTTCTTGGTCTGTGAAGATGCGTTGTTAGGTGCTCCATTTTTCCATTGAGGCCGAACCTAATGAACAAAACAAACTATGTCGAGTCAAGAGCACCTTCTTTCTTATATAAAATGTTGGATATAAGAATTCACAACCGATCATGTCCTTCAGCAATATTGTATAGTGGATTCTACGAAGAGAAAATGGATTATGGGAGTGTGTGACTTGAACAATTAATTGGTTCATGCGAGTCAAATTTTAAATGCCACGAAATAAATAAAACCAAAGTATCATATTTTATATAGAAAAAGGGAATCAAATTCGAATAGGAGTAGATAATCGACATAAGTGGTAGGAGAATATAAAACAAGGAATATATGAAAGGAATAACCTATTATAGATAAGTTGTATCTAAAATCGGAGGTTTGGGAGGTAAAAGGAAAGTTTAAAGTATCAAACAAGCTCTTTTAAAAAGAGTACTCTGATCGTCAATTCAAAATATTCCTAGGCCAATGGAAAATAGGACGAGCGCCCTGGCAAGTAGAGCAACTAAGCAGGCAACCGAAGGCTAGATAATAGTTTTCCTTGTTCACTAATAAACCGACTAATTAAACTCATATTTCTATAATCAATTTGATCCCCCAATCCAATTGGGGGAAAACGCCTACGAAAAGATCGCTTAGATTTAATAAAAAGGTCGTTGGATTTTTCCATTGTTTATTCCTTATCTCGAAAATCCTATTTTTGAATTCGAATTCATTTTTGATCCGACTGAAATAGGATTTGATTTGTTTCTATATATTATATATAATTTATTCTTGTTAGTAATAGAAAACTTTAAAAACGAAACGCTTTTAATAATGTTTCATCAATCTTTGGTTCTCGAAGAGATGTGAGATTTGTTAATTTTAATTTTATTCATGACCTCTCATAATAAATGAATAGGTTCCTAGTTCTGTCCACCATCAATAACTAATATGATCTTGTAACATTACACGGCCTTAATAACTCTCCTATTAAACGCGTAATAGTTTAATTTCAAATATTTATAATAATTCAGTAATCAACTGATATATATGGCATATTATATGTCGTTAGAATATGTTTTAATATATAGGAGACTAGTAAATTTTAGTTTTATATGTAATCGATATATATGGCATATTTACATGACGTTAGAATATTTATGGTTTTAGTAAATCTTGGGTTTAATATATAAATAGATACTAGTTGATATATATGACATATTTATATATCGTTAGAATATTCAGGGATTTTGGTTTTAGTATATAGATAATATTATTTTGTATAATCTTTTTTTTCAAATTGATAACATACAAAGTATCTTGGTACAGTGGTTATGTACTTATTATTCTCTTGATTACTACTCTTGATCAAGAGTTTAAACCCCACAATACACTTTTATAATTTTACCTCACTAAATCAAACATATATATAGGCCAAGGCAGGCCGGCCTGAATAAGCCCATTATAGACTCCGATTGAGGTAGGCTAGGACAAACAGGTTAAAAGGCTTAAAAATATCCCATCTTGGGCCTGTTACTAGCCTGGGCCCAGCCAGGCCTGTTTAAGTACAAACCAGGTTAATCTTTGGCCTGCTTATAGTGGATGGGCCAAACCACGCTCGGTCTGGGATGACCTTTTTGACACTTCTAGTTTCTAGGTGTCGGACGATCAGTGATGATATGAACTTCATCGTCCCTTCGAATTCTTGACGTCCCAGCATCAGTAGCCGTTGTGAGGTTAGTCCTAACTTGCTCCTTCAGGCGATAGTGTTGCTCTAGAGAGAGATGCTCCATTAAGGTCTTGAGATAAGTGAGTACCTCTTTTTAGTGGTAGTCAGGCCTTCTTGCGTTTTGGATAGGACCTCATGTCTTTGTATTAGATCAACAATGTTGAGCGGCGTTTGGGCGTTCCTGGTGTTTTCAACAGTCGTATCACCAGGAAGAGGTGTCGTTATAGCTTTTGTAACAACGTTGGTGTGAGAAGGTGGTAGACACATTTTTGTTTTATTGATAGTGCTCATTTTTGTACTTATTATTGTGTTTGTAGGTATTTTTGAAGAATAAACAAGTGAGGAAAAATGGCTTTGAAAGTGTTAAAGGCACCCTCATTTTGTATAAGGGCACCCTAAGAAATTAATAAATTCACACATGCAAGTGTTAAAGGAACATATCATTTCAAATTCAAATCCAATTTTGAGCAGGAATTATCTCCTCTTATCTGCGTGAACTCGAACGAGTGATTTTAGTTTGTTTTCAAGTTTTAAGGCAAGAATATCTAGTTGTCTTATTTATAGGAGTTTGCACGAGATTAAATTACTTGGAAATCAAACAAAATCGCAACAACAATTGGTTTCTCGCTAAAACAGGGAAAGTTTATATTATCGAGTATTATGAGAGATTTATTTGGAAACAATATCAAGAAGTTGTAGTCTCGAGTCCTTGGTATAGAAACAGAATCAAATCATGGTCTTGAGAGTTAAGGAAAATAATCAGATCGAGAAAACTAAAAGGAAAAAAATATTTTGAGATTTTTTTTCTCTTTACTGTCGAGATTAATTATTTGAGAATTAAAAGAGAAGATTCGAGAAGCTTTTGGGTGTTTATTATAAATAGATGTCGTGTAGGATTGATAGGGGAGGCTGGCAGAGCTGAGAAACAAAAGAAAATCACCGGAAAAATTATCTGCAACTTGATCGAGAAGAAGAAGAAGAAGAAGGCAGCCCAAAATTGTCATTAATTATGTAGCTTATTCTTTTATTTCTTTTAGAAACAGAAAAAGAAACGCTTACATTTGTATCTCTTTGACTCTTCTTTGCAGCAGTTAATAAACGCTGCAGTTTGTGTGTCAGTTTATCTTTTCATCTTTATAAACACTTTTTGAGCTACGAATCAATATTTTGAGCGTGTTTTCAATATGAGAAGCTAAACCCCATTGCTGAGGCGACAGAGGAAGCTATTTTTCCAATGAAAAAGTGATATTTCTTATTTATTTAATTTTTGCAATTCTTTTATGTTTATTTGCCTTGATTAAAAAATGATTTAATGATTTTCATTAAGAAATTTTGATTTCTATTGATGGTACATGCTTAGCCTAGGTTTTTTGATGTTTCATGCTTTCGATTTACAATTGTTATTCTGAAAATTTACTTGTTGCAATATTTTAGAATCAAATTGAATGTATGAATTGTACATTATAACTATTGAATTAAATCATTTTGGAAATTGGAAAATAGTGGAATCTTAGCCTTAGTATTCTTTTAATCTTGATATTATTTTTGTGACTTTGTCTGAGTTTTACTAATTTTAGTGTTAGAAATTAAATTTAAAACCAAATCTTCACAAGTCTTGGACGAGTCTTTTAACCATCGTCTACAAATCATATAAATTATGGGCGCTGCCGACGCGGACTTGTTTTTAGATTTAGTTTTAATTATTTTTTTAGTTATATTTTAGATTTTTATTCTTGTGTTCTATTTTACGTTATTTTTTTTTTTGATATTTGTCTTTTTGTTGCAGATTTTGGATCAAAAAGAAATCGGAGCCAAATAAAGATTCAAAATAAAGCTAAAGAAAAAGCGAAAGGAATGGAGAAAAGACAAAGAATTTTTATATTTAGATTTTATTTATTTTATTTATTACTTTCATTATTTTCTTTTTGGACTTTTATTTCTTGTTGCTTGTTTGTTTATTTTTAGTATTTTATTTGTTAAAAAAAACACAAGTACACACACCAATTGAATCCCCCGGCAGCGATTTTAGAAAAATCACGTGGGATAATAAGTTGAACCCTCTGGGCGTTATCAGCCGAACCACCACAAATCCCAGCCTTGTACCTTTGACCTGTCTTTCACTGTAGGTATATTTTATTGCGGTAACCCAAGCTTACCTAAAATAGTGACTCTAGCATTTGCATGTGCACAAATTTTTGCTAAACACTAGTATTATTTCTTGTGTATGCCTCGTTGGATTCGTGTATGAGATAGACTTGAAAAAAATGACCTATTTTGTTTAAGTCCAACCCGTTACTGGGATTTAGGTGGTATATTTGTTTTTGAAGAAATGGGTGGTAATAATGAGCGTGAAGTCCAAGTAAACAAAACCCTAAGAGATCGTATGAAGCATTCTAAAGTAGTACGTGACCCAGAGGTAGTTTTACCAGACACTACTATCAAATTTGATATTAAACCTGGGAAAATTGACATGCTTCGTACATTTAGGGGGGTAGAGAATGAGAACCTGTATACCCACATAAGAGACTTCAAAATGATTTGTAAAAAAAATAAGTTATCCGAATGTCTCAAAAGATATGCTTAGGTTGCGTTTGTTTCCCTTCCCTCTTGATGATAAAGCCAAAGAATGGTATCATTTTATTCCTTCTAAAACAATCACCACCAAGGATGGTCTTGTAGAGGTTTTTGTTAAGAAATTCTACCCATACGATAAGACTGCTGTTGTTAGTCAGTTTATCCAAACCTATAAGAAAAAATTAAGTGAAAACCTAGACGATTATGTTGAAAGGTTTAATGAATTATTATACCACTGTTCACATCACGACTTTGAGAAAGCCCACATGGCCCAAATTTTATATGAGGGCCTGGATAGTGAGACCCGTCTGCAGGCAGAAACAATGAGTGATGGAGAATTCACCCTTCAGGACCCAGATAAATGTTTTGACTCGTTCATCGAGTTAGCTAAGAAAACTAGGCAATAGGCTTCAATGAGAGCACCAAAAATATCTAGGAATCCAATCCATAGGGTCGGTAGATTTTATAATGGGATGGATATCCTTAGGCGTCTAGAGGCCTTAGAGATGAATCAAGGGTTAAACTATGCTAGTTATGAAGAACAATCCCATGATATTTATAACAACTCTAGGTTTGAAAACCGTCAGAAATTTGACCCATATTCAGAAACCTATAACCCTGGTTTGAGAAACCATCCCAACTTTTCATGGTCCCAGGGCCATAATCAAGGTCGGACTAGTAATTTCCAATATCCACCAGGGTTTTTTTATCCTAAGAATCCACTGGAGACAACCTACTCTCAAAACCCTTCTGAGAAGAAAATGACTAGATTAGAGAAATCTCTTATTATGTTAGCAATGCGCCAGATTAGATTTCAAGAGACAACTGGGAAGAATTTCCAATCTAATGCCAGACTCTTGCTAAGTTAGAATTCTAAGTAACTCAGATAGCTAAGACACTAAGTGAGAGAGAAATAAGAAAATTTCCTAGTCAAACTGATCCTAATCCTAAAGGAGACAAAACGTTTAATCATGTGAATTCTGTTACAACCCTTAGGAATGGAAAGATAGTTGACAATGGGCAGCCATGCCTGATAGTGGACATACTATAGTTCCACCTTCTAATTCCCGAAGATCCAGTAGCTGAAGAAACTAAAACAATTTCTTAGGATTACCAAGCAGTTCCTGATAGGACCACCTTTGTGCCTAGATCCCCATACCCACAATTGTTAGCTCCAACAAAGAAGGAATCGACTTTCAACGAAATAATGGTAATATTTAAGCAAATGAACATTAACATTCTGTTATTAGAAGCAATTAGGAAAATGTCTGCTTATGCCAAGTTCCTTACAGATCTTTGTACACGTAAGTGTAAGCTTAATGTCCATAAGAAAGCCTTTTTAGTTGGACAAGTAAGTTCAATCCTTCTAAACCAAATACCCCCTAAGTACAAAGAACATGGTTTTCCCACCATATCTTGTGTGATCGGTAATCACGTGGTTTATAAGGCATTGCTCGACTTAGAAGCGAGTGTTAACTTACTCCCGTATCATGTGTACACCCAGTTAGGTCTTGGTAAGTTGAAACCGACCAAAATGATACTGCAGTTAGCAGATAGGTCTGTGAAAGTCCCTAGTGGTGTCATAGAGGATGTTCTTATTGAGGTTGATAGGTTCATTTATCTAGTGAATTTTGTTGTTCTAGATACTCATCATGTTCAAGACCAAATTGCTCAAATATCGGTGATTTTAGGTCGCCCGTTTTTAGCCACATATAATACTGTCATCAACTGTAGAACCAGACTTACAAACATATCTTTTAGTAATATGACAACCGAACTAATTATCTTTAATCTTACTAAACAACCTTCTGAGATCGATGATTTAGAATAAATGAATATGATCAGCATTTTAGTTCAGTATCATTTACACGATATTTTGTTTGGTGATTCCTTGGATGAATTTGATGATAGCATTCTCTTAAATCAGATGTGTGATCAGTCTTTAAAAGAAGCTCTCGAGTATTTTTCGGACTCTAGAGACCCTGATATTCAAGCAATAGTTTTATGACTATCTGAAAGTAATGATTACCCGAAGTTTGGGGGTAGTGATGACTCTTGTGATTGTCGAGTATCCTTATTTGAAGTCCCTAACTTTGGACCCGAGTTTTTTGTGTCTAAGGTGTTACTTGAGTTTTTTCGACTCCACAACCCGTCCTCCTGACAATGTCCATGAGGAATTCCTGCTATTAGAGACCCGTCGTTCGGCTGACCTGTTTATCTAGACACTCATATGGAACCTAAATGGGCACCCCAAATAAACCCAGTTTTCTTGAAAGAAACCTTAGATAAGGTTGTGCTCAATTTGATTATTTATCTGATCCAGTACAGGTGTCATATATTTGTATCAACTTTATTTGGTATTGTTGACCCACAGTTGTTTCGGCTATTGGTATATGATTTTAAAAGGTGACTAGCCATTTTTTTTGCTATTTGAAGTCTGGCTGAAGACTTTAAACTTAACACTCGCTGGGAGGTAACCCATGCTCATGCGACACGGTAATATCCTTCCTTAACTCTTTTCTTCAATTGGTCACAATTTATCCTTGTTTGTGCTTTTAATTATTTATCTTTAGAATATTGAGGACAATATTATATTTAAGTTTGGGGGTAACGGAGAAAATTTTAGTGCAATAATTAAACTCCAAAATTTAGAAATTTGTGAACAATTCAGGGTGACACTGACCATTCTAAGGAGATGGAAACAAACTTCTTGGATGTAGGAGTTGAGGGGCCTAACTAAATGGTCTATTCATGAAAGGACAAAGCTCAGTTGTTAAACTTTTTGTGTTTCTCTAAGTGATTTAGTGGGGGCACCAGTATCGCCTTGTTGTCGCCAGGATGAAGTAGAATAATTGAGATCAAGCCCCATTATTTTAATTGAACTTGGACAATATTTTTTTTTAAAGACACTTGGATAGGAATATGTGTATGTTCTCCCTACCTCTGTTGCCTAAGCAAGCGTGAAACGCAGGATCCATGTGAACTATCATGTAATCTGCTGACAAGGAGCATGCGTTTAGATTCAAAAGATCTAATCATTTTGTCGCAAAAAATAAAAAAGTAAAAAAATAATTGTATATATTCAACAAATGGACCTCTGGGGCCCTTGTATATACCAGCTGAGTTGATACTAGAATTAGGATTCAGACCAGTGGATGCGTGTCTCAATCCATTAGGGTTCATCTTGGAACGATGGTCATATAGGTATTCTGGGAAACACCGTTCACCTTAGTCAACATGCACATAATTCTATCTCCATATCCATCTTCTTAATTTATTCATATGATTATGGTTTATTAAATTCCGAGTATCGTGGTCCATTGTACGATTTTCTGAGTGGTGCTTTGTTTTCTTATGAATTTTAGTACGTTTGAGTAAAAACTCGTGTACAACAATTGGATTCAAAACAGGGTAATTCCTCCCTAAAAAAAATTTGTAGCCAACTAAATAGCATGTTTAGTGTCTACCCTCAATCATTCACAAGTAGCTAGAGTTTGGAGTAAAAGGTTTTGTGGGCATGTCTCTTGTAAACCCTCACGAGACAAAACTCGTCCACTAGGGCCACCTAGGGGTTCAAAGGATTGTTGCACACGCTGAGTGCAATCGTGATGCCTGCGACAGTGATTCAAGATTTTTATTTTTTATATTAGATTTGCTCGAGGACTATCAAATATTAAGTTTGAGGGTATTTGATAGGCACATTTTTGTGTCTGATTTGTCTCGATTCCATTTATTGGTAGTGCTCATTTTTGTACTTATTATTGTGTTTTATTGTGTTTGTAGGTGTTTTTGAAGAATAAACAAGTGAGGAAAAATGAACTTTAAAAGTGTTAAAGGCAGCCTGATTTTGGATAAGGGAACCCCAAAAAATTGATAAAGTCACCCATGCAAGTGTTAAAGGCAACCACCATTTCAAATTCAAATCCAATTTTGAGCGGGAATTCTCTCCTCTTATCTGTGTGAAGTGGAACAAGTGATTTTAATTTGTTTTCAAGTTTTAAGGCAAGAATATCTAGTTGGCTTATTTATAGGAGTTTGCACGAGATTAAACTACCTGGAAATCACACAAGATCGCAACAAGAATTGATTTCTCTCTAAAACAGGGAAAGTTTATATTATCGAGTATTATGAGAGATTTATTTGGAAACAATATCAAGAAGTTATAGTCTCGAGTCCTTGGTATAGAAACAGAATCAAATCATGGTCTTGAGAGCTAAGGAAAAGAAACAGATCGAGAGAACTAAAAGGAAAAAATATTTCGAGATTTTTTCTCTCTTTACTGCCGAGATTATTTGAGAACTAAAAGAGAAGATTCGAGGAGCTTTTGGGTGTTTATTATAAATAGATATCGTGTATGATTGATTGGGGAGGCTGTTAGAGCTGAGAAATGAAAAATGAAAAAACATCATCGGAAAAATTCTCTGCAACTTGGTCGAGAAGAAGAAGAAGAAGACATCCCAAAACTGTCATTAGTTCTGTGGTTTATTCTTTTATTTCTTTTAGCGACAGAAAAAAGAAACACTTATATTTGTATCTCTTTGATTCTTCTTCGTAACAGTTGTAAATGTTGCAGATTCTATGTCAGTTTCTCTTTTTATCTTTGTAAACACTTTTTGAGCTATGAATCAATATTTTAAGCGTGTTTTCAACATGAGAAGCTAAACCCGATTGTTGAGGCAACAGAGGAAGCTATTTGTCCAGTGAAAAATTGGTATTTATTATTTATTTAATTTTTGCAATTCTTTTATGATTATTTGCCTTGGTAAAGAATTGATTTAATGATTTTTATTAAGAAATTGCGATTTCTTTTGATGGTACATACTTGCCTAGGGTTTTTGATGTTTCATGCTTTCAATTTACAGTAGTTATTCTGAAAATTTGCTTGTTGTAATATTTTAGAATCAAATTGAATGTATGAATTGCACAATTATAATTATTGAATTAAATCACTTTGGAAATTGGAAAATAATGTAATCTTAGCCTTAGTATTCTTTTAATCTTGATATTATCTTTGTTTAAGTTTTGTTAATTTTAGTGTTAGAAATTCAATTTAAAACCAAATATTCACAAGTCTTGAACGAATCTTTTTACCACTGTCTACAAATCACATCAGAAGGGTTGGTAGTACTATAAGTAGTTTCAGATCCACTACCAGCAACATTGTTAGAGTTGGGATTAGGAGTAGTAACTGCTCCTGAACAATGATCCACCATTTTGAATAATTGAAAATTGGCTTTTGTAATCGAGAGGTTGATCTCCAGCTTTTGGTCGCCAATTGTTTTAGGGTGAAAACAAATATACTGCAAAAGAGTACTTTCAGTAGGTTCGAGAGATCAAAATTGAACAGGACGAGCCTAAACTAAGAAATGGTCATTCGTGTCCTGCTTAGGTCACAAAGGTGGAGATAATAGTTTGATCTTAAGAGAGAGAATCAAAGAAGGTTGAGAAATCATTGTGTGATGAAAATGGTAATGTGTGGTTTAAGAATGGATTATCCCTGGGATAGATCTTTGTTCTGTCTTTTTTAGAATAGATGAGGCCATCTATTTATAGTTTTGTTGAAAACACATGGATTTTTCGTAAGTGGTGGAAGTTACGAAGAGATTGAGAAGTGACGGTCGTGGAGATTATAATGGAGTTATGTTCGATAAATAAGGATCATTGTATGACCACTACGCCTCGTCCTCTCAACTGCTCATTTAACCGTCCTACTACTTGTTACCTTCTTGTCATGTAAGTATTGCCACAACGCACTATGTCGTAGACCACTAGACCAATACCTCAATGAGAATGCCTCCAATTGTTGCATTTGATATCTCGTAAAAAATAGTAGAGTCATGGAATACCACTATTTTTATTAAGTCAAGTCAATAACTTGCTAAATAAGTGAGGCAAGTTGCTCAGTTCACTAAGTTGTTCTTTTAATAGACTAACCAGTGTTGAATCTTTTAACGATCATGTACTAGCTTAAAAGTAACATGACATAAATTTAATGTCCATGTATTAGCTTAGAAGTATCATGACATAATTTTGGAAGTGTTCGAAGCCAATATTACGTGAAAGTTCTCAAAGACCAGTCGTGGCACACTTAAGAACCGAACAAGAGGCTTGGCGAAAACCCATATAGGTCAAAGTAGTGATGCATCTTGGAGGGATTGTCGCTATCTCATGCTAGTTCCAAGAAAGGGATGATGCTGGCATTAGGCCAGCGCCAAGGGCAGTGATGCGTCCTTGGGGAAGAGTCTTGGGAAAGGTGGGGCTGGCGCTAGCACTAGGCCAGCACCAGATATGAGTGATGCATCTTTGAGGTTCAGGTATTAACAAGGGACCTTTATGGCTTAGATACATGTCCTCAGGAAACGGTCCTAAGGTTATGGCGTGTCTAATAGGGATGACGCATAAGTAGTGACGCGTCCTTAAGTAACAATGTTAGAATAACATGTATTCTTGAGGACATGACGTCAAATTGTGACGTGTTCTTTGCAAACAGGGCACTAAGCTAAAATGCGTCTTCGAGGATCGAGCATTAGCAATTTCCATAATAGATTGATGTTATTTGAACATCAATGCACATTCGAAACAATTTCAAGGAATTCAACTATGGAAATTATGTGACTTGAGAATGGTTCGATATGGTATAAATTTTGTGTATATTGGAGAGACTACAAGATCAATATATAACGCATGTAGTTATTTTGTAAAGTGTGTATTCTAATTTCTCTTGCGGATTATAAGTAGAAATACAATATTTCATATTTTATTACAAAATCGAAAATTTGCACGAATATTTATATGTTTCTGCTACTAGGCAAAGGGCGATTTTATAATTCTAGCCCTTGTCAAAAATATACCATTTACGAAAACATGTGCCCACTCCTCCATGCAACGATAAGTTCGTGGGGGATGGTTCATATAGTGGAAAACATCCAAATGAGGTACCTTTTTTCTATCCGTGAACCACAAGGTAATAACCCACCAGAACCCTCTTCTTCTTCCTCCTCTATTCCATCTATGGATTCAAACAGTGACGGTGAAGAAATTGAAGATGATGTTGATGAAAGCAATAGTGGTGATGCGGGTGCTGGTAGTTTTGGTGGTGATGATGCTGGTGGTTTTGGTTCTGGTGGTGTTGGTGTTGGTGATGATGATGATGATGAAAAGGAGGAGGAGGTGCAAGTGAAGGACAAGGGCAGGGGAAAAGCCCCTAGCGTGAAGCACAATCCTAACTCCCATTTGCAGTTGGAACGTCTTCGACATGGGAAAGCTAGAGGGTCACCCTTAGATGGAGAAAAAGTTTTATTTGGATATCCGATACGTGGGCTCATACCATCAGTGAGACCATCGTAACCAGTGTAGTTGATCTCGGCCGTCTTGGCCGAGATCTCAACGAGTTTTCTGGATTCGGCTGTGGAGCGAGATGAAATCAGTATTTTTGCCGAGACGATTTTTAGCCGAAAATCTCGCCGAAATTGTCAAAACTCGGCTAATATCGACCGAAATCTCGTTTTGGTAAAGGTTGTTGAAATGGAAAGATCTAAAAAGACTAAAACAAAAATAACACATAATTCATAAAACAACCAACTACTAATGGAAAGATCCTTACCATAAATCATATACAAGATCTTTAAAATTTCATCTAAATTTTCATTAGATTACAGTAGTAAAAATTTAAATTGAAATTTACAGTAGCAAAAAATTGAATATAAAATTTAAAAATTCTTGGATATGGCTCAATATTGATCTGAAAGCTACCGTACATCCAACCAAAAATAAAATTTTGTTTGAATTTCTATCATCTTATGCCTTCTAATTTACCCTACCTGTGAAATAACCATCGAATCGACAAACCATAAACTCAACTGGTTTGCGCAGAATATACTTGATTTTTTACTGAAATCACATACAAATTAAATCCATATCAAAATTCAGAAAACCCATTTAAAACAAAATAAGAAAACAAACAGAAAAACTTAAATAATAGATTACCTTTTTTAGACAAGAAAGTTCTTAGGCGTTCGAATTGGGAGTGTCTTTTTGGAAGAATTATGGAGTTGTTAGTTGAAAGTTGAAACATGCAAATGAAAAAATAGAAGAAATAGGTTGTAGTTGTTAATACTTTTTTGATTTTGGTAAACATGGAGTTGGAGAATGAGAAAGGAAGAAGAAACAGAGAGGATTGATATTGTTAGTTTTTCTTTTTAACTAAAGTTCAAATTACCATGTCACCCTTATCTTTTTCAATCTTGGTTACACTTGTTTCACATGAAATGTGGGTCAAGCAACCAGACATGCAGGGTTATGGCATTGTCAATATTAGATAGGCTAAATAAGGGTATAAATGTATAATAGAATAAAAATGGTGAAAAAATGTGTGATATATATCTATTATGGGTATAAAATTTTTGAATCGAGATTTCACCGATAATCTCCCCGATCAAGGTCCCAACCAAGACAGACCGAGATACCGAGATTGACTACATTGAATGTAACAATCTCAACTTTGCTTGTTATTTGACTTGTTGTTGTTAATTTGTTTCTGATTGTGTTTTTTCTCTCTATTTTTCCTCTATTTTGTAGGATCATAAGAATATTGTACATATTTTCAGATGCCAGTTTTCATATGTAAAAATGAAGTACTGGAAACTAGAAGATGAATATCCAAGAGTTAGAGAGTTAATCGAAAACTCCGGTTTGTATCTCGCCGTACAGAATTTCGTGATTGTGTATGCCAAGGTCGGGGTATCTTGCTTCAATGAGAGGTTTTATGGTGAAATCGATGCCTCCCAATTCCGTTTTGGCAATATAACATTTACTCCTGACGATGCAGAACATATTTTTGGGCTTCAGGTCGAAGGAAAATCCATTGGAGACAAATTCAACAAACAACTTCCTTGCAGTAAAATTAATAAATTGAACAATGAGTTGTTTGGATGAGATGCAGAGATGACGTGGTCCAACTTGGTCATGGGAAAAAAAATAACCAAAGAGAGAGTTCTATCTTATGGAATGTAGGAATTACATATGTTGGGTGCGTAAAAAAAGAAAAAGATAAAGTCCCCTCTTTGAGGTTGTAGTTTGTGTTGCGGCGGCCGTGTATCTATTATCCGTGCTAGGAACTTGTGTGTTTTCCCAACAACAAAAGAAACAGGGTCAGTCCCAACTATCTCTAGCTTTTGCATCCTTTTGAAGAGGTGAGTAAGTACTTGTACGGGACTGCCATCATAACAAACATGAATCGACAGCTAATAAGTCCATCTAGGGAACGAACTTCTTAAATCAACGGGAATACACTACACATTATAATTACTCATCACACTGAGATTTTCTCAACCTTTTTTGCTTCCCTCCCCTAAGACCCACCCAATCTTCTTCACCTTTGTGATCGAAGCAGGACGTGAACGGCCATTTCTTGGTTTAGACTCGTCCTGTTCGAGTTTGATCTCTCGAACCAACCTGAAAGTATCATTTTGTAGTACATTTGTTTTCACCATAAAACAGGTCTACCTTGTGCTTTTTGCGTGGTTGGTTCCTCTTGTACCTCCAAAGAACGACGGACATCCACCCACATGTTAACAACCAATATTTGTTTCTCGTACAATTCATTTTAGGGTGGGATTCATTTATAAAGCGACAATCTCCAAATCCCAAATTGTTCATCACATGATCATGTGGGCCTTGGGATGAAAGAAAGTTGCCTCCAGAACGGATCAGTATCGTCAAGGAATGATATCCTTGTACTCACCAAGCTTATGACGATATGGGAGGCCGAGCCACGTCAAGGTCGCATAATTACATTGAACCACAATGACATCAGACGCTTGATTCCTATATTTTTCAAGTTCAGCCATCATATAATGTATTGCCTATTGCGACACTTGGTAGGTTATACCCCTTAGAAAATCAGTATCCTTGATATATGCCAATAAAAACTTGTCCCTACTATGTTCCATTTGCGTTGTTATCCTATTGATATATTTTAAGGCGTTCCAATGAATATCTTCATGTAAAATAACGATCATATTCTGACTCTTTTCCAGAATGTTTTTTAACCGACCATGTGATGCCTCTGCCATACCTGTAGCCTTATTTTTGAAGTGCTTATATTTATTGGTCCATGCATATACAAACTTTTCCTTGTATAGACTCACGCAACCATGAATATTGGCAATAATCGACCGTTTTGCTATGATCCTTCCTCCAATCATCAATAAACTTTTATAAATTAGAAAAGTATTTTACCTCAGTTGTGGAATGAGCCAAATGGTCCCAATCTTTTATAAATTGTTTCCATTTTTCTCATCTTCACCTTATTTTTCCTTTTCTTTCATTTTCTCTTCCGCCGGTTCCTCTTTAGAAAGTTGACTGACCAGACGCTCGTCTTACTCCTTCGAACATTTAGTACCGGTCTTTGGCTTAGGCTTTTGAATATGATATTTGTAATTTTAAAGGATATTGCATTGGATATGCCACGTACATAGAAAATGTTGTGCTAGTGATAACACATATTGAATGACCTCTATCAATGCAATCTCCCTATCGGTAATTATAACCCCTGCGTTTTTTCACCGCGGTAAATCAACCTCTATTGCTCTAACGCCCAAAGATAGTCCTTTTCTTCCTCTTTTTCCATAAAACACCAAGCCACCCTGAATGATTGCTTGTCCGAAGTATGTCTGCCAATGTTCAACTTTGTCATGTTATACCTATTGGTCTTATAGTACAATTTATCATCAAAACCTGATAAAAACACTGATCTGATTCCACCATCTTCAGATGTGAGTCACTTTGTTGTCCGGACCCACCTTTGTTTGCATCGCGTGGTCTAGTTTTTCTGCTAACCTAATTATACCATTCCATTCCGTTCTTTTGAGCGTTGCTTTGGTAGCATAAATTATAGAAATGGTTGATAAATTATTCTTATCATCCTCCTTTATCTTATTAAGGATCTTAAGATGTTTACTTCCCTTCGTCTCCATTTCATGTGGTTTCAACTGGGAATATGCAGTGTGTCCAATAAGACTTTTGGGTGATGGATGGTTATGACGACCATTGGGAACACTCCCCAATATCCATTGACCACTTTCATAATTCATATTGAATACAATCTTAAGCGGGCACTCATACTTCTTTGTATCAGATTTCTAGACTCTCGTCGTCTTCTTCTTCTTGTACTTATAATCCTTTCCTTTGTGGCTTTCACGATTGCGACCTCTCTTACAAATCATCTCAAACCTTATATGAGTGACTTGTTTTTTTTAAACCAATATGCACATTTTCTCTTTTTCCTTGGATATAGCCCATTCATTTTCCTTCATCTTATTTTCCCATGTCTACATTGCGCAAATTAGATATCCATGAGAAGTATCCTTACATATTCATGAGAAGACTAATCAAATAATTTGAAATCATATATCAATTCAAAGGGTATGTAACATACCAACTCAGTCATATAGTGGTGGGAAGTATCTGAGATATAGGTTCAGGTTGATCGCTGACTTGTACCACAACCTACAAAAAAAAATAGATGCAAGCAAACACAATGAAGAGAGTCGCGGTCTCAAAATATCGGCATGACGACTTTATTGATCTATCAGTTTTGGAATTTCTTCAGGTAAAAGAGTCTTAATGGTTTGTTTTTGCAGGTTAACGACTCTATTTACCTGGCAATGTCAAGTCACTTATCAAACCAGGGAGTTATCATGGTTTATTTTAGCAGACTGAAGACTCTTATACCAGACAATGACAACTCCATTTATTACCCTAGTGACTCATCACAAAAAAGACCCACTCTAAATTATTTTTAAAAGTCATCATGGTTATACAATAAGAGAATGACGACCCTAAAAACATTTATTTTGACTTGGACCAATACGGTTGAGTCTCTCAACGGCTTGGTTTTTGAAAAAACTAGTTGTTGGGTCCTTAAGATCTATAACAAGACCCTTCTCTCATATCCTCCTCACTCAAACCTTAGTTTTCAACTTTTAAATTCATTCCAGTCTCTTGCTCATTTAAAACAAAAAACAAAAAAAACATGGCTACTCCCTACACTTACCAAGAAGATCTTGCCATAGTTAGAGCGTAACTAACATACCAATTCAGTTATATAATTTGAAAATATATATCAATTCAAAGGGTATATAACATACCAATTCAGTCATATAGTGGTGGGAAGTATCTGATATATGGGTTCAGGTTGATCGCTAACTTGTACCACAACCTACAAAAAAAAAGATGCAAACAAACACAATGAAGAGAGTCGTGGTCTCAAATATCGATATGACGACTTTATTGATCTATCAGTTTTGGACTCCAGGTAAAAGAGTCATACTGGTTTGTTTTTGTAGGTTAACGACTTTATTTACCTGGCAATGTCAAGTCACTTATCAAACCAGGGAGTTGTCGCGTTCTATTTTAGCAGACTGGAGACTCTTATACCAGACAGTGACAACTCCATTTATTACCCTAGTGACTCATCACAAAAAAAGACCCACTCTAAATTGTTCCTAAAAGTCGTCATGGTTATACAACAAGAGAATGACGACCCTATAAGCATTTATTTTGACTTGGACCAATACGGTTGAGTCTCTCAACGGCTTGGTTTTTGAAAAAACTAGTCGTTGGGTCCTTAAGATCTATAAAAAGACCCTCTCTCATCTCTTCCTCACTCAAACCTTAGTTTTCAACTTTTAAATTCATTCCAGTCTATTACTCATAAAAAAAAAAAAAACATGGCTACTCCCTACACTTACCAAGAAGATCTTGCCATAGTTAGAGCGTGGGTGACAGACACAAGCCATAAAGAGGATCTAGACAATAACATAGATCAAACTTCTAATTTATTTTGTGGCGTTAGATGGATATCGTAATGAGAGATCACTCCACAACGTTAAGAATAGATTCCAAGATCTCTTCAAAGAATTTAAAGCTTTAAAGAGGAAATAAAAGTTGTAAAGGAAGTCTTTCCCACAGAGCCAAGTGTCAGAAAGTATGTCAATGGGTACTTCATGAAAAATAGTTTTGAATAATACTTACTTAAAATTGAGTTGTTTTTTCAGTGACAAATGGCTCACGCTGGATATGAGGTTATCCATGGAAAAAAAATTGAGCATGATGATTGTTATCGTATCGTGGAAACACATTGCTATGTTTTCAACTTATATGATTAAGTGTTTAAGTGCAATGTTATAGTCTTTGCTATTTATTTTCCTTCAATGTTATGCTATGGAAGTTGTATGCCTTCTCGATTCAATGAAATTCTTTTACGAAAGAAAAAAATTCAAAAATTCCCCAGAAGTCGTCATGGTTTAAAAATATCGACCATGACGACTTCATATTAAATTTGTGATGGTCGGTTAGAGTCGTCATTGTCTAAGAATATAACCATAACGACCCAAACAATTATTTAAGACAATTTTTTTTGATTCCAGAGTCGTCATAATACAAACATAGTACAATACAGTTACTGAGACGAGCTAAGAGTCATCATAGTATAAACATAGTACAATGACGACACTTACTGAGACGATCTAAGTAAAGGTTATCAGGATAATATGTTGGACCAAGATGATTTTTCATAACCTGGTAAAGTTGCAGGTAAGGGTCGTCGGGTTTTGATATTACGACCATGACGTCTTTGAAGAATCGTCATGGTAGTAACCTCACGACCATGACGACTCTTACAACATGTCTTTGCTTTCCCACAATGATTCGACGATTTTAACCAATTATTCGACCATTTGTAGACTATTGATAGTTTACCTGAGTATTTGGAGTTTTGGGTTCTTCATTTGGGGCATTGGTTTCTTCATTTTGAGCAATACGATCATTCATTTGCACCCTTATTTTTGGCTTCATATATTAATTGATCAACACAATCCAATCCATTTGAGAATTCAAGTTAACATTACTATCAACATAATCATCTTTGTTATATGAAGCTTCTCCAATATCAATTTTCCCACTAGAAGCACTCATTTTTTTAAACTCTAGTTTTCACATTTTCCCCTCTAAACCCCCTTCTTCTTTTCTACTCATAAAACAAAAAAGAATTCTATAATTTTAATCCTCACCATAATTTAGATATTTTGTTTAACTAATCTAATCTAATTAATTAACTTAACTTAACTAATTACATAATTACAGGTCTAATTATAAGGGGCAGTTTAACCATTTCTAAAACTACTTGACTAAGAGCCTATTTCGTTTTATCCTATAGCCCCTATTAATCTTACTAACCCTCGATTAAGCCAGGTTTCTTTTGTAGGCTCTCAGTTTAATGTATCCTTAAGTTCATCAAATAACAAAGCAGTAAAGCACGGTGCTTCGTCGTTTGCTATTTTTTTTTTCCTCTTTAAAGCAAAGGTGCTTCGTGGTATTGTAATCACTACATTTGAAGCGAAGACATGCCATATATTCGGATAATGATGATTGTGCCGGGCCCGTAGCTACAACTGTGTAAATAATCGAAGGAAAGATGTTGCGGAAAGCATACACTCCTTAATCTTTAAGTCTACTAACACCAGACCCCAGTTAAGAAAATTATCAATACGATGAGATAAAAACACCAAAGACTAAAAATAACGAACATTTCAAGTTTACGTTCCCTCTGGAATGATTAGAAATGACAGCTAGGAAAGAAAGTTGTATGGGCAAATGTCTGTGAAGCACATGCACGCAGCAAGCCTTATGCATGGAGATGCACGGAAGCATAAAAATGGAAGGAAAATAAGTAGAATGCCTCAAACAAAAAAATGAGAGACCATATCGGGGAAATGTACTCCCAACATTTCAGATTTGAGAAAATGATCCATTCGGAGTTTTCCATCTAACCCGACTAAATTATATATGTGAAATTATATATATATATATCTTTCGGAGATCAAGATTTAGAATTTAAAGTTCAATGTTTATGGTTTAAAGATTGATTTTTTTTTTTTTTTCTTATTCAGTGTGTTTTAATTCCTGACTAAACTGTTAAAAGAAAGAAAAAAACGTTAACTTGTTAAAAAAATGAAAAAAAAAAATATTAAACCCTGGAACCTTAAAATAAGGTGTGTCCAAAAAGGGCGTATTTTTTTTTTTACCTATGTAATCCCACACATGTGACTTAATTGGATTGGCCGGAAAATTTAATAAAATTGGACATTTTTCCAAATCTGGAATATTAAGGCACTTTTCCAATATGGTCTTTTAGTTTGAGGCATTTTACACTTTATCCCACGATTATATCATGCATGTTATGAAGTGTTAATTGGTCCACAATCTGTAGACCTTTAACTGGTTTACCTTGTGTTTTCAAATTTGATTGGGGCTACACAGGATAAAAGGGGTTTTGATTTGTATTATCTTTCATAAGAGATGGATAAGAGGTGTCTAAATAAAAAAGTCTATATATGTATATAATTTTTTTTAATATTTAATTTTGATTTTAATTTAATATAATTCTTTTTGATAAATTTTTTATATTTCTTTTAATATTTTATTTCTTTTAATATCTTTTTTTGATTATTTTTGATTATTCTTTAAATATTTTTAAAGGAGCCTTCATCATTGTGATTTATTGACCATGACGACTCCTTTAAATTTTGAGTAAAATAAACAGAAAGAAAATAGAGTCTTCATGGTCTTAAATTTCAATCATAACGATTCTATTTTTTTTTATTTGTTGCCAAGAGTTGTCATGGTTGAAAATTAAGGTCATACGACAACTCTATTTTTTTTCTATTTATTTTATTTAAAATTTAAAAGAGTCGTCATGGTCGATAAATCACGATCATGATGACTTTTTTAGATATTAAAACATAAATTGACCATGAAAAGTTGTTATGCTTTAAATTTATATACCATAATAACTTAAAAAAATCGTCATAATACATATTTATAAACCATAATAAAAATATTCAATATTATTGATTTAATAAAAAAAATTGTGGTCGTGATTCAGTGCCTTAAAAATTTTCATACAAATATGGAAAAAATAAAATAAAATTAAAAATAAATTAAAATTTTAAAACTTAAAATTTTAAAAAAGTAACTCCTAACTGAATAAGATTAACCCTAATTAAATATTATTAAGCCTATTAAGCAAGTACATTTTGTCAGTAATACAAATATTTGGTTTAAGTGGTTTTTTATTTTATTTCTAAACGATCCTATTTTGGTTATGTTATAACCCCTTCTAATCCACGTGCTAAATTAATTTAATAACCTTCATAAACATTATCTAAATTTAACTTGTAGATTTCTAAAATAACAATTAAGGTTTTTATAAAATAAGCGTTACAATCGTTCTCTTATAGAAGGAACGTTGAAACGGGTATTCAGATAGACATGAGACATTCAAGGACTTATATATATATAAATGAGCGTTATAACCCTTCTCTTATGATTCATTATAAAAGTATACTATCTGATGCAAATGAGCAGACTATAACCTATTTGAAGACTAAAGACCCGAGTGTCGTAATTTAGCTCAAGAGGGGTTTATTTTGATTGGAAAAGGGCCAACGATCAAGACAGACAACTTCGTCGCATGGTCTTCAGGTTTTAGCCAAATTCCATCGTTTAGGGCTTCAAACATGCGTTTTTATCATTTTAGGAAAGTTTTTGTGTTGTTAATAACTTCTTCGTTAGGAGTCTGTTTGGGTCGCCGTTTGCGGCAAATAGTTTTATTTTATAAGTACTTTCATTATTTTTGGTCCACCAAAATTTGCCAAAAATAGCAAATTAGGATTTGAGTCGATTTAGGTTTTTTTTTCATCATTTTTTGACTAGCAAGTTAGGGTTTTTCTCCAAGTCTATAAAAGAGTCCTTCATATATTGTTGTAAGCGGTTGAATTTGATTAATAAAAATTATTTTCGTAAACTTGTTCAAGTTTAATTGATTATTATTTAAAGTCGGGAAATCGAAGTCTAAATAATTATCGTTGTTCAAGTACTCAGACCCTTTATCGGTACTTTTGTGGTTGTTTATTTCGATGATATTCTTCTTTATAGTGCTAACATGGACTTGCATGTTCAACATCTTCGAGAAGCGCTCTCAGTTCTACGCAAGGAGAAATTATTTGTGGCCATCAAAAAGTGTTCATTCATGACAAATCGAGTTCTATTTCTCGGTTATGTCGTCACCAAGGATGGAATCAAGGTAGATGAGTACAAGGTTGAAGCTGTGAGAAATTGGACTACACCTACTACATTACACGAGGTAATGAGTTTCCATGGGTTCGCTTCTTTTTACAGGCGCTTTATTCCCCACTTCAGCACCATTATGACACCCATTACTGAATGCATGAAAGTAGGAAATTTTTCATGGTCTGAGGAAGCTGGCAAAGCCTTTGAAGCTGTCAAGACAAAGCTGATAACTGCACCACTGTTGGTGTTACCTGATTTCAACAAGCTGTTTGAACTACACTGTGATGCATCGAATGTGGGAATTGGAGTTGTTTTGAGTCATGAAGGACGACCTCTAGCGTATTTTAGTGAGAAGTTGAAGGGTGCTAAGCTCAACTATAGTACTTATGATGTGGAGTTTTATGCTATAGTTCAAGCCTTGAAGCATTGGCGTCACTATCTAATTCATAACGAGTTTATTATGTTTTTTGATCATGATTCTTTGAAGCACATCAACAGTCAAGAGAAGCTTTCTTCTAAACATGGTAAGGGGGGTGGTTATTTGCAAAAGTTCACTTCTGTACTGAAGCACAAAGCTGGATCGCACAATCAAGTTGATGATGCCTTAAGCCGAAGGAGTATGATACTCAACACCATGCGAACTGAGGTAATATATTTTGATTCATATTCTAACCATATTCTAACCGATCTGAACTTTGCGGAAATTGTGGATGATATCAATTCAGGCAAACGAAGTGATTACCTTATGCATAAAAGATTTCTCTTCAAAGGTAACCAATTGTGTATTCCTGATTCTAGTCTCCGATTGAAGATTATTAAGGAGTTATATGACGAGGGGCACATGGTAAGGGATACGACTTTCCAACTTGTTTCGGAATCATATTACTGGCCAACAATGAGGCGTGAAGTTGTTAAATTCGTGGATAGATGTTGAATCTGTCAAGTTTTAAAAGGAAAAGCAACTAATGCAGGGTTGTACATGCCATTGAAAGTTCCAAGTCAACCATGGACATATTTGAACATGGATTTCGTATTGTGTTTACCTCGAACCCAGAGGGGACATGATTCAGTATTTGTAGTTGTTGACCTTTTTCAAAAATGTCCCATTTTATTGCTTGCAAGAAGACTACTAATGCACTGAAGGTAGCTGAATTATTCTTCCGTGAAGTGTATCGTCTACATGGATTGCCATGTTCAATTGCTAGTGATCGAGATACAAGATTCCTTAGATATTTCTATAAAACCTTGTGAAAATTAGCTAATACAAGGCTTAACTTCAGTAGTGCGTATCATCCTCAAAGTGATTGCCAAACAGAAGTTGTGAATCGTTCGATGGATGATATACTACGGTGTATGGTTGGAGACAATCCGAAGAGTTGGGATCAGAAACTTTTCCAAGCTGAATTTGCATTTAATCGTTCAATAAACCGTAGTCTGGGTATGAGTCCATTCGAGTGTAACAAAAGGTAGGCGCGCAAGATTGGTCCTTAAGAAATTGTCGCGAAGATTAATCCTAATGCCTACGAGTTAAAGCTTCCAAGTCACATTCGGACTTCTGATGTTTTTAATATCAAACACTTGGTGCCGACAATAGTGATAATTCTTATGATGACCAAGAAAATTCGAGGGCGAATTTCTCTCAACCCCGGGAGAATGATGCAGATGAGCAGGCTATAGCCTATTTGGAGGCTAAAGACCCGAGTGTCGTAATTTAGCTCAAGAGGGGTCCATTTTGATTGGAAACGGGCCAGCGATCAAGACATGCAACTTTGTTTCATGGTCTTCAGATTTTATCCAAATTCCATTGTTTAGGGCTCCAAACAGGCGTTTTTGCTATTTTAGGAAAGTATTTGTGTTGTTAATAATTTCTTCGTTAGGAGTCCGTTTGGGTCACCGATTGCGGCAAATAGTTTTATTTTATGATTACTTTCATTATTTTTGGTCGACCAAAATTTGCCAAAAATAGCAAATTAGGGTTTCAATCGGTTTATGTTTTTTTTTTCATCCTTTCTTGACTAGCAAGTTAGGGTTTTTCCACAAGTCTATAAAAGAGTCCTCCGTATATTGTTTTAAGCGGTTGAATTTGATTAATAAGAATTATTTTTCGTAAACTTGTTCAAGTTTAATTGATTATTATTTAAAGTGGGGAAACTGAAGTCTAAATAATTATCGTTGTCCGTAGTCGACATTCCTATGAATATTTGAAGTCTGAATAAAACCTCACTTTATTTTATTTTATTTATTATCCGCTGCATCACTATCGTTTATCGTATTTTAAGGGATTTATGCAAAATTCAAACAATACCTAATATTCGTTGGGTATTAAAATTAACTAATGGATTTTATATTAGGATCCGGATCCGGATCCGAATCAATCAATTTCGTGTAATTGGATACCCATTAATAACTTTTTATAGGGTTAAAAGTTTGTTTTAGCGCATAATATTTAGTGTTGAGAATTTATCACTTTTTTTAAATCATTGTCCATTGCTGAAAATCCAATGGCTAAAAATATAGCGCTATATAATTTAGCACATTAACACAAACTGATTCAGGGTTTTCGTCTTTACACATTCACAGTCATAAGAGATATTCTTTCGCAGTGACGTATGTCACGTAGCATTAGGCGTGGAGGTGGCCTTAAGGTCAACCTAAGTCGAATAAAACGAAAGCTTATATTATTATATTTATTTATTATTTATTAGTAGAAAATATTGTTTTGTATATGTTTTTATTCCATGACATTCTATGTAATATAGTTCATATTGGGTTTTGGTCTTGTCTCGGACCAAGACAACAAGACAGTTTTATCTCGAAGATAATCTCGGTAAAATCGTAAAAACTTTTATATTCAAATTCTATATCCATAATACATGTGTCAAACATGTTACACACTTTATATATATTAAGGTTGTATAGATATAAAAATAATACTAATTTTAGAAGTAAAAAATAATTGAGTTTTTTTGGATTGAATTTGATTTTTATTAATATATTCCATACGTGTAGATGGTGAATTTTTGACAAAGGATAAAATAGTAAAATCGTCTTTGCCCGACAGTAGAAGCGTAGAAACAATAGAATTTATATGCTATTGACCCGACATCAAAAGCATAAATTTATATTTTACATTCTGTAAGAGAATTGAAATATAAAACTCTTGCTACGAGCATCTCGCACTGATCCTGTAACTTTCAACATTATATATGAATATACATAACATTAATGTTGTACGGCTCAGTATCTACCCTTTTGATTGGACGATCCCTAGATTATTGCACACTAGTATAAAGCAATACTTTATAATGATTAGACAGCTCCTAGATGTATTGCACACTAGTATATAACAATGTTGTCCTCATAATATCACTGGTACCTGTTGCAATACTATCAGATACTCTGTAAATCGATTTGAGTCTTCTCTACTGTTATGTTCCCCGGTTGAATTCCTATAATTGCTTTATATCAATATTAAATTTTTAATTGAATAACATTGATTTATCACAATGCATGACAAGCTGCTCACAAATGCACTAGGTCGAAGCATCACATATATGTGTAATCACCAAATCGTTGTTGCGCCAAATGCAAAACTAAAACTCCAATTGAAAAATATCTAATATTGGTGGAGCTAGAATCATACATCTCCATTGATCACACTAAAATCCTAATATTAGTCGAAATACAACGAAACCCTAATATTGGTCAACACATAGTTTCTGACGTATCATCATATATTCACCATGGAAAAACCTAGAAATGGGTGTAGAATGGGGCAAAATGTTCTAAAAAATATATGTTCTCCTATATGTCTACTACGACATGCTAAAAGAGCATTTCATTCTAAAATACGGACTAAGAGATATGGCCTAAAGCCCTAGACGAACTACAAGCTGAAAACTGTTGGAATTTTCCTGGAAGGTTGTTGTTTGCTCCGTTTGACAGCCGAAAGGAGCTTTAAACCTAAATACGTCCAATAGAGGATGTAGCCGGTGATTTTTCAATTCCGAATTAAGGTAAATCATCAAAAACGGACATCGTATGAAGAATCTACAACGTTTTTATTAAAGAATGTCATGTCTAAATTTTTCGGACATAAAAGATAATACCCACGGGTGTAAAAAATGTCTTTGAAGCAACAAATTTAGATATCAATAAGAAGAATGATGCAATAATAGTAATAAAATAAAGAATTATGGGACCGGTGCCAACCGGCCGACCGACCGACTATCCTTGGTCAGTCCCCATGATAGACACATTTTTGTGTCCGACTTGATCTCAATTTTATATATTGTTGTTATTCGATTTTGTACTTATTATGGTTTTTATTGCTTTTTAGGTATTTTTGGACAATTGTTAAAGGCACCCTCAACTTGGATTAAGGCACCCACACTTTGGTTAAGGGCACCCACACCCAGAATTCAAATGATAGAAAGTGGCGGGAAGAAGAATTTCCATTCTTCAATACAGCGTGAAATAGGAAACTCAATTGAAATTTGGAAACAAGCTTTAAATTTGGAAATTCCTTAACTTTGGAAGCTAGAATTATTGGGAAAGAACTATAAAAGAGAAGGAGATCAAGTTGATTCCTCTTATAGCAATCAAGAATCGAAATCAATCGAAATCAGGAAGAAAATCTGTCTTATCGGGAAAGAATTTTCACAAAAAAAATTGGAAAGATTTGAGAGGATTAAAGGAAGTTTTGGGTGATGCGTAGTATAAATAGAGGCTACTAGAGAGTTTTGGGGGCGAGAGAAAACAATTGGGAAGCCTAGAATTGCTCACAATCACGAGAATCACGTAAACAGGAAGTTCAAATTTCTGCTGCTGCACATCAAGAACACGAAGCATACTACACCAAGAAACAGTCGTGCATTACACAGTAGTCCGTCCTTTATTTCAAAGCGCAACAGAAATCTGTTTCTTGTTGCGTATTCATTCCAAATACCTTCTGTAATGGTGCGAAGTGTTCCCAACAACACTTATAAACGTATCAAGGTGTCTGTGAGCATTTCTATTCTGATTGTAAGCAATTTTTGAGTTATAAAAATGATTTTTGAGGATTTTGCCATTACAATGAGGAGCTAAACTTCATCTTTGAGGCTATGGAGGAAGCTACTTTTCCAACAATTATGTGGTAAGTATTTAATTAATTTATACAATTTATTTATGATTAATTGCCTTGGTTAAAAATTGATTTAAAAGATTTTTGTTAAGCAATTGTGATTCTGTTAGATGGTGCATGCCTCGGCTTAGGTCCCTAGATGCTCCATGCTTTTGTTATACAATTGTTGTTTTGAAAATCTATTTTTGCAATGATTTAGAATCAAATTAAAATGTTTTAATTGCATGATTAAAATTATTATCACTTTGAAATTGGAAAATAGTGGAATCCTAGCCTCAGTTTTCTCTTAACCTTATAAAAAATATTTGACTTTTCTTATTTTTGATTTTAGAAATTAGATTTACAATCAATCTTCACAAGTCTGAGTAACGAATCTTTATTTACCACTTTAAAATTACATCAATTTTTGGCGCCGCCGACGCGGACTTGTTTTTAGAATTTTTTTTAGATTTTTTTTTTAGGTTAATTAGTTTAGTTAGATTTTTTTTTATTTTTACTTTGTTCTATTTTACTTTTTTTTTGGTATTTCTCTTTTTGCTGCAGGTTTTGGATTTTGGACCGAAAGGAAAGTGAGCCAAAGTCTTGGAATTAAAGTCAAAGATTTGGAATTAAAGCTAAAGACTTGGAACTAAAAGCTAAAGCTTAAAAGAACGAAAAGAAGACGAAGATTTTTTTTAATTAGATTTTACTTTTAGAAAATTTTATTAGGATTTTAATTGTTTCTGTATTTGTTTTTATTTTTGGACACTTCTCTTTGGACTTTGGACTTTGGAATTTTTGGACTTTATTATTATTTTTAACCCTATGGAAGGGTAGTATTAAATATAAATTGCACAGGGAAGGACGACAATTACGATATTGTCTCGGCCCCTCAGGAGTTGGTGGCCCGAGTCGACTTCAACCGATTTATCGCCCGTCGGGTACGGGAGGTAAGACTCGATCAACCCACGAATCCCCTGCAAGGGGGTTTACTGTATTCCTTCGTATGCATATATGCTGAGGAACTGAAAACGGACTTACTTTTCTAGTAAAGGGCAAGAACTGGCCATACAAGAAGGACTCGGATTTCATCACCGTTTCCTTCTTGCCCGCCTTAGGAACACGTTACCTAACGCGAACCTAATCCTTAAAATTTGACTAGAAAGAAGACCGATAGGGTATCGAGCTTATTGGAAAATCATTCAAAAGGATTGTATTGGTTGCTTTGTTAGCCTAACTCGAAGTTCGAAAAGATTATTTTAAGTTGATTAGCGCCGCCTTGTAACCCAGGGAAACGTTGCCAAAGAGGCAGGGTTATCAAAGCTCCTTAGAGCTTATCCTGTTTCTCTTCGACTTAATCTAATTCGGATCGTCCTAAGAGGTTTGCTAAAACTATAACTAGTTGCCTTTCGAAAGAATAGAAGCTGGTCTAGAAACAATCTAAGTGGAGCCATCATGCTTTTTATTTGTTAGATTCAATAGGTTTGATTTGGTTGAGTCGGCCTTGTTTGTGTATGTTTAGAAACCCTTCCTGTTAGGATTTATTTTCTTAGATTTTTGTAAATTTATTAGGAACTTTTTGTTAGAAAATGTCGAACTGGTATTATGAGGACCAATACAATGAATATCAGACTGATTTTCAAAATAGACATTATCCATACTATCAACATGGTGTGGGTAGTAGTTGGGACCACCGCCAACCTTTTGGAGGTTATTTCTCATACCAAGGTGATCCCAATTACTATTCATATACACATCAGTCATATGAACATGAAAATGAGCAAAATTCGAGTTCTTTGTCTATGAAGGATGCCCTCGAGAAGTTGCAAGCTAGTACTATTTCTTTCAAAAATTCCAAGAAGCGGATGGGATATACTATTCCTTAGAGTGATCTAAATACCTCTCTAGAAGAATCACTCAAGCAAATAACTGAGTCGACGCGTAGGACTAAGATGTTAATGAAAGAAATTCATAAAGAGTCATTAGAACAGAATAAAGAACTTGCAGCTTTAAATACCTCTCTCAGTGAACTTAAGACTCATTTAGTTGAAATTGAAGAAGAAGAACGGTTAGCTGCTGATATTGCTCAAACTGAACTTAACTGCCAAAATAGTATTTTCAATTTTGCCCTCGAGAAGTTGCAAGCTAGTACTATTTCTTTCAAAAATTCCAAGAAGCGGATGGGATATACTATTCCTTAGAGTGATCTAAATACCTCTCTAGAAGAATCACTCAAGCAAATAACTGAGTCGACGCGTAGGACTAAGATGTTAATGAAAGAAATTCATAAAGAGTCATTAGAACAGAATAAAGAACTTGCAGCTTTAAATACCTCTCTCAGTGAACTTAAGACTCATTTAGTTGAAATTGAAGAAGAAGAACGGTTAGCTGCTGATATTGCTCAAACTGAACTTAACTGCCAAAATAGTATTTTCAATTTTACCCTTGATAATAATGAATATTTACCTAATTTAGAGGACGAGGTTAGAATAGAAGACATTACGTATTTAGATAAAGTTCAAACATCTTCATATTATTATGATGATGATTATAGTGTTGATGAAGAAATCCGTAGTCATAATGACGAGGAAACTGTTACACCAATTGAGCATAATGATAATAATGTTGTCTCTAGTTTAAATCCTAATAATATGTATGATTATTCACCTATTCAAAAGGAACAGGATTTGACTAGAGATAACATTACTTTGGACGGAGTAATATTTCCTTGTTCTTATGAGTATGATGATGTTTTAGAGGAACGAGTTTGTCCTGAGACTAGTGATTTGGAGTCTAACGATTCGAAGACAATAGTCTCTGACGAAGATGATAGACTAATAGAGAATTTTAACGTGATAGAGGATGATTTGATTCAGGTTGATAGAATTGTTTCCCCAGTGGATTTTGATGTCCGAGACACCCAACCTTTTCAGGTACCAGAGGCTCAAGTACCAGTGATCTTAGGTCATCCCTTTTTAGCTACAAATAATGTCGTCATCAATTATGGAAAATGGAATAATTAATTTTTATTTTGGTAAAATGGCTATTGAACTGAATCTTTTTAGTATGAGTAGACAACCTTCTTGTGATATCTATGATTTAGAAGAAGTGAATATAACTAGTACTTCAGTTCAGAAATCTTTACCAAACACTTTGTTAGAAGATCCATTAGAGAAATGCCTAACCCACTTTGGGTTTGATGTTGAGGATGATAGTGTTATTAATGAGGTGAATACTTTGTTAGATTCTGCCCCTTTGATGGACACTTATAATATTTGGAAAGCTAAGTTTGAACCTTTACAAGTTTCTAAGTCTACCTTATTTCCTCCTATAGAAGAAGCTGAATGTAGTTCTGACCCTAAAAACCTTAGAATCCAACCAATAGTTTTGAGTCCATCTGAGAGTAGTGTCCACACTAAGTTTGGGGTACCGATGATTCTTGTGATTGTCAAGTATCCCTGCTTAAAGTCCCTCACTTGGGACTTGACATTTGTGCCTCTACCATATTGCGAGATTATCTTCAGACACTTTTTCCTGAGCCTAACTATGTCCAAAAAGAAGTTCAGTTGCTAGAAACCCATCCTCTGGTCGATGTGGTTTACCTAGGCAGTAATACCAAGATTGACTTTGTTTTCCCACCAAAATATTTTCGTCCATACGTGGGAACGTTAGAATTTCAAATGTGTCAGTTATTAAGTTTTGAGACTAAGCTTAATTATTTTAAGAGATTAGAATCGACACATTTGTTTAAGAATGACCACCTTCATAGTAGTCAACTGTGTGAGTCAAATTTGATTGACTTTAAGGATCCACAATTATTCAGGTTATTATTATGTGCTTCTAAGTTCTTAGTTGAGTTATTCCAGACTCTACAACCTGATTCTTTTGATCCTGTCTACGAGGAGATCCATCCCATGAAAATATTTTATCTAGACCATGTTATAGAGCCTGAACCTGAACCTGAACCACAACTAGAAGTAGTTGTCGTAAACAAAAAACTAAATAAGGGTGTGCTCGGTTGGTTCATTTTCTTGGCTTGTTGTTGTTTCCTCTTATTTGTGATAGCCCTATTTGATTCAGATGACCCACAGTTGTTCCGACTATTACTATATGATTTTATGAGGTGACTAATTCTTTCTAAGTCTGTCTGAAGACTTTAAACTTAGCACTTCCTGGGAGGTAACCCATGTTCATGCGACACGGTAATATCTTTCATTAGCTCTTTTTATTCGATTGGTAACAGTTTCTCCTTGTTCATGCTCTTAATCATTCATCTTTAGAAACATTGAGGACACTGTTTGATTTAAGTTTGGGGGTAAGGGAGAAACTTTTTAGTCGAATAATAAAGCTCTAGAATTTTAGAAACTTGTGAACACTTCAGGGTGACACTAACCATTTTAGGTAGATGGAAACTTATCTCTTTTTCTATAGAAATTGGTGTGCCCAGTGAAATGGTCTATTCATAAAAGGAAAGAGTTCAGGTGTTAGAAATAACATGATAGTTGTCACCACATCTCGGAGTCTATCACTACCATATCACTTTCTGTTTTTATTTTTGCAATTTTATGTTTCTCTAAGTGATCTGGTGGGGCCCAATATCAAATTGTTATCGCCGCTAGGATGAAAAAGAGTGTTTTGAGATCAAGCCCCATTATTATATTTTAGTTCTATGAAAAAAAAAAACAAAACAAAACAAAAAAAACAATATTGACACTTTGATAGCAATATGTGTGTGTTCTCCCTGTCTCCGTCGCCTAAGCAAGCGTGGAACGTAGGATCCATGAGAGCTATCACGTAAGACGCTGATAAGAATCATGCGCTTGGATTCAATTTGATCCAATCATGTTGTCAATATTTTTATCGTTTTATTTTCAATAAATCGATCGCTGGGACCCTTGTATATACCAGTTGAGTCGATATTAGTATTAGGCTTAAGACCATGTATCTCAATCCATTAGGATTCATCCTGGCACTGACCTTCAGACAGATATGGGAAACACCGTTCACCTTAGTCAACATGTGCAACCTTCATATTTTCCATTTTCATCTTCTAAATCTTTTCATGTGATTGAACTGTTATAGATTCTGAGACTTGTGGTCGAACGATTATCTGAGTAGAACTCTGTTTCTTATATATGAATTTTAGTATGCTTGAGTAAACACTCGCATACAGCAATTGGACTCATATAGGGTAATGATTCCCATAGCGAAGAATTGAGTAAGCCAACTAAATAGCTTGTTTAGTGTCTATCCTTAATCTCTCATGAGTCGCTAAAATCTGGATAAAAGGTTTTGTGGGTAGACCTCTTGTAATCCCTCACGAGACTATAACTCGTCCACTAGGGACACCTAGGGGTTTAAAGGCTTGTTACATATGCTAAATGTAGTCGCGATTCCTGCGAAAGTGAGTTAGGATTTTATTTTGTAGATTAGATTTGCTCGAGGACTAGCAAATAATAAGTTTGGGGGTATTTGATAGACACATTTTTGTGTCCGACTTGATCTCAATTTTATATATTGTTGGTATTCGATTTTGTACTTATTATGGTTTTTATTGCTTTTTAGGTATTTTTGGACAATTTTTAAAGGCACCCTCAACTTGGATTAAGGCACCCACACTTTGGTTAAGGGCACCCACACCCAGAATTCAAATGATAGAAAGTGGTGGGAAGAAGAATTTCCATTCTTCAATACAGCGTGAAATAGGAAACTCAATTGAAATTTGGAAACAAGCTTTAAATTTGGAAATTCCTTAACTTTGGAAGCTAGAATTATTGGGAAAGAACTATAAAAGAGAAGGAGATCAAGTTGATTCCTCTTATAGCAATCAAGAATCGAAATCAATCGAAATCAGGAAGAAAATCTGTCCTATCGGGAAAGAATTTTCACAAAAAAAATTGGAAAGGTTTGAGAGGATTAAAGGAAGTTTTTGGTGATGGGTAGTATAAATAGAGGCTACTAGAGAGTTTTGGGGGCGAGAGAAAACAATTGGGAAGCTTAGAATTGCTCACAATCACGAGAATCACGTAAACAGGAAGTTCAAATTTCTGCTGCTGCACATCAAGAACACGAAGCATACTACACCAAGAAACGGTCGTGCATTACACAGTAGTCCGTCCTTTATTTCAAACCGCAAAACAGAAATCTGTTTCTTGTTGCGTATTCATTCTAAATACCTTCTATAACGGTGCGAAGTGTTCACATCAACACTTATAAACGTATCAAGGTGTTTGTGAGCATTTCTATTCTTATTGTAAGCAAATTTTGAGGATTTTGCCATTACAATGAGGAGCTAAACTTCATCTTTGAGGCTATGGAGGAAGCTACTTTTCCAACAATTATGTGGTAAGTATTTAATTAATTTATGTAATTTATTTATGATTAATTGCCTTGCTTAAAAATTGATTTAACAGATTTTTGTTAAGCAATTGTGATTCCGTTAGATGGTGCATGCCTCGGCTTAGGTCCCTAGATGCTCCATGCTTTTGTCATACAGTTGTTGTTTTGAAAATCTATTTTTGCAATGATTTAGAATCAAATTAAAATGTTTTAATTGCATGATTAAAATTATTATCACTTTGAAATTGGAAAGTAGTGGAATCCTAGCCTCAGTTTTCTTTCAACCTTATAAAAAATATTTGACTTTTCTTATTTTTAATTTTAGAAATTAGATCAATCTTCACAAGTCTGAGTAACGAATCTTTATTTACCACTTTAAAATTACATCACCCCACACTTATATTTTTTTTAAGTTTTGTTATCCTAGGGTTTTCTCTTTATGTTAAAACTCCTTTGTTTTTTCTACTAGATTTAAAAATTCCAAATAGCTCAAAAACCAAAATAGCCGCGCACAACAATATAGAATGGTCCCGTAACCATCTAATATATTAAAATATTATTATTTTAATATTTTCAAAATTTGGTTTTTACACCAAAATTCTTTCTCTTAAATATTATTATCAAATATTTATCCAAATATTGCTAGAGAAACGACATGATATACGAAGCATGGTCCTACGACTAAAAAATTTGTGTTTCACATCCCATGGTCGGTCACACCATTGGTCGGTTGTCCACCTCGGTCGGTCCTCCCTTTTCTTTTGGACTTTCCCTCTTCTCTGGTCGGTCTCTCTGTTAGTCCCCCATCCGCCATTTTGGTCCATCTGCCATTTGGTTCATCTGCAATATTAGAGGTTTTATTGCTTAATCAATTAAGAAAAATAATTTAGTTGGTCCCGCTACTAATAACTAAAATAACCTAAATTTATCTTACTTTGAAGAAACTAAATATTTTACAATTGTGAACACTAGCATTCACACGAGTTGGCACTCATTCGAGTTAGTACTCACACGACTTGATGCTCATACGAATTCGCTAGACATATCAAACATTGTAAAATATACACATATACATTGGCCTCTGATTGATCCAGCAATTTCATTAGACGTATGCTTACAAATCCAACAAGATCATCTGAGTATCATTGCTGCCTCAGCTGACACAATGATATGCCACAACTATCAATATCAATACCAATCACACTCTTTACTTCTATGATCTATTAAACATCATTGTTTATTTCAGCATACACCTTACACTTCGTCCATCAACTCATCAATATGCTAGACTCATCAATATGCTAAGACTGATAATCTGGCTAGGTCAACAACTGACCAAATAGTACACGTCTATAAAATAGACTTAACCATGCTCGAGACATCAATTATGTCACATGCGGGATATGATTCACTAGGGTTTTGATCTCGCGGCCTACAACACGTGCGGTGTAATAATACACCCACGACGTGAAAGTATAAAATCCGTATCGACAGTTGAAGGAGTGAATGAAATAGTGGTCGTACAACTGTCAAGTTCCACTAACATGATGGAGTCGGTTTTTACCATGATTTCCAATTTTCCACTCTTCTACTTCTCTGCAACTGACATCACTTACGTGATCAATGTGTTAACTTCCACTTCTATAAATATGGTCTTCAACCTATCGACAAAGGGAGAAAATTTTTCTCATAAGAACTTGAACGATCACAGAGCTATCATCTTAGAGATTCTCAGAAAACTCAGACTTCTGATTTTCGTCCTCACAGCAGTTCAACACATCTTACCATCACTGACATTCAATTCCATTGATCTCAATACCTTCTCTGCTTCCGTCCCTATAGATCAACCTTTTTCATTCCTTTGTGACCGAAACGAAATTGGAACGATCATTTCTTGATACCAATTTCGTACATATGGATCTTTCGAATCTTAAAAGTACCTAGTACAAATGTTTTGTATTTAAGCGATTTGTTCGACTGGCATCAGCCCGATCCATCATTTGCTCTGACTAACATCAGTCTTCTTCATCATTCTTCCTTTTACACTTAAATCGTTTTTAACCATAAACAATATGGTAAATTTGTGTCAACGAGATTTCAGTCGAATTTCAACTATCTCAGTGAATTTATAAATTAAATTTCGTCTTGCGAAATTAAGGGACTTATCTCGGCCGAAAATGCTAGATTGGTTTAAAGTTGTAGTGTTTGACTAGTACACCATAATACCATAGTATAATTTTAATCCTCGGAATGTACGGTCAGGATCTTTTTGATAATCTTCATCCCCACCCACCCACACATGGAATAGTCGCAAATACCCTTATAAGAAAAAGCCAAAACTTCAAACAAACCTCGAAGGCCATTTCAGTAAATCCAGATGATTCATTCTCACTCATAGACAGCACAATCTCAACATCCCATTGGTTTTTGGTTCCTGATCAGCAAACGATACCCAATAAAAATGCGAGTAATCATTATACTGTTAATCACTCGCAATAAAAGACAAGTTTTACCCGCAAAAATACCATACCCAAAAACGTAATTCCGTCACCGAAATAAAAATATTTCCTAATTTACTCTTTCCATATTATCGATGTAGATTCGTATATTACTCCCCTTTCACTCGTCTGAAGAAGTAAATATTTTCGTCTCTGCTAAGTAACGATGGCGACTCCACGAGCAAATCTTGCTCTTCTCTCACTACTCTCGCTTTCACTCTTTCTAACTATTTCCGCTGAAGTTTTCTTTGAAGAACGATTCGAGGGTGAAAACCTAAATCCTTTGTGTTCTTTTTTCTGAATTTGTTTTGATTTTTCTGTTAATTAATACGAGTGCATTTTGATTCAGTATGATTTGATGATTTTTTGGACGTAGATCTGTGATTTTGATTTGTAGATTGGTATTTGTAGCTGTGATCTTATGCTTGGTCTTCATTTGAGTTATTTAATGATCAGAAATCATAGAGATCTGAGAAAATTGAAAAATCTGAAATGTTTAATACAATTGAATAAAAAATATGAGTTGATAGTTTAATACATTTGAATTGAAAATCTGAATAGTTGTATACATTTGAATTTAATAGATCATACGATCAGGAAAAGGACTGATGTTTGAATTAATTATGTAATAAATCGTGTTCCGGAAATATTTGATATACACCATAGCTACGTCATCATTAAAACCCTAGAGGTTTTAGTATTTTACTAATTACTATCTAGTTATTTTATTTTATTTATTCGAGTGAAAGTAATTTTTTTACTGGGAGATCTTGTTACTTCTGTAATTAGTTTGATTCGATATTGGTGTATCTAGTAATTTGAAAGTAATTGTGGTTTGTTTTTTGTGGATTGTTATAGATGGATGGGAAAATCGATGGGTTAAATCTGACTGGAAGAAGGATGAGAACATGGCTGGGGAGTGGAACTTTACTTCCGGTAAATGGAACGGGGATGCTAATGACAAAGGTAATAGTAATAATATTTTACTCGATCATTTGGAATCACTTTGGTATCTGTAAATTGTAATGATTGTTGATTTCTCATAGAGTTGCTAGATTTCCAGATACTCATGTTAACTCTTATTTGTTTGATTAGGTATCCAAACCAGTGAAGACTACAGATTTTATGCCATCTCTGCTGCGTTCCCTGAGTTCAGTAACAAAGGAAAGACATTGGTTTTCCAATTCAATGTTAAACACGAGCAAAAGCTTGATTGTGGTGGTGGCTACATGAAGTTGCTGAGTGATGATGTGGACCAGAAGAAGTTTGGTGGTGACACTCCATACAGGTAACTAGTCCAGTACTGGTTTGTGTACAAGTGTTGGTTAAATTGCGGTTCTAATGTAGTTGTCGGTTTTATTCGATAAATTGCAGTATCATGTTTGGTCCAGACATCTGTGGATACAGTACCAAAAAGGTCCATGCAATTCTTACAAAGGGAGACAAGAATCATTTAATCAAGAAGGATGTTCCTTGTGAGACTGACCAGCTTACTCATGTGTACACTTTCATCCTTCGACCAGATGCTACATACAGCATCCTTATCGACAACACCGAGAAACAGACTGGAAGTTTATACAGTGACTGGGATATTCTCCCACCAAAGAAAATCAAGGATCCTGAAGCCAAGAAGGTAAAATATTTTTAGCTAGTTGTTAATTTAGTTTCTTTTTAGCTTTACAGTTTGGTTTTAACAATTTTGTCAATTTACAGCCTGAAGATTGGGAAGACAAGGAGTACATTGATGATCCTGAAGATAAGAAGCCAGAGGTATTCACACACCTTCGTTGAAGAGGTCCTTATGAGGTTCTCCTCAGAATCACCCACTTATAAGTTCATGTTTAATTACTAATTGTGTTGCCATTTTTTATGTTTTCAAAGGGATATGATGACATTCCACAAGAGATTGTTGACTCTGAAGCGAAACAGGTATGTCTTTTTTGAAGTATTTTCATGTGTGTATACTTTTTACAATTTGTAATTGATGGCTCCCAAGGTATTAATTTCATTGTATTTGCTAATGCAGCCTGAAGACTGGGATGAGACAGAAGATGGTGAATGGACAGCTCCAACAGTTCCCAACCCTGAATACAAGGGACCATGGACAGCAAAGGTTTGCACAATTATGTATAAAATATTTACTTGAAGTAATAGAAATACCCATCCTCTTACTATTCTCTTGCTACTGGCAGCAAATTAAGAACCCCAACTACAAGGGAAAATGGAAGGCACCTATGATTGACAACCCAGGTTTGTGGCCGTAGCCGACTTTTATTGAAGTTTTCAAATGGCTTATGTCATTATCGAGCTTTAACTTGCAAAATACTTTATTAATTTATTAAGTTGCTATACAGATTTCAAGGATGACCCTGAAATCTATGTCTACCCCAAGTTGAAATATGTGGGCATTGAATTGTGGCAGGTATTTGTTTTACTTCTTACTGTTTGATGCTTTACATTTTTGTTCTTTGACCGTAAAGGTACTAGTTTTAAAAGATGTACAAATTTTCCAGGTGAAATCAGGAACTATGTTCGACAACGTATTGGTCTGCGATGATCCTGATTATGCAAAGAAACTCGCAGAAGAAACATGGGGAAAACAGAAGGAGGTATGAATCTTCACTGTTTCCTTTCCTTTTTCTTTTTTGTATATGGTTGAGGAAGATTCTAAATTACGTTCAAAACTTAAATTTATAGGGTGAGAAGGCAGCCTTTGATGAGGCCGAGAAAAAGAAAGAGGAAGAGGTAATGATTTTTTATCTGTGTTATTTCTTTTTTCAAAATGGTGTATACCTAGATAAATATTTTAGCGACAGAAGCGGTAACCTGACTTGCCAATTTCCTATGCCATCTCTGTCAAATGTCCATTGCATGATTATTTTAATTCTGTTGTCTTATTATATTATCTATCATATCTTACAGGAAAAGGATGAAGCAGGTGAATCAGATGAAGTAAGTATCTCCTGCAACAAATCTTGTCACACATTTTCATTTAAATCTTCTGTGCCACCCTTGGTTTCAATCTATATTTAACATGCATGTTTCTACTAGGATGAAAAGGAAGATGATGAGGCTGATGCCGAGGATAAGGATGAAAAGGCTGACGCAGAAGCAGATGCTGAAGATTCAGACGATGAACATGTAAGTCCTTTTGTATACTATAGCTTGTCAAATATTCATTTATCCTATTTATTTCCCATCTTATTCCTACTGGGTTTCTCACATTCTCATCTGTTTGCAGGACTTGAAGGACGAGCTGTAGGTGCAGAGAAAGTACCCAGCTTAACAGATGATTCCAATAGTGTTTCCGTTGGAGTTAAAGTTTGAGGGTTTAGGCGTGCAAGAAAAAGTTGCATAATATTTTCTTTGATATTTTCTTTAACGTAGGAATCTCCTTTTAGGGGAGTTGATGTTTATGGCTGCACAATACAGAAAATGTATGGGCTTGATTTTTAGACCTCTTGAACTGAGAATGTAAGAAGAATAACATATAAAGAACTCTTTTAACTTCAGCATCAGCTCTGAATGTCTCATTAAGCTAACTGCCTGATGTTATTTACTTGCTTGTGGTCCTCCTCGAACTAAGATTGTCTATGTCAAGTGACTTGGATAGTGTAGTAGGCATGTTCTTTGAATTCAGAGGAAGTGTAAATCCGTCCGTCTAATTCAGTGGAGTGTGTAGATCCATCTGTCTAATCCAGTGGAGTGTGTAATGCCGGATCAGTGAAGAACCAAAATGACCTAGATTAAGGGCAGTGGAGAATACACAGATTATGCCATGGGAAATGATAAATATTGTTGCTCCGAAATGGATTTTGAATCAATGCATTAGAGAGCCAGATACAAGAATTTTTTTATAATTGACTATTCATGAACAGACTCCAAGGAAGCTCACTTACTAAACAAGCCACTACATTTCATTCTCAAACTAATAGATAACGCGTGCCATCATGGCACGGACTTCGGTTTATTTTTTAAAATAGATATGTATGAGGTTTTCTTTCTTGCTCACAGGAACCGCTTACATGTATAAATAAAAGTTTTTCCTATTTTTCACCTATAAGTTTTTTATTTTTTCATCCACATTAATTTTCATACTCAATTATTATGACATCCAGATAAATTTTAAAAGATTATAAATTCTATCTTTTTATATTTTGATTTTATTTTTTACCTATATATTTTTTATCCACCTCACTATTAAAAACCCCAAAAAAATAAATCTTATTCTTTTTTTTTTCCACTACTACCGTAGCCACCCTCTTTTTCCCCAACCAAATAACCCTTTCTCCCAAACCGGCCACCACCTCAAATCTTTAGTTTTTCACTAAAAATAATAGTGCAATTTACAACAAAAATTTTAAATGCAAATGTTACTAGCTAATCAATGGAGTAACATAACTTTTGGAAGAGCTCCAATTTGATGTTGAAACAAAGTTTTGTAGACGTCTATACCTCCATTACCACCAAAAAATGGAAATAGGTACATAACACCTTCCCAATTATAAAACAAAGACCATGTTCTAACAATTTGTTTGATGGATTTGGTGGTCTATAAGCGTATAGTATAGATACATGCTCGTCTTTTGCTAATTTATCAAAGACAGTAAGAGGAACAAACTGACAAGTCATGAGATTTGATGGCTGATGATAATGATAATCCTCATCACTTGAATCATCGTGACTTGGTCTAATAAGCTTTTGCCTGACTTGATCAAATTTGATAATGGTATTGGCCGTGAATGAAAAATATTTTGATAATGTTAGATCTGATGGTTGATGATAATGATTTTCATGATAGCTAAATAGCTAGAACGCCTCAAAATCGAAGGTCTGGCTAGATAAATGCCCTAAAATTTTGAGATTAGTTAAAATACCCTATCCGATTTTAGGGCTTTCTGGCATTTTAGTGTCAAAGGACTTGTAGCAGACCCAATATTGGATCTAGCTACCGTACGTACAAATCTAGTTGATACATTTATTGGAATATATGCACATTGTACTTGAATCTAACCTAGTGATAGGTTTTTTAACCTATAGTTGTAATCGCACGACAATTACAAAGTAGAAGCGGCGAGTACGAGTTTGTCCACGGAGATTGATTATAATATTTCTAACTAATACCCTAATTGTGTGCTAAAATAAGAAATTGTTGAATGAGTTTATGAATTAAAATTTAAGAAATAATAAATTAATTTCTTTGAAAATAGGAGAAAATTTTAAAGTTTCGGATTCCACTACTTTTGATGTTTGTAAAACTAATTAATCCCTACTTCAACTATTACTCTCTAATTACTCAAAACCTTATTGAACCCAATCTCATGTTTCAGAAGATTTATTGTCACGGACCGGAAAATTCCGCCTCCGGCGCGTTGCGCTGGGCAGGCCAGAACTCCTCGATGCATGATTTAAAAGAGTGTAACCCGACCTTAAAGCCTAACTTCTCGCTGGAAAGTGTAGGTAAATTTTTGCTTTCCAAGGCTACCTTGTAAGCATTATACTCGAAACGTAGTTCCCACATCATCCAAGCTACATTTATACCGTTCCAGGCATATTTGCCTTTCCAAACATGATTTGCAAGCATGGTACTCAAACCGTAGTCTCCATATCGTTCCAACACACCCCTGACCTACAAAGGGTGCAAGGCCATTAAAGCCCATTGTGAATGCCTTTGACTAGCATACCATTCCAACTTTCCCTCATTATACCAAGGGTTGAAGGCTATACAAGCTAAGGGGGATGCCTTTGGCAAGCATCGCATAATTTCGATCATTGTCCAGGCCTAACTCATGCCTTGTACCAACACCTAGGCTATTTCAAGCCTAAGCTTTCGCTTCACCAATTTTACTTCAACCATACGCTGGAGCCTGCACTTATCTTGTTCTTGCCAAGAGTGCCACATCCAGGCACATTCCATTCCATGCCGCGACAGTTCCAAGGAAGTATGAACAATCCATCAAATATAATTGCAACTACCTCATCAAGTGTGGCAACAATCATCTCTTGCTTAGCATTGCGGAGCCAGATGATATGAGTTACCATACTGTCGCAATCATCTCCCAAATCAGATGATATGAGCGACAAGGTGCTGCACCTCAATGCATTGCATTGCGGCTGCCTACGTACCCAACCCGTACCTTGATGGGATCAAGCATGACCGTAGTTCATCAAAGGGTCAGTTTGAAAGGGACAAGCAACTTAAGCCTATTAAGGCAAAGCCAACTTCGATTCCAACTTCATTGCAAGGCCAAAGTCCAAGCAAAGCCTAGTCCGTGTAGTCCAAAGGGCTTTCGCAAGGTATGCACTAGCTTGTGCATAACCGTCGCTATTCATTATGCAAATATGCATTATCAAGTACGTAACACGATCGAAAGATGCTTTCGCATAATTCAAGCTTCATCGGCTAAGCTACCAGCATATTGATGCTTATGCATCAAGTATGCTCCATCGTATAGGCTACTTCGCATATCTACATGTGCATTACCCCTCATGCACATTCAAGCTTCATCGGTTAAGCTACAAGCATATTGATGCTTATGCATCAAGTATGCTCCAACGTATTGGCCACTTCGCATATCTATATGTGCATTACCGCTCATGCACATTCCAACAAATCTCCCTCCCTATATATGTTGTATTTGCATTTCTACAAACAAATATTAGAAATGTAGGGGTCATCCATCGACTGCAAGGCCGCAAATGAAGATATCTTTCCAAAGCCAAACGAAGCATTCTCGGGTAAGCTACAGTTAAACACGCTGATGAACATCAAGTATGCTCCATCGTATAGGCTACATCGCATTTATATGTGCATTACCGCTCATGCACATTCAAGCAAAGCTCCCTCCCTATATATGTTTTATTTGCATTTCCACAAATAAATATTTGAAAGGTAAGGGCCATCCATCGATTGCAAGGACAAAAATGAAGATTTCTTGCCAAAGCCGAGCATTCTTGTCTCGGTGATGCATTGGATAATGCATCACGGCATAATAGTGCATTAGAACTATAATGCATTTATCGAATAGCGATATTGGCTTGGTGATGCATTGGATCATGCATCACGACATAATAGTGCCTTAGCACTATGATGCTCTCACTTATGCAACTTCGGCTCGGTGATGCATTGGATCATGCATCACGGCATAATAGTGCCTTAGCACTATGATGCTCTCACTTACGCAACTTCGTTTCGATGTAATAGTGCCTTTACACTATCAAGCCTCCTCGAATACGCATCACGCGTAATAGGGCCTTAACACTATAATTCAAGGTCAAGACATCCACACCCCAATGCATATATGGGTAAGCTTTATAAGCTTAGGACGAAGCTTCAACCCAGGCCATGACGCGTCCATGAGTAAGCGTCATGCGAAAATTACGGGTGTTACATTTATCGTTTTAAAACTTAATATTACAACTTTTGTTGTTATGCCAAAAAGTCTAATTTTCCTTCGCTTATAAAAATTAACAACCTAAAGACTATCCAGAACAATTATTATGAAGCTTCTAAAGAAGAGAAAATTATAAATCATGAAAGCATAATATTGGAGTAAATATGTCAAAGAAATTAAAAACTAATAATTACACATCAAAAATAGCTTCCTCTTACACCTTTCAGAAAGACTGCTCGCTTGAGTAGTGAAAAAAGAACGAACAAATTGTGTAGAAGAAGCTGGAACTGTCGCATACACTGTTGAAGAAACCGCTGCAGAAGTTGTTGTTTTTGAAGGTAATGGTAACGATTTAAATGGGAAATTTGGTGGTGTGATTTTCTGGTTCTTCTTCAACATCTTGCTGAACCAAAAAAAACTTTTCTGAATTTCTTTTCTTTTCTCCGTAACTCTCCAAGATTTCCCAACCTCTCTATTTATACACTACAACACCATACAACCTGCGAATCTCTCCCAATAACTCTTCCAAATATTTGTTTTTAAGAAAAATAATCTCGGGAATTTATTATCCACTCGATCTTCATATCTTGATGATTTTCTTTCCTTTCCCATTGAACAGATCACAACTCAACAAATCTTAAAGAGATAGTCTCCTTTATTACAAAGAAACACTTTATAGATCGAGAATATTTCCTTGCAGCAACAAATTTACTCGAAAAATACTCTTCCCTGTTTTAGTAGAAACTCCCATTTTAACACGATTCCTTTTTGATTTTTAGGTCTAAAATTCGTGTACAAACTTGCTTTTATTGAGACAAGAGTTTATCTTGTCTTATACTCCAAAATTCCCAAAATCACGTGGGTTTTTAATTCATAAATCGTTTGAAAATTTTCCTGCCTAAAACTTATTTTGAATTTGAAAGAAAGGTGCCTTTAACAATTGAGGGGGTGCCTTTATCCAAAACCGTTGGGAGGTGCCTTTATCACTTTTGAGGGGTGATTTTAACACTTTTCAATCCATCTTTTCTACCATTGCCAATTCACAAAAATACCTACAAAAGAACATTATTAGTACAAAAATTGAGTAATAACAATATAAATATGAGAACAATTAAGACAAAAAAAATGTGTCTATCAAATACCCAAACTTATATTTTGCTAATCCTCGAGCAAATCTAATCTAGAAAATAATAAAAATCCGAACTCACTTTCGCAGATAATTGCGACGGGAATCGTGACTACACTTAGCATGTGCAATAATCCTTTGAACCCCTAGGTGTCCCTAGTGGACGAGTTTTTTCTCGTGAGGGTTTAGAAGAGATATACCCACAAAACCTTTACTCCAAACTCTATCCACTTGTGAACGATTGAGGGTAGGCACTAAACATGCTATTTAGTATGCTACAAAATTCTTTGGCTATGGGAGGAATTACCCTGTTTTGAATCCAATTGTTGTTTACGAGTTTACACTCGAGTGTACTAAAAATTCATATATAAGAAAACAAAGCACTACTCAGAAAGACGTACAATGGACCACGATACTCGGAAACTAACAAACCAAAATCACATGGATATTTTAAGAAGATGAATATGGAGATAGAAGTGTGCATATGTTGACTAAGGTGAACGGTGTTACCCAGAATATCTGTATGATCGTCTGCCCCTAATAGATTGAGACATGCACCCACTGGTCTGAATCCTAATTCTAGTATCAACTCAGCTAGTATACACAGGGGCCCCAACGGTCGACTTATTAAATATATAAAATTATTTTTTACTTTTTTTTTTTAATTTATTTTTTTCAACAACATGATTAGAGCTTTTGAATCTAAGTGCATGCTCCTTGTCAGCAAATTACATGATAGTTCTCATGGATCATGCGTTCTACGCTTGGTTAGGCGACGGAGACAGGGAGAACACACATATATTGCTATCCAAGTGTCAATATTTTTTTTAGTCAAGTTTAATTAAAATAATGGGGCTTGATATCAATCATTCTACTTTATCCTGGCGACAACAAGGCGATAATAGTGCCCCACCAAATCACTTAGAGAAACACAAAAAGTTGCAAAACTAAAAACAGAACCTGATATGGTGACGACTATCATGTTATTTCTAACAGCTGAGATTTGTCCTTTTATGAATAGACCATTTAGTTGGGTCCCTCAACTCCTACAAACCAAGAAATTTGTTTTCATCTACTTATGATGGTTAGTGTCATCCTGAATTGTTCACAAGTTTCTAAATTTTGGAGTTTTATTATTGCATTAAAAGTTTCTCCCTTACCCCTAAACCTAAATTGAACATAGTCTTCAATGTTCTAAAGATAATGATTAAAAGCATGAACAAAGATAATTACCGAGCAAAATAAAAGAGAAGGGAAAGATATTACTAGCATCATGCACCAAAAGCATACGAGTTTCCTCCCATAAATGTCTAAGTTTAACGTCTTTATCCAGACCTCGTTACCTTACAGATTAGTCCTGATAGACAGGATCATTAAGTTCTGATTCTTCCGCCGCATGAGTGGTCAACTCCAAAAATGGTTTCAGCCGTTGACCGTTAACTTTGAAAGTTTCTCCATTCTTCGGATTTTCAACTTCTCCTACGCCATGTGGAAAAACGATCTTGACATAGTATGGGCCCGACCACCAGGATCTTAACGTACCAGGAAAGAGATGTAAACGAGAATTGTACAAGACCACTTTTTGATCAGGTTCAATGACTTTTGAATAATCAATTTATCATGAAATTTTTTAGTTTTTTCCTTGTATATTTTCACATTTTGGCAAGCATCATTATGAATTTCTTCTAAATCATTGAGTTGAAGTCTACGGTTATCACCAGTGGTTGGTAGGTCGAAGTTTAGCCGTTTAATAGCCCAATAAGCACGATGTTCTAATTCTGTAGGCTTTACCGAAGATAAGTCTATACAGAGACATCCAAAGAGGAGTCTTAAAAGCGGTTGGGTAAGCTCACAAAGCTTCTATTAAGCGTAAAGACCAGTCTTTCCGAGTGGGGTTTACGGTCTTTTCCAAGATTTGTTTTATTTTTCTATTAGACACTTCTACTTGGCCACAAGTCTGCGGGTGGTAAGGTGTAGAAACCTTATGAGTAATGGAGTATTTTTTCATGAGAGCTTCGAAGGAACGATTATAAAAATGGGACCTCCATCAGTAATAATTTCTCTACGCATACCAAATCGAGAGAAAATGTTGTCTCTAACAAATTTGATTACAACGTGGCGATCATTTATCTTGGAAGCTATAGCTTCAACACACTTGGACACATAGTCAACAACTAGCAGAATATAAAAGTTGCCAAAAGAGTTAACAAAGGGACCAATAAAATAAATACCCCATACATCAAATATTTCTATTATCAAGATAAGATTCAGTGGCATCATATTACGGCGGGTCAACTTTCCTAATTTCTGACATCTTTCACAACTTTGAAAAAATTTATAGGCATCTTTGAATAAATACAGCCAATAGAAACCAGATTGTAAGACCTTAGCAGTTGTTTTCTTTGCACTAAAATGACCCCCACAAGCTCCAGAGTGACATAAAGTGAGCACACTAGAGATTTCATTGTCAGGAATACAACGATGGATAATCTGATCTGGACAATATTTGAATAAGTATGGATCATCCCAGAAAAAATGTTTGACCTCAGACAAGAATTTTACTCTATCATGTTAGACCAATGTTCAGGCATTTGACCAGTTACCAAATAATTAACAATGTCAGCAAACCAGGGTAACTGAGAGATAGAAAACAACTGTTCATCAGGGAATGTGTCAAGGACTAGCCTCTCATCATCTTTAGACTCAACAAGGATACGAGATAAATGGTCGGATTTCAGAATATTTTTTATCACGAATCTCTAGAAAAAATTCTTGTAACAGTAAAACCCATTTAATCAGTCGGGGCTTCGAGATACTTGAGCGCGACATGGTCAGAGTAGACTATAACCTTTGACCCAAGAAGGTATTATCTAAATTTACAAGTGCAAACACAATGGATAACAATTCCTTCTCAGTGGTTGTGTCGTTTATCTGGGCATCGTTTAGGGTTTTACCGACATAATAAATCACAGAAGGTGCTTTATTATGTCGTTGGCCAGGACAACACTAACCGCGTAATTGAACGCATCACACATGAGTTCAAATGAGATGTTCTAATCATGTGGTCGGATGATAGGGGCAGAAGTTAACGAAGATTTGAGCTTCTCAAAAGCTTCAACACAGGCTTCATAAAAAACAAAGGTAGTATCTTTAGCAAGTAGGTTCGACAGAGGTAAAGCAATCTTTTTAAGTCTTTGATGAAACGACGATAAAATCCAGCATGACCAAAGGAAGATCTAACATCTGTTACGTTCCTAGGAGGACTTAATTTTGAAATTAGGTGAACCTTGGCTCTATCAACTTCTATTCCCTTAGCGGACACCACATGTCCTAACATTATTCTAGATTGAACCATAAAATGACACTTTTCCCAGTTTAGGACTACTTCTTTTCATTATAATGTTCTAGAACTAGTGAAAAGTGGTGCAAACATTCATCGAAAGAAAAACCAAAGACAAAAAAATCATCCATAAAAACCTCGAGAAACCGTTCCACCATGTTCGAGAAGATACGTAGCATGCAACGTTGGAATGTTGCGGGTGCATTGCACAACTTATAAGGCATACGCCTGTAAGCAAAAGTACCAAATGGACATGTGAAGGTCGTTTTCTCCTGGTCTTCTGGAGCTATGGGGATTTGGTTATACCCAGATAATCCATTTAGAAAACAATAATGGTTATGACCGCCTAATCTTTCTAACATCTGGTCGATAAATGGTAGAGGAAAATAGTCTTTCCTAGTGACTGAGTTTATCTTACGGTAGTCTATACAAACTCCATCCAGTAGTAACTCGGGTGGGGATCAATTCATTGATCTCATTCTCAATTACTGTAATCCCAGAATTCTTTGGGACAACCTGGACAAGGTTGACCCACTTACTGTCAGATATGGGGTATATGATACTTGTATCTAACAACTTGAGAACCTTTGTGCGAACAACACCTTTCATGTTGGGGTTCAATCGTCGCTGCATCTCTCTTTGAGGTTTTGGCACCTTCCTCTAGGTAGATTCAATGCATAAAGTCAGCAGGACTAATACCTTTTAAATCTACCATGGTTCTTGGAGAGAACTAACTACTTTACTTTCCTGATCAGGCTCTAAGTCAGAGGAAATTATGGCAGGAAGAGTATTCTCATTACCTAGAAACACATATTTCAAAGTATCTGGTAACAGATTCAATTCAAGGGTGGGAGCTTTAACTAAAGATAGGATATGCTTTTCTGTAGTGGGTGGAAGAGGTTCAGGTTTACGTTGCCATTTTCCATAATCCAAAACTGGTGCAGAATCTAACAACGCATTAACTTCTTCAAAATAACTATCCTCATCATAGTAGGCTCCAAAATAGGCCAAGCAGACCTCTAACAGATCATCAACACTATTGGTACTAAAATTATTCTCAACTAGAGAATCAATCATGCAAACAAACTCATAGTGGTCATGGTCTGAAGGGGCTTCGAAGGATTTAAAAACATTCACCGAGATTTTCTGATTGCCAAAAGAAAATTCCACTTGACCGTTTTGACAATTGATTATAGCATTAGCAGTAGCTAAAAATGGACGGCCTAGGATGATTGGAATATTGATATCTCGGTCTGAGATAGGTTGATCATCTAGAATCACAAAGTCGACTGGATATATATAATTTTCTACTTGAACCAAAACGTCTTCAATAATTTCACGTGGAATCTCGACGGATCTATCGGATAACTGAAGTGTGATCCTAGTTGGTTTCATCTCTCCTAGTCCAAGTTGTTCATTTACCGAGAACGGTAAAAGATTCAGACTAGCCCCAAGATCTAACAATGCATTATCTATCCGTTGATTGCCTATAGTATAGGTAATAGTGGGACAACCAAGATCTTTGAATTTGAATGGGTACTGTTGTGAAAGTATTGAACTAATTTGTTGGGTAAAGAATGCCTTTTTACGCACACTCATGTCAAGTTGGACTGTACACATGTCTTTTAGGAACTTGGCATAGATTGACATATGTTTAATTTCATATAACATGGGAAGGTTGATCTTAACCTACTTAAATATGTCTAGGATATCAGCTTAAATGCCAGGCTTTTTCTCGGCAAATCTTTGGGGAAACGGTGCAGGTGGAGTAAACACTCTTTCAGGGACATTTTCCTCACTTGGGCCTGCACCTTTCTCAAGCCCATTAGTGTCTCTAGGATTTTTATCGACCTCAGACTCATTTTCATCTTGAGTACTACTCTTAGGTTGTTCTACCATGTTTTTAACTTTTTTGCCACTCCTGAGGGTAATGACTGCTTTAACGTGCTCAGTAGAACTACCTGACCCGTTTATCTGGTGGACTCTTTTGGATTTGGAGTCGGTTGGCTAGGAAATTTTCCATTCTCCCTATCATTTAACCTATTTGACAGTTGACTTATCTGAGTCTCTAAGTTACTGATGGCCATGGATAAGTCATTGATCTTTTTCCCTATCATGTTAAAATTTTGGGTGTTCTGGGTACGATCTAAGACACTATTTTCAATAAAGAGTTTTAGACTTTCCTCCAGAGACAACACCTTTGAATCAACTGGGCTTGAGTTGGGTTCCTAGAAAAACATGGTGGTGGATTTCTAGAAGCATTGCCCTGATGGGCCCCTTTTGACCACGAGAAATTAAGGTTATGTTTCCAACCAGGGTTATATGTATTAGAGTATGGATCGAACTTGGGTCGACCATCGTATTTCGAGTTCATACCGGCATGTAAGACACTAACCTGGTCATGGGTAGTTTCACTTGGGTAAATTTGAGACTCATTGTTATAGCTCATAACCTGACTCGATTCTTCTTGGTTTTTAATCTCTAAGGCCTCTAGACGCCTAAGCATATCTGAACCATTATCAACTCTATTGACCCTGCCTAGTTTTCTCGGCTAACTCGATGAACGAGTCAAAATATTTATCATGCTCATGATGGGTAAACTCTCCACCACTTATTGTTTCTACTTGCATATGGGTTTCACTATCTAAGCCCTCATCCAAGATTTGGGCCATATGGGATTTTCAAACCCGTGATGCGTACATTGGTATAACAACTCATTAAACCTTTCTACGTAATGGTGTAGGCTTTCACCTAATTTTTGCTTAAAGGTTTGAATAGACTGACGAACATCGAAAGTCTTATGGTGTGGGTAGAATTTATTAATAAAGGCCTCTACAAGACCATCCCAGGTGATGATTGTTTTAGAGGGAATGAAATGATACCATTCTTTGGCTTTCTCATCAAGGGAAAAAGGAAACAAACAAAACCTAAGTACATCTATTGAGACATTTGGATAACTCATGGTCCCACAAATCATTTCAAAGTCTCTGATATGAGTGTAGGTATTTTTATTTTCTAACCCCCTAAATATACGAAACATATTAATTGTTCCAGGTTTGATGTCAAATTTCCCATTAGAAGCGGGTAAAACTACCCCAGATTCACGTACTATTCTAGAAGGGTTCATACGGTCTCTTAGGGTTTTGGTTACATTGGTTTCGTCACCCATTTTAGAAAATAAAGATGAACTACCAACAAATGTACTAGGAGTCGGACTCAAACAATACAAATCGTTTTCTTCAAGTCTATTTCCTACACGTACCCAACGAGGTATACACAAGCAAAAGATACTAGTGTCAAACAAGAATTTGTGTACATGCAAATGCAGGGTTCACTAATTTAGGTAAACTTGGTTTACCTTAACAGAATATACCTACAGTCAAAAACTGGTCAAAGGTACAAGGTTAAGGTTCGTGGAATTTCGACCGGTAACTCCCATAAGGCCAACGACACGGGTTCAACATACTTTTCCACGAGTTTTCCTAAAAATCGGTGATCTGACGATGCAAAATGGTGTGTGCGAACGTGTTTTTTTTATAATAATAAAATTAAAAATAAAATATGCACAAACACACTAAATAAAATCTAAAAATAGAAATTAATGAGATAAAAATTGGATTTACTAACCTTTATGGTAGGCAATTTTCCACAAAATATTTGTGAAATACTACCTGCACAACAAAGATAAGAAATACTCAAATGAAATCTAGAAAAGAAAATAGAAATAAAGATAAAATAAAATTCTAAAATAACTAGCCTAATTAACACAAAATTGAGAATTAACTAAAAATATTATTTCTCAATTCCCGGCAGCGGCGCCGAAAATTGATAGGCCTTTTAACATATATCCGCAATCGCACGACGACTACTACAAAGTAGAAGCTGCAAGTACGGGTTTGTCCACGAATATTGATTATAATATTTCTAATTAATATCCTAATTGTGTGCTAAAATAAGAAATTGTTAAATGAATTTATGATTTAAAATTTAAAGAAAATAACTGACAATTTGATATGTTTGAAAACGGAAGAAAATTCTAGGGTTTCAGATTCCCCTACTTTTGATGTTTGTAAAACTAATTATTCCCTACTTCAACTATTACTCTCTAATTACTCAAAACCTTATTGAACCCAATCTCATGTTTCAGAAGATTTATCGTTTTAAAACTTAATATTACAACTTTCTTTGTTATGCCAAAAGTCTAATTTTCCTTCGCTTATAAAAAATCAACAGCCTAAAGACTATCCAAAATAATTATTATGAAGCTTCTAAAGAAGATAAAATTATTAATCGCTGAAAGCACAATATTGGAGTAAATATGTCAAAGAAATTAAAAACTAATAATTGCACATCAAAAATAGCTTCCTCGTATACCCTAGAGAAGAAATTTAGCCATTCATGGTAATAATAAGAACACAAGAAAATTGATTAACCATTTAATTTTATTAATGAAAAATACTTACAATTCTCTTTTATTATTTCTTAATGATTTTACGACAAACCATAGGTGTAGTGGAAAAAAGACTGCTCGTTTGAGTAATGCAAAAAGAACGGATAAATTGAGTAAAAGAAGCTGGAACTGTCGCATACACTGTTGAAGCAACCGTTGCAGAAGTTGTTGTTTATGAAGGTAATGGTAACGATTTAAATGGGAAATTTGGTGGTGTGATTTTCTGGTTCTTCTTCAACATCTTGCTGAAGCAAAAAAAAAAAAAAAAAAACTTTTATGAACTTCTTTTCTTTTCTCCGTAACTCTCCAAGCTTTCCCAACCTCTCTATTTATACACTACAACACCATACAACTTGCGAATCTCTCCCAATAACTCTTCCAAATATTTGTTTTTAAGAAAAATAATCTCGGGAATTTATTATCCTCTCGATCTTCATATCTTGATGATTTTCTTTCTTTTCCCTTTGAACAAATCACAGCTCGACAAATCTTAAAAAGATAGCCTCCTTATTACAAAGAAACACTTTATAGACTGAGAATATTTCCTTGCAGCAACAAAGTTACTCGAAAAATACTCTTCCCTATTTTAGTAGAAACTCCCATTTTAACACGATTTCTTTTTGATTTTTAGGTCTAAAATTCGCGTACAAACTTCTTTTTATTGAGACAAGAGTTTATCTTTTCTTAAACTCCAAAATATCCTAAAATCACGTGGGTTTTTACTTAAAAATACTCAAAAATACTCTTCCTTGTTTTAGTACAAAAATTGAGTAATAATAATATAAATGTGAGACCAATTAAGACATAAAAGGTGTGGTTGTTTAAGCATCCAGAAGTTGAACTTGCTGTTCCAGAGGTGCTTGTACCCGATCTTGACGGCACTGGTAGTGAGATATTCTTTTCTCTCTTGTACATGGCTTGTGGCATTGTAGTCTTTTCAGTCTCTTTCTTTCTCACATCCGTTCTCTATCACATTGTCGAACCAAAAAGACCTAATGCCTTGATATGGAAATATTTGGTACATGAAATCACGATCTGATGTAGATTGTAGATTTATAATAGAAATATTGGAATCAATGAAAGATATTCCAAAATAGACGGTTTTTGTGACTCGGAAGAAATGTTTCTCTGTACTAAATTTATGAAGTATGAATTCTAATCCTCTACAAAACAAAACATAGCTCAAACATTGTAGATTAGCAAAACCAAGTTAAGTTTCCTTAAGGTAACAGTTTATGCAAGAGCTTATCCGTCAAGACTATCACCTAGGGTTTCTGACTTGATAGTTGATGATTTTATTTAATTAAAAGGAAAGATTAGTGAAGAAGAGGACGGATAAAAGTTAATAGTCATAATTAAATTCAATTTGATTTTTATAGGTGGTACATAATAATAACCAGAATTGAAAAATAAATTGATTTCAAAACATTACGAAGGTGATGGAAAATAGGAAAAATAGAAATAGAAAATAGGGAAAACAACGGGACGTTACCAATGCTTCCATGTCTTGAGCTTTGCAAGCCTTTTTTGGGATTCTCATCAGGCAAGCCATATGTGGAATCAACCGGTACAGTTTCCATAACAGGTATAAGGGGAGATTTAGAATTGCTACCGACGTGGTGACGTGGACCCAGATCTTTGATTCTCGTTGAGGCACGTCCATGTTCCGGCTCTGAAGAAAGAAACTGGTTGTCGAAATGGGCATGGCCATTATTAGTAGTTCTTTAAAATAGTTCTACATTTATGAGTTTAAACCTGGTAGTTCAAACTTCTGTATTACCACCTGCAGGCAAATAGAAAATAAGTAAATAAACATTTTCGATCTTTTGTCGTTTTTGTTTTATACTATTTTTCTTCTTCTTGATAGTCCAATATGCTTCCCAGCATGCTTAGTTAGCTACCTAGTAACGCCTCGCGCTCATTCTTGGGTCATATGCAGTAAGTAATAATAATAGTCTTTAACACAAAAAGGAAAAGAAAATGTATAGAAAAACGAACATAACCACAACATTTACTCTAAGATCGAAGGCGTTGAACAAACATTCAAACAGATGCCTTGACATAAAACAAAGACACTCACATTTGATAGACGCTACACATAAAACACTCAAACCTTCATTGCCATGTTCATCAACTTCTCTACCATGTGCATCTAGATGTAGAACATGAGCTTTTGGTGAGTTTTGTCGAATAGAAACCTCTCCTGGCATATGTCAAGGGAACCAACTGAACATCAATTGACAACCAAATTGACATTAAGAAAATTAGCAAGGTTGGCGGTCGTCGCATTCATGATTCACCAAGTTATATCAAATTAACTATAACTAAATTTAAAAGACGGTAAATAGTATTGTCAAATTTTAATCGCCATTTGACATTCCAATAATATTGAAGTCTTACAGATCAAGTCATACATTCATGTTCCAGAAACTGATTACTAAAACAACTTGTGTTCCTAGTGCAAAGCCTCTATCTAAAGAGATTGAATTGTTTTTGTTACCATTAATGCACTACCTATAGAATGACATTTGAAAATTACTACCAGCACATTTAATGAACTTTAATTAAAATTATGAGCAATTGAAGCATACATTCTGCCAAGAGTAAAAAAATGACTGCATATAAAGTTAACTGCATAAGAGTTTGAAAGAGTAAACCTTACGGTATTTGGCAACATTTTCGTAGAAAAAAATACAATGTTAATTTTCAGTTTCACAATACATGAAAATTCCAGCATATATAATGCAGTCGATTTGGCAGTTCTTTCAGAGCTTTGCTTGTTTTTTAAATTTAGCCATTATCTAGATACAACAGAACAAAATATTTTAGGTCTAAGAAATGGGTGTTATTCAAGTTAAATAGATACTTAGGTAGTAAGAAATACCAACTATTTGTTTTAGTCATGCTTCAACACATCAAATATTTTCTTTGTGCTCCCAAAGGATCTGACATTAGGGATATAAGTGTTGCAAAGGCCATACATGGCCTCACGTACATATTCTCAGTATGCTACACATATGCTCGCATTCATCATGTTATAACTATTTTTTTTTTATATTTAGGGCGTCAATGTTAATTGACCTATATAAACTTACATTGTTCCTCATAAACAAAATAAAATAAAATATACATTTTATTTTAATCTGATTATTTTATAAAATTAGTCTTGTTAGATTTATCAGGCTAGTCAAGCATGACAAGCCACTAGTCAACGACTTACTAAGTGTGACATACACTCATGTGACTCCACACATATGTCCGGCTATATATGCTTTGTCACTTCAACACTCAAATATTTTCTTCATCACTCTTTCACGACCATCCATCACCTCTCGCAGATGACGTGAAAGACAGTGTTCGACCTACTCAATGCTAGCATCCGACATCACCTATTCAGCTTGACATATTCGAACTCTCATTTCTCACTTGAGCACAACAGAGTCTTGACATGTATACATGTTTATTTTCAGTCTACCTGTTTCTTATAAGCCTCACTAGTTCTGTCAGGCTCCTCAAGATTCATTATTCATGTCTAGCCATGAATGACAAGTCATAAGTCAATTTGACCAAGCAAGTCACAACTCGACTTCACACTAAATAGTATTTACTACTAAAATTCATACGAGACATAAAGATATCACAAATGGGGGATATTCACTAGGGTATTGGCCTAGCGGTCTATGATATGCGGTGTAGCAATGTACCCATTACGAGAAATGTCTGGAATATTCGACGGTTAGCTAAGTAGAAGAGTGACGGGTATGTAGTTTTCCAGTCTTCCCCACAAGTAAGACACGGTTTTCAACATACTCCCTATCACCTCCACCTCACCATTACTTCACAACTTCCACAACTTCCTACGAAGACAGGGTGAACGGTTACTACTTTGCAATTATAAATAGATTTCTCAATCTATTGAAAAGAAACAAACAAGAGAGACAGAACATACGACACAGAACACACAAGTCGATTAATCTGATTCTCAAAAGAAAATCTTTTCTCTCATTCATACACAAAAAACTTCCATAGCAATTACCTACCTATCACATCTACTGGAGCCCGACACTCCAACCTCAGCACTTCCTTTGCTTTCCTTCCTAAGACCAATCCTTATTCCTTCCTTTGTGACCGAAGCAATATTAGAACGACCATCTCTTGGTTTAGGCCGATCTTGTGTGACTTTGATCTCTAGAACTTAAAATTTCTTCTACATTACAAATGTTTTAAGGTTTAAACGAATTCTCATCAACTTATCCCATATTTACCGTTCTACCCTAAATTCGACTTTACACACAAACATTTTGGCGACGATAGTGGGGGATTAATCTTTCGGTTGTAAAATCAATTTTTCACCATATCCAATGCGGTTGATCTCAGTTCAGATTCAATAACTAACTCTCAACGCTAATTCTGCTACTGCCAGCGCTGGTGCTCCTGATGCAAAAGACTCTTGCCCAGACTCAGGCGATCGTCTATAACTACACCTGCTTTTATGGAGAGATCTAAACCTGCTAGGAATGAAAAATACTATGAGACTAGTGTTAACAGACGAATCAAAAGTAAGCAGTACAACATTCAACCATTTGTGGGTGTTGTGATTGAAGGAGGAAAAGAAAAGCTTCAACAACCCAAGCATGCAGCGACATCACAAATTTCAACTCCAACATCACAGGAATGCCAACCACATTGAAGGCAAGTGGTACTAGCTGTAGCTCTAGCATCGGCTCGACGTCAGCATCAACAACCAAGGGAAGATCCGGTGTCTCTCAACTTCCCCAACTCTTAAAAGTGTGGATAAAGAATACAACCACCAATTTACCTTCTATTTAATATCCACCAACCACCAAGTTACCTTCTATTCAAGAGAGTTGTACTTAGAGACTGAAAGAGTGCACATAAAACATCTCCTTATCAGAAGTTTCACCATGCCTGGAGAACATATCAATCAAACAGTCCAATCCATAATGGAACACATATGATCCTTGATTGTTGCTGAAGGATGACGACTTCATGACAACTAATCCTTCCGACATCGCCAACCTCAAGAGTTCTCTTTCTGGCGATGACACCAGCCTCCTCACCTTACAAAGAAAAGAGATTCTCGTATTGTGCAACCACATCCTACATCCATATGTGAACCATTGGGTCTTGTTCTAAAGAACGTACTAACTCCTCTTATACTCAACCACGAATAGGTTGCATATACAACAAAGTAGTATCTAATATAAACATCTCATAATCAGACCAATCACCTATGAGGCGCAGAGCCGTCCACGTACGCTCTATCTCATACCGCTTGACATCCTCGACGCAGTGCCGACTTTGACTACAACTTCCATCCAAGTTCTTGCTCCAGCCACATCGCATCAGCAATAACTAAAATTATAGGGAAGACTATGATATCTCCCTTGTTCTTAATATCTAAATACATGATAACTCCATCAAATAATGCTATGTCTATTTTAGTGGTGGATTCCAAGTGAGCTACACTTAGGGACTGATCAGATTCTTGTTATTTATCTCCCCAATCATTCGCTAGCGACAGCTGCTACCAGTGGGGAAGTATAATGCAACACCTAAGATTCATTTTTCATCATACAATATTATCATGGAGCATCAGGATCAGGATACTCAGATTGATGCAGGTGTTCTGTTCTCTTAAATACCTGTAATATGGATTTGCAATTTGTTGTTGGTAATGGATTTGGAAACCTTCATATCAATTTCAGTATCAAAAGATGAATACTCATGAGAAAATGATTGTCTGTCTCCTCTAATTGCTTCTCTGGGATTAACATCGACCACTCTACCCATATGAACGTTGGCTACTCACCTTGGCTCGACGCCTCTGCACCTGCATTGCCACTCTTGGGGGTACAACAGATATAAAGCCAAGATACTTCTACAAAGTCAAAACACGTAAAATTTGTCGATCAAATTGTTTTGACATTGATAAAATTCAATTACAATATAAACGGGTTATTTTCACTATCTAATAAAGCACGACTAAGTTGTAGTTTGTCTACATCAAGAAAACTATCAGGGTTCATCACCAGTTTCCCCTGACTCTATCTTCCACCTTGATGTTACCAACTATAACTCGAGTTATCATCTCACACTCAATGACGTTCTATCTCTTGTTTATAACTACCTGCTACTTCTTGCAACTCCTTAAAGCATCAGCTCCATGAGAAATCCAGTCTACATCGAATTCGAAGTTCTTGGACATCTTCAAGTGGTATACCCAAGCTATTAGTCCTCTAACTTTGATAATCGTACTTACGGACAAGGAATGGGGCAATGCGACCTTCACGAAAGTTGTTTGTACATGCCTATCCTGCAACATACTGAAAGGGAACATCAACAGATACCCGATCTATGAGATATGGCTTTTAGGTTTAACTCTACAGAATCTGAAGACTTTACACGAGATTACTAATCACGAATGTTCAAGCATGATTAGCCAACCCATCAAACTCCAAACTAGTTGATTCTTGCTACATATGATAGCTTAGTCTCTTGGCTTCAAAATTTGGGGTTTACTACTGAAAACGAACATCGGATGAAGTTTCTACAGCCTTTAGAGTAAACGATGCACAAACATAAGTTTCTAAACGGGATTCAAGTTTCCCACGCCGTAGCCATCTCAACAGCTCTCACGTTTGCCAACCTCTTATCGTGTCTGACCAACTTGGTCGGCCAAACTCTTCCGTATCAACAAAATTTCAGAGATAACGTCTTCTCATCCTTGGAATAGAAGAGTGGTGGCATCCTCAACTTCAATGACTACTACAACAACAACAAGATAACATAAAGCAAAGAAAATCAAAAAATTGCTCGCAATAATAACAACAAAGTGTACATACCTGATATTGACGCTAAATACTGATTAATGTTGAATTGCTAGTAACTTCACAGACGAAGCAGAGACAAGCAATGAAACTAAGGTCCCCTTCCAAGAGCAGACTACACTGCTAAAAAAAAGAAGAATGTGAATGGCTACTCACACCAAAATTTTGAAGTGAACAATGGCTCACGTTAAAAAAAACAACTTCCGTGTGAACTGTTTTCATGTAAGAAAAACAAAAATCAAAACTCAATGGAAACATAGCTTACTTGGTCGTAACTAATAATGATGGAGATGATATCCTCGTGCAACTGATGTAAGTTATCAAGGCCTACAAAATCTAGGGTTAGAAACGATGCTAGCAACAAAAACAAGATGAAGTTTTATACCTGCAAGACAAGCTGTTAATGCAAATAAAGAAGAATAAGTTAAGAAGATAACAAACTTCACTTGTGAGCTATATACTCACATAAAATAGAGACAGGGCAAGACTAGCCTACTTTGCTATAAGTGACCGGCTGAGCTCTTGATAGTTGAAGCAGAGGGTGGCAACGTTGAAAGAGAAGGAGGAACTTCTTTGATTGGTCTAAAATAGGGAGAAACAAGACTCTTCTTTTTATATTAAACAAACTTTGAATCCAACAAGGATAAGGATTACTCCCTTGTATGTCCATCCATATATGGATCCTCTTTACATGTCCGTCCAGCGTGACTTGTCCCTTTTCTTCCCCTCCAAGCAGGGCCACACACTCACCCGTCCATACATGACCTCTCTTGCTTGTCCGTCCATACGTGATCTCTCACCTTGTCCGTCCAAGCCATTCATGAACTCTCACTTTTTCATCCATCATGGCCTCTCAATTTTCCGTCCAAGTCAGGCCTCTCTCTTTTCCGCCATCCATGCTTCTCACTTGTCCGTACAAGCCATGGCCTCCTCTCTTGTTAGTTCGTAAGAAGAAGAACTTCTCTTTTGTCCGTCATCTATAGTGGCCTCCTCTCTTGCCTGTCCGGACATGTGAGCTTGTGTGGTTGTACTTGAAATCCTGAACTGCTCATGATGAACCCCTGGTGATGATGTTGTGCCTCTATACATCCCCGTCGGCAATGTGATTGTAGACAAATGGTAAAAAGGTTCGTTGCTCAGACTTATTAAGATTCAATTTTAGACCTAAATTATAATTTAGATAACATATAATTATAAAATTATAAAATTATCGAGAGATACTGGGATTCAGGATTCCACCATTCTTCATATTCATGTGATTCATATATTAATTCTCGAGAATTATAGCTCATAAATAAAAATATTAACTCTAATTCTTTGCCAAAAGTAGATTTTTAAAATATAAATGTAAATCATAAGCATGGCGCATCAAAAGTACTTTAGACTAAGCATACACCATCAGAAAAAATCACACCTAATTAGTAAAAATCATAATTCAATTTAAATTAATACAAAAGTCATAAAAAAAATTAAATATATTTACAACACAATTTTAAAATATGGTTTCCTCTATTGTCCTAGTGAAGGGGTTTAGCTCATCATGGTAAAAAGAATAGAAGAAGAAGTTACTTTATTCATGTTTTATAAGGATTCAAAGATGAATTGACCAGATGCGTCGCTGAATGATTAAAAAAATGTTAAAAGAATTAATGAATTAACAACACCTTTTGATATTATTCATAAAACCGTTGCCTTAGTTTTTGTTTATGAAAGTAAAGGCCACGGTATGAACGACAGTTCTTGAATGTGTTTTCTTCTTCTTTTTCTTCTTCCTCGATATTAACTTGCAGCAACAATATTTTTTTCGATCTGATTTTTTTTCTTGGCTTCAATCTGGAAAAGCCCCCCCCCCCCCCCAAAAAAAAAAAAAAAAACTTTTCTATCGACTTGTTTATATACTCGGACCTCCTCCACTCGTCAGATCTTCTTATTCAATGAAATTAATCTCGGTCTTTTTCTTCTTAAATGGAGATATTCTCGGTGATTCTGTGACCATCAAACTTTTCTAATCTTGTCGGAAACCTTATTATTATTGTACATTGTTTTTTCTTTTATCTCACATCATCTCTAGCAATATCAGGACAAGATCCAAGTTTTTTCTCAGGATAATTCTTTTACATGAGGAACAAATATGTGTATCGAGAATTTGTCAAATTTTCAAGTTTAAAACTTGTGTACGAATCCTCATAACAAGGCAAAAAAATATTCTTGTCTTAACTCCCAAATTATTTGCTACAACTCTTCACAGATCGACCAAGAAATTCTCCCACCAATAGTCTTATTTGAATTCGAGGGAGTGGGTGCCTTTATCAATTCTGGGTGCCTTTGTCAATTCTGGGGTTCCTTTATAAATTTTTACGCCTATTTTTACACAATTGTTTATTCTTCTAAAATACCTACAAATACAATAAAATAACATGATAATACAAAATTGAGCACTATCAATATAAAGAATTAAGACAAAGCAAACACGAAAATGTGTTTATCAAATAGCCCCAAACTTATTATTTGCTAGTCCGCGAGCAAATCTAATCTAGAAAATAAAAATCCTAACTCACTGTCGCAGGAATCGCGATTGCACTTAGCATGTGCAACAAGCCATTGAACCCCTAGGTGTCCCTAATGGACGAGTTTTGTCTCGTGAGGGTTTACAAGAGATACACCCACAAAACCTTTTACTCCAAATTTTAGCTACTTGTGAACGATTGAGGGTAAACATGCTATTTAGTTGACTGTAAAATTCTTTGGCTAATAGGAGGAATTAACATGTATAAATCCAATTGTTGTACACGAGTTTTCACTCAAGCGTACTAAAATTCATATATAAGAAAACAAAGTACTACTTAGAAAGTTGTACAATGGATCACGATACTCGGAATCTAACAAACCACAATCACATGAATAGATTAAGAAAATGGATATGGAGATAGAAGTGTGCGCATGTTGACTAAGGTGAACGGTGTTTCCCAGAATATCTGTATAAACATCGTGCCAAGATGAACCCTAATGGATTGAGATACGCACCTACTGGTTTGAATCCTAATTATAGTATCAACTCATCTAGTACATAAAATGGGCCCCAACGGTCGATTTATTGAATATATACAAAAAAAATTATATTATTTAATGTATTGGCAACATGATTGGATTATTTGAATCCAAACACATACTTTTTTTTCAGCAGATTACATGATAGTTCCTATGGATCTTGCGTTTCACGCTTGCTTAGGCGACGTAGACAGGGAGAACACTCACATATTGCTATCCAAGTGTCAATCATTTTTTATTTTATATTTTAGATTATTGGTCAAGTTCGTTTAAAATATTGGGGCTTGATCTCAATCACTCTACTTCATTCTAGCGGCGACAACAAGGCGATACTAGTGCCCCACCAAATCACTTAAATAAGCATAAAAAGTAGCAAAATAAATAAATACAGAACGTGATATGGTGACGACTCTGAGATATGGTGATGACTATCATGTTATTTTTAACACCTGAGCTTTTTCATTTTATGAATAGACCATTTAGCTGGGTCCCTGAACTCCTACAACCAATAAATTTGTTTCTATCTACCTAGAATAATGTCATCCTGAATTTTCACAAGTCTCTAAATTTTTGGAGTTTCATATTGCAACTAAACGTTTTCTCCCTTACTCCCAAACTTAAATCTAACATTGTCCTCAATGTTCTAAAAATAAATGATTAAAAACATGAACAATGGGAAACTGTTACCAATTGAAAAAAGATCTAAGGAAGGCTATTACTGTGTCGCATGAGCATGGGTTACCTCCCAGCGAGTGCTAAGTTTAAAGTCTTCATCCATACTTTAAAGAAAACAAATGGATAGTCACCTTTCAAAATCATATACTAATAACCGAAACAACTGTGGGTCAACAATACCAAATAAAGCTGAAAAAAATATAAGACACCTGTACTGGATCATACAAATAAACAAACTGAGCAAAACCTTACCTAAGTTTTCTTTTAAGACAACTAGGTTTATCTGGGGTGCCCATTTAGGTTCCATATGAGTGTCTAGATAAACAGGTCCAACCAAACGGCGGATCTCTAATATCAGGAATTCCTCATGGATAATATCAGGAAGATCGGGTTGTGGAGTCTGAAGAAACTCAAGTAACACCTTAGACACACAAAGCTCGGGTCCCAAGTTAGGGACTTCAAATAGGGATACTAAAAAATCACAGGAATCATCACTATCCCCAAACTTAGGGTAATTATTACTCTCAAAGAGTCATAAAACTATTACTTAAATTTTAGGGTCCCTAGAGTCCGAAAAATACTCGAGAGCTTCTTCTAGAGACTTGTCATACATGTGATTTAAGAGAATATTATGATCAAATTCATCTGAGGAATCACCAAACAAAGTGTCGTGCAAATGATCAACTAAAGTGCTAATCATAGTCACTTCTTATAAATCATCCATCTCATAAGGTTATCTTGTAACTTTAAAGATATTTAGTTCAGTAGTCATATTACCAAAAGATATGTTCATAAGTCTGTAACTACAGTTGATGACAATATTTGATGTGGCTAAAAGCGGGCGACCTAAAATTACTGGTATTTGAGTACTCTGGTTCTAAACAGGCTGGGTATCTAGAACAACAAAATCCATTGGATAAATGAACTTATCAACCTCAATAAGAGCATCCTCTGTGACACCAAAAGGGACTTTGACAAGCCTATCTGCTAACTGCAGTGTTATGTTGGTCGGTTTTAACTTACCACAACCTAGCTGGTCGTACACATGATACGGGAGTAAGTTAACACTAGCTCCTAAGTCAAGCAATGCCTTATCAACCACGTGATTACCAATCACACAAGATATGGTGGGCATCCAGGGTCTTTATACTTAGGGGGTGTTTGGTTCAAAAGGATTGAACTTACTTGACCAGCTAAAAAGGCTTTCCTATGGACATTAAGCCAACACTTTCATGTACAAAGATCTTTAAGGAACTTGGCATAAACAGGCATTTGCATAATTGCTTCTAATAACGGAATGTTTATGTTCACCTGCTTAAATATTTCCATTATCTCGTTGAATATGATTCCTTCTTTGTTGGAGCGAACAAATGTGGATATGGGGCTCTAGGCACAAAGGTAGTCCCATCAGGAACTGCTTGGGAATCCTTAGAAATTGTTTTAGTCTTTTCAGCTACTAGCTCTTCTTGGGAAGTAGAAAGTGGAATTACAATATGTCCACTATCAGGCATGGCTACCTTATTGTCAACTATCTTTCCACTCCTAAGGGTTGTTACAAAATTCACATGATTGAACGTTTTGTCTCCTCTAGGATTAGGATTTGTTTGACTAGAAAATTTTCATATTTATCTCTTGATGTCTTAGCGCTCTGATCTACTTGGAGTTATAACTTCAAGTTATGCTCGGTTGTCTCTTGAAATCTAAGCTGGCTCTTTGTTAATTAAGATATTCCTCTAAGCTAGTCATTTTCTTCTCAGAAGGGCTTTGAGAGTAGGTTGTCTCTATTGGATTCTTGGGATAACTAAACCCTAGTGGATCTTTGAGATTACTAATTTGACTTTGATTCAGACCCTACGATCATGAAAATTTAGGATGGTTTCTCCAACCAGGGTTATAGGTTTCTGAATATGGGTCAATTTCTGACGGTTTTCAAACCTAGAGTTGTTATAAAGAGCATGGGATTGTTCTTCATATCTAGCATGGTTTGACCCTTGATTCATCTCTAAGGCCTCTAGACGCCTAAGGATATCTGATCCATTATAAACTCCATAGACCATATGGATAGGATTCCTAGATATTTCTGACTCTCTCATTGAAGCCCAATGCCTAGTTTTCTCATCTAACTCGATGAACGAGTCAAAAAATTTATCTGGGTCTTGAAGGGTGAATTCTCCACTACTCATTGTTTCTACCTGCATACGGTTCTCACTATCCAGGCCTTCATATAAAATTTGGGCCATGTGGGCTTTCTCAAAGCCGTGATATGGACAGTGGTATAACAATTCATTAAACTTTTCAACATAATCGTGTAGGTTTTCACCTAATGTTTCCTTATAGGTTTGGATAGATTGACGAACATCAGCAGTCTTATGGTGTGGGTAGAATTTATTAACAAAAAACTTTACAAAACTTTCCCAGGTGGTGATTGTTTTAGAAGGAATAAAATGATACCAATCTTTGGCTTTAGAATCAAGAGAAAAGGAAACAAACGCAACCTAAATACATCTTTGGAGACATTTGGATAACTCAATGTTTCACAAATCATTTCAAAATCTCTTATGTGGGTATACAAATTCTCATTCTCTAACCCCCTAAATATACAAAGCATACCAATTGTCCCAGGTTTAATATCAAATTTGATAGTAGTGGCTGGTAAAACTATCCCTGGGTCACGTACTAAGCTAGATAAGTTCATACGATCTCTTAGGGATTTGTTTACCTGAACTTCATGCTCACCCATTTTGACAAAAATAGATGTACCACTTAAATCCGTGTAACGTGTCGGACTCAAAAAAATGTCGTTTTTTTCAAGTCAATCTCATATACGAATCCAACGAGGTATACACAAGCAAGAATACTAGTGTTTAACAATAATATGTGCACATGCAAATGCTGAGGTTCACTGTTTTAGGTAAGCTTGGGTTACCACAGAAAAATATACCTGCAGTCAAAGATTGGTCAAAGGTACAAGGTTGGGGTTTTTGGTGGCTGATAACGCCCAGAGGGTTCAACTTACTATCCTACGAGTTTTCCTAAAGATGCAAAATGCTGCGCAAGTGTGTGTGTGTATGTTTTAACAAATAAAATACTAAAAATAAACAAGCAAGCAACAAGAAATGAATGTCCAAAAATGAAATAATAAAAATAAAAATATAACTAACAAAAATAAATATAATATAAATGTAAAAATTCTTTGTCTTTTTCTTAGCTCTTTTTCGCTTTGTTTTTAGCTTTAATCCGAACCTTTATTTGGCTCCAATTTTTTTTTGATCCAAAATCTACAACAAAAAGATAAATACCAAAAAGGAACGTAAAATAGAACAAAAGAATAAAAATCTAAAATGAAACTACTAAAAACTAAAACTAAACCTAAAAACAAATCTAAAAACAAGTCCTCGTCGGTGGCACTAAAAACTAATGTGATTGTAGACAAATGGTAAAAGGGTTCGTTGCTCTAACTTATTAAGATTAAATTTTAGACCTAAATTCTGATTTAGCTAGCAAATAATTAAAAGATTAGAAAAATATCTAGAGATACTGGGACTCAGGATTCCACCATTCTTTATATTAATGTGATTCATATATTAATTCTAGAGAATTATAGCTTATAAAATAGAAATATTGACTCTAATTATTTGCCAAAAGTAGAATTTTAAAATATTAAATGTAAATCATAAGCATGACACATCAAAAGTACTTTAGACTAAGCATCCACCATCAAACAAAATCACACCTAATTAGTAAAAATCATAATTCAATTTAAATTAATGCAAAAATCATAAAAGAATTAAATATATTTACCACACAATTGTGAAATATGGCTTTTCCATTGTCCTAATGATGGGGTTTAGCTCATCATGGAAAAAAAATAGAAGAAGAAGTCATTTTATTCATATTTTTATAAGGATTTTACAAAGAAGAACTGACCAGAGGCATCGCTGAATGATTAAAAGGATGTTGAAAGTATGAATGAATTAACAACCATTTTGATAGCAGTTAAAGAAGCACAACCCTTATGTGTATTAGAAGCTTATACTGTCGCGGATACTATTCATAAAACCGTTGCCTTAGCTTTTGTTTATGAAAGAAAATGCCATGGTATGAATGACAGTTCCTGAATGTGTTTTCTTCTTCTTCTTCTTCCTCCTCGATGTGAACTTGCAGCAACACTGGTTTTTTCGATTTGATTTTTTTTCTTGGCTTTAATCTGACAGAGGGGCCCTTCAAATTTTTTCTATCGACTTGTTTATATACTTGGAACTCTTTCACTCGTGAAATCTTTTTATTCAATGAAATTAATATCGGAAGATCGAGAAAAGTCTTTTATTCTTTAATGGAGATATTTTCGATGATTCTGTGATCATCAAACTTTCCTAATCTTGTCGAAAAACTTATTATTATTGTACATTGTTTCCTCTTTTATCTCACATGATCTCTAGCAATATCATGACAGACTCCAAGTTTTTTCTCGGGGTAATTCTCTGACTTGAGGAACAAATATGTGTATCGAGATTTTGTCTACTTATCAAGTTTAAAACTTGTGTATGAATCCTCATAACGAAGCAAAAAAATATTCTTGTCTTAACTCCCAAATTATTTGCTACAACTCTTCACAGATCGACCAAGAAATTCTCCCGCTAATAATCTTATTTGAATTCGAGGGAGTGGGTGCCTTTATCAGTTGCATGGGTGCCTTTATAATTTTTACGTGCATTTTTCCATAATTGTTTATTCTTCGAAATACCTACAAATACAATAAAATAACATTATTAGTACAAAATCGAGCATTATCAATATTAAGAATTGAGACAAATCAGAAACCAAAATGTGTCTATCAATCGGTCATTCTTGGCTTACAGATCCATCAACCTGACGATATTCGAAGTTCAAGCCAACTGATGCTTTCCTGGTAATATCTAACAACTAAACTATAAAAGTCGTATTTTATTTTATTTTTGTCTGACATGCCACCATCTAGTGCTTACCACGCAACAATACTCGTTCCGTTCTTAGCAGGGGACTTAATGTAGATGATGGGTTTTTGTCAGGAGTAAAATAGTAAAGATTATGTTTCTGACCTGGGTCTCAGAAATATTGAATTTCAGAGTTCTACAAAGAACAGCAGGTGCTCATCCTTGTCTCTCTGTATATATGATGAACTCATCAAAATATTACATATATGATCAAACTTACTGAATGAATCAACATTCATCCCTGTACAAAATTATTAGAATAACACTGGTGCTTACTACGACATTCCCATATGTCCTGTGATTTTTAAAAAATAAATCTTAAGCTCCTAGATAGATCGCCAACTAGCATAGTGCAATTTGAGTGTTCTTTAGTTCTATATTCTACAGTTGAATTCTCAAAAATTACCTTGTATCAACGTTCATGCTCAACTGAATGATGTTGACTTACTAAAAATGCATATACAACTTTGTATAGAAGTATGTAGCAAGTTACATATAAGTTCTCTTGATTAAAACATTACAATTATGCTTAGATATCAAGGCAAAGTTGTGCTAGTTACAAAACATAACTTCTACTAGATAAATTTAGTTTTGGCCACGTAAACCCTTGCTCAAGAAGCAACCAACGTGAATAGCCTATAAAACAATTCAATTCTAGGCTTAGGAGACACTAAAATCGGGTTTGGAACACTTATAAGTGTCTCGAACAAACAACAAAGCCTTCCGACCCTAGTTCAGCAAAATGACGGCTCAAACAACTTATTTGGCCGACCACACCAAGCCGGATAAGAAGACAACCGAGCTAAGGGTTCACGACGCTTATAAGCATTGCAAACCATAAACTTAGATGGACATGTTAGCTTTCACACATCAACGTCCAAGTTAAGAGTTAGCAACGCTTATAAGCGTTGCAGACAGAAATATTTGATGCCTAAATTTAGGCAAGTGTGCTACAGTCCAAAATATGAAACGAATATAAGTGTTGCGAAATCCATATATGGTTTCACACACATATTCTTACAGTCAACATGTTATACGTATGCTCGCAATCAACATGCCACAACTATTTTTCCATATTCAGGGCGTCAATGCTAATTGACCTATACGAACTCACACTGTTTCTCATAAATCAAGTCAAATAAAATATACATTTTTTTAATTTGATTATTTTTATAAAATTAGTCTTGTTAGACTCATCAGGCTAGTCAAACATGACAAGCCACTAGTCAGCGGCTTACTAAGTGTTCCATACACTCATGTGACTCCACACATATGTCCGGATGCATATGCTTAGTCAATTCAAAACTTAAATATTTCCTTCATCACTCTTTTACGACCATCCATCACCTCTCGTTGATGACGTGAAAGGAAGTGTTCAACCTACTGAATGCCTGCATCCAGCATCACCTATTCATCTCAACATATCAATACTAGTTGACACATTCGAACTCTCACTGCTCACTTGAGCACATCAGAGTCTTGATATGAGACTAAATTCATATTTGATTTCAGTCTACCTTCTCCTTATAAGCCTCACTAGTCTTGTCAGGCTCACCAAGATTCATTATTCATGTCTATCCGTGCATGACAAATCATAAGTCAATTTGACTAGCAAGTCACAACTCGATTTTACACTAAATAGTATTTTCTACTAAAATTCATACGAGACATCAAAGATGTCACAAATGGGGGATATTCAATAGGATATTGGTATGGTGGTCTATGATATGCGGTCTAGCAATGCACCATTACGAGAAGTGTATGGAATGTTCGACGGTTAGCTAAGTAGATGAGTGGTGGTTATGTAACACGTCCAGTCTTCCCCACAATTAAAACACAATTTTCAACATAATCTCCATCACCTCCACTTCACCAGTACTTTACAACTACTACAACTTCCTTCGAGGACAGGGTGAACGATTACTGTTAAATATTATAAATAGATTCCTTGATGTATTGAAAAAGGAACAAACAAGAGAGACAGCGGATATGAAACATACCACACAAGTCGATTACTCTGATTCTCGCAAGAATCAAATGATAGGTTCCTAATAATGCATATTTCTAAATTATTTATAGTCATTTATCATGTTCCAAGTACTTTAATATCTCATTTTTCTCAAAACCTTGTATTTTGTTTATATATCTCTTAACAAGTAATTTTGTCGGAATAATCTCATTTTCTCATCTTGTTCATTAGGTGGCCAACTAAAAGTGAACAAGAGACGAAAGATTTGGTGGAAAGAGAGTTAGAGATATACATCATTGATACATCCAGTTTTGATATAAGAAAAAAGATTAATGGAGATGGAATTGTTAAATGGATCAGAATACAACATTGTTTAGTAGGGTCCATAAGTAAAACATCATGAACAAAACTAGACATTTCCTTCCCAAGTCTACACTATCATTTCTTGTTGGAAATTGGGTTTGGAATGCCCACCCAAGCCCATGTCCAACATGAATGACAATTGTGTTTATTTGAAACATAAGGGAAATCAAATGGACGGTCGAGATTACATATAATATGGTTATTTACGATCTAACGGTACTAATTAATCCATATCCAAGAGATGGAATCAAATAGTCAAAATTTAACCGTTTGAAATTGGCAACGGTTTCCAACCGTTGCAAGTGACTGTTAAGGAACAGTTACATCCGTTTGAAATTGGTAACAGTTTCTAACTGTTGCAAGTAATTGTTAAGAACAGTTGTGTCTATTTGAATTAGTGATAGTTTATCAGAAACTGTTGTAAAGTGACTGTTGGGAACAGTTACATCCATCCGATTTGGTGACAGTTTGTGAAAAACTGTTGCAAAGTGACTGTTGCGAATAGTCTTGTCCCTTGAATAATAACGGTTGACCCTGAACCATTATCAACTCTATTGACCCTGCCTAGTTTTCTCGGCTAACTCGATGAACGAGTCAAAACATTTATCATGCTCATGATGGGTAAACTCTCCACCACTTATTGTTTCTACCTGCATATGGGTTTCACTATCTAAGTTCTCATACAAGATTTGGGCCATATGGGCTTTTCAAACCCGTGATGCGGACATTGGTATAACAACTCATTAAACCTTTCTACGAAATCGTGTAGGCTTTCACCTAATTTTTGCTTAAAAGTTTGAATAGACTGACGAACATCGACAATCTTATGGTGTGGTAGAATTTCTTAATAAAGGCCTCTACAAGACCATCCCAGGTGATGATTGTTTCAGAGGGAATGCAATGATACCACTCTTTGGCTTTTTCATCAAGGGAAAAAGGAAACAAACAAAACCTAAGTACATCTATTGAGACATTTGGAAAACTCATGGTCCCACAAATCATTTCAAAGTCTCTGATATGAGTGTAGGGATTTTCATTGTCTAACCCCCTAAATATACGAAACATTTTAATTGTTTCAGGTTTGATGTCAAATTTCCCATTAGAAGCGGGTAAACCTACCCCAGATTCATGTATTATTCTAGAAGGGTTCATACGGTCTCTTAGGGTTTTGGTTACATTGGTTTCATCACCCATTTTAGAAAATAAAGATGAACTACCAACAAACGTGCTAAGAGTCGGACTCAAACAATACAAATTGTTTTCTTCAAGTCTATTTCCTACACATACCCAACGAGGTATACACAAGCAAAAGATACTAGTGTCAAACAAGAATTTGTGCACATGCAAATGCAGGGTTCACTAATTTAGGTAAACTTGGTTTACCTTAACAGAATATACCTACACTCAAAAACTGGTCAAAGGTACAAGGTTAAGTTTTGTGGAATTTCGACCGGTAACTCCCATAAGGCCAACGACACGGGTTCAACATACTTTTCCACGAGTTTTCCTAAAATCGGTGATCTGACAATGCAAAAAGATGTGTGCAAACGTGTTTTTTTTATAATGATAAAATTAAAAATAAAATATGCACAAACACACTAAATAAAATATAAAAATAGAAATTAATGAGATAAAATTGGGATTTACTAACCTTTATGGTAGGCAATTTTCCATAAAATATTTGTGAAATACTACCTGCACAACAAAGATAAGAAATACTCAAATGAAATCTAGAAAAGAAAATAGAAATAAAGATAAAATAACATTCTAAAATAACTAGCCTAATTAACACAAATTGAGAATTAACTAAAAATATTATTTCTCAATCCCCGGCAGCGGCGCCGAAAATTGATAGGCCTTTTAACATATAGCCGCAGTCGCACGACAACTACAAAGTAGAAGCGGCAAGTACGGGTTTGTCCACGGATATTGATTATAATATTTCTAATTAATACCCTAATTGTGTGCTAAAATAAGAAATTGTTAAATGAGTTTATGAATTAAAATTTAAAGAACATAACTAACAATTTGATTTATTTGAAAATAGAAGAAAATTCTAGGGTTTCAGATTCCACTACTTTTGATGTTTGTAAAACTAATTATTCCCTACTTCAACTATTACTCTCTAATTACTTAAAACCTTATTGAACCCAATCTCATGTTTCAGAAGATTTATCGTTTTAAAACTTAATATTACAACTTTTTTTGTTATGCCAAAAGTCTAATTTTCCTTCGCTTATAAAAAATCAACAGCCTAAAGACTATCCAAAATAATTATTATGAAGCTTCTAAAGAAGATAAAATTATTAATCGCTGAAAGCACAATATTGGAGTAAATATGTCAAAGAAATTAAAAACTAATAACTGCACATCAAAAATAGCTTCCTCGTATACCCTAGAGAAGAAATTTAGCCATTCATGGTAATAATAAGAACATAAGAAAATTGATTAACCATTTAATTTTATTAATGAAAAATACTTACAATTCTCTTTTATTATTTCTTAATGATTTTACGACAAACTATAGGTGTAGTGGAAAAAAGACTGCTCGTTTGAGTAATGCAAAAAGAACGGAAAAATTGAGTAAAAGAAGCTGGAACTGTCGCATACACTGTTGAAGCAACCGTTGCAGAAGTTGTTGTTTTTGAAGGTAATGGTAACGATTTAAATGGGAAATTTGGTGGTGTGATTTTCTGGTTCTTCTTCAACATCTCGCTGAAGCAAAAAAAAAAAAAAAAACTTTTAAGAACTTCTTTTCTTTTCTCCGTAACTCTCCAAGCTTTCCCAACCTCTCTATCATACACTACAACACCATACAACTTGTGAATCTCTCCCAATAACTCTTCCAAATATTTGTTTTTAAGAAAAATAATCTCGGGAATATATTATCCTCTCGATCTTCATATCTTGATGATTTTCTTCCTTTTCCCTTTGAACAAATCACAACTCGACAAATCTTAAAAAGATAGTCTCCTTTATTACAAAGAAACACTTTATAAACTGAGAATATTTCCTTGCAGCAACAAAGTTACTCGAAAAATACTCTTCCCTATTTTAGTAGAAACTCCTATTTTAACACGATTCCTTTTTTATTTTTAGGTCTAAAATTCGTGTACAAACTTCTTTTTATTAAGACAAGAGTTTATCTTTTCTTAAACTCCAAAATACCTAAAATCACGTGGGTTTTTACTTAAAAATACTCAAAAATACTCTTCCTTTTTTTTTAGTACAAGAATTGAGTAATAACAATATAAATGTGAGACCAATTAAGACATAAAAAATATGTCTATCACCTAGGGTTTTTGACTTGATAGTAGATGATTTTATTTAATTAAAAGGAAAGATTAATGAAGAAAAGGACGAATAAAAGTTAATAGTCATAATTAAATTCAATTTGATTTTTGTAGGTGGTACATAATAATAACCAGAATTCTAAAATAAATTGATTTCAAAACATTACAAAGTAGTAGCTAATATGAACATCTCATAAGCAGACCAATCACCTATGAGGCGCAGACCAATCCCTTGAATAATCTCTAAGGCCTCTAGACGCCTAAGCATATCTGAACCATACCACACAAGTCGATTACTCTGATTCTCGCAAGAAAAGCTTTTATCTCAATCAAATGATAGGTTCCTAATAATGCATATTTCTAAATTATTTTATAGTCATTTATCATGTTCCAAGTACTTTAATATCCCATTTTGCTCAAAACCTTGTATTTTGTTTATATATCTCTTAACAAGTAATTTTGTCGGAATAATCTCATTTTCTCATCTTGTTCATTAGGTGGCCAACTAAAGGTGAACAATAGACGAAAGATTTGGTGGAAAGAGAGTTTGAGATATACATCATTGATACATCCAGTTTTGATATAAGAAAAAAGATTAATGGAGATGGAATTGTGAAATGGATCAGAATACAACCTTGTTTAGTAGGGTCCATAAGTCAAACATCATGAACAAAACTGGCCATTTCCTTCCCAAGTCTACACTATCATTTCTTGTTGGAAATTGGGTTTGGAATGCCCACCCAAGCCCATGTCCAATATGAATGACACTTGTGTTTATTTGAAACATAAGGGAAATCAAATGGACGGTCGAGATTACATCTAATGTGGTTATTTACGATCTAACGGTACTAAATAATCCATATCCAAGAGATGGAATCAAATAGTCAAAATTTAACCGTTTGAAATTGGCAACGATTTCCAACCGTTGCAAGTGACTGTTAAGGAACAGTTGCATCCGTTTGAAATTGGTAACAGTTTCTAACCTTTGCAAGTAATTGTTAAGAACAATTGCGTGTATTTGAATTAGTTATAGTTTATCAGAAACTGCTGTAAAGTGACTGTTGGGAACAGTTACATCCATCCGATTTGGTGACAGTTTGTGAAAAACTGTTGCAAAGTGACTGTTGCGAACAACCTTGTCCCTTGAATAATAACGGTTGTAATAGTTGCAACTGTTACCATCCATCACCAAAGGTGCTGTTTCAAAAACTATATAAACTCATCTTTGTTATGAGTTTGTGACACATAAAATTTTTTGGGTATTTTTCATAGAGATTTTGAGAGTCTGAAAGTGAGTTTGTGGTACATTAATCTTCATTCGTTGTTTGGCGTTCATCAAAGTGATGTTGAAGAACACCAAAGGTATTGTTGAATGCTGGAGACATATGTCATAACCTGTATCATCATCTAGGGCAGGGCATTAAATGTATTAAGTAAAGAGATTACTCGCCTCAATATGCATTGTTTGTTTAAAGATCATCATTACAAGTTTTGTAAAAAAGTGTGATTTACTAATCCTGATTTGGAACCAATGATTTAGTAAATTGATAATACGATTTGTATCGTATTTGGTGAATCGGTAACAAGATTTCCAACAAGCTCAAGACATTTAATTCGTTATAATCTTGTTTACTGATTGGGTTGTTCTGTTTCAAACGATGACTCAAGGAACAGAAAACCAAAACGCTGGAAATGGTTCTAACAATATTGTTGGTCCCTCCAAGGTTGTATCTGCATTGCACCCTCATGCTGGAAAACCATAGAAATTCACTGGGTTGGATTTCAAGCGATGGCAGGAAAAGATGTTATTTTATTTAACAATTTTGGGTTTGGCCTCTTACTTGACTGAAGATCCTCCGAAAACAAAGGAGAAAGAGAACCTACCATCAAGCATCTGCAGTAGAAGCATAGAAACACTATGGTTTTCTGTGCAATAATTATATTCTTAACTGATTGGGGATTCTCTCTGTAATGTTTATCAATCACTTGAAACTATAAAGGAAGTATGGGAGTCACTTGAAAAGAAGTACAAGAAAGATTCTGCCGGGGGTGAAGAAATTCATCGTTGTAAAATTTTTGGACTTTAAAATGATATATTATGAATCTGTCATGGCACAAGTACAAGAATTCCAGATCATCTTGCATGAGTTGAAGGCAGAGTTGATGATTATTAATGAATCCTTTCAAGTTGCTGCATTGATATAAAAGTTACCTCCACTTTGGAAAGACTTTAAGAATTATCTTAAGCATAAAACCAAGGAGATGACACTGGGAAATTTGATCTTCAAATTGCAAGTGGAAGAGAAAAGTCGGAAATGTGAGAATAAGAATGAGAAAAATTCTGAAAACTCCAAATCAACATGGTTGAAGAGGGAACCAGTGGAACCAAAAAAAAGCGTAAGAACAATGTCTCTCGCAAGGACAAGAGCAAGTCGAAGAAAATTAAATTTGATGGGGAATGCTACAAGTGTGGCAAACGGGACATTACGCTAGAGACTGTCGTTCAAAGAATGAAAATATCAACAAGAAGAAGAAGGAAAGGTCTGAAGCGTCTATTGTCGAAGATGAACCAGAACTAAACTTGGTTGCAATGATTACTCAAAACTTGGACCTTGGGTCTAGCTCTAAAGGTAAGTATAAATGCTCTGTTGTTTCTGAAGCAAACACGGGGAATAACATTAATGAATGGTGGGTGGATACTGGTGCCACTCATCATGTATATGCTGATCGAAGTATGTTTTCTGCCTTTGAAGAAGTAGAAAAAGGTGAGCCATTATACATGGGCAATGCAGCATCGTCAAAAGTTGTAGGCAAGGGAAAAGTGATCTTGAAGTTCACATCAGGCAAAGAAGTGACTTTGAAAAATGTGTTGTATGTTCCTGATATTCACAAGAACTTAATTTCTGGTTCCATTCTTGTAAAGAATGGTTTTAAGATTGTATTTGTAAAAAATAAGTTTGTCCTGTCTAGAGTGACGTGTATGTTGGCAAGGGTTATATGACCTTTGGCCTATTTAAGGCTAATATAATGATTGTAAAGAATAAGATAAATAAAGTTAGATCTTCTATTTATGTCGTTGAGTCGTATTCTACTTGGCATGAGAGATTAGGTCATGTAAATTATGATTCATTAAGGAAATTAATGAACATAGAATTACTACCCAAATTTGATATAGATTCAACCAAAAGATGTGAAATTTGTGTTGAGTCTAAGTTATCAAAGCCTCATTGTCATGCTGTTGAAAAGGATACAAATCCATCGGGTTTAATTCACACTGATTTGTTTGATTTAAAAATGGTACAAACCAGGGGTGGTAAAAAGTACTTCGTCACTTTCATAGATGATAATACAAGGTTTTGTCATGTTTACTTATTAAGAAGTAAATATGAAGCGGTTGATAAATTTCAACTTTATAAGAATGAAGTTGAGAATCAACTAAACAGTGGATTGTATTTTTATTGGGTTTGCTGAGAATAGTAGTGCATACAGATTTTTGGTTCATAAGTCTGAAATTGAGGATATACATATAAACACCGTGCTAGAATCAATGGATGTAGTATTCTTTGAGAATGTGTTTCCATGAAAACCATGAAGTAACAATTCTCTAAAGAGGAAAAGTGTTAGCGAGGATGAAAGTACAAGTTCTTCACAATTACCCGACTAATAGGAACGAGGAATTGTTGAAGAACCTTGGAGAAGCAAAAGAGCCAGAATTGGTAAGACTTTTGGTTCAAACTATGTATCTTGTATGTTAGAGGATGAACCTTAAACATTTTAAACAAGCTATGGCTACACCAGAAGCTCTGTACTGGAAAGAAGCCACAGATAGTGAAATCGATTCCATCATGAGAAACTACACATGGGAATTAGTGGATCTACCCCCAGGTTGTAACCCTTTGGGTAATAAATGGGTTTTCAAATGAAAATTGAAAACAGATGAAACGGTGGACAAGTATAAAGCAAAACTAATCGTCAAGGGATTTAGACAAAATGAAGGTTTAGATTACTTCGACACTTACTCTCTTGTTACAGGGATTACATTTATAAATGTATATTTTACATATTTAGAGTGTCAATTTCATGCTAGTATTTGCTAGGTTACTTGTGATTTATTGTATATTACGTTTATTTTTCTTTAGTTATCTTTTAACATGTGAAATCATCCAAATGAAGTGATGTAGTTTATTGTGCAAGAAACGAAGTGCTACAACTGAAGAAGGGCCAAAGACAAGGTGGCACTTGTTCAAATCCAAGATTTCTTATCATCGGCTCGTAGAGGACGAAGAAACGAAGCCAACGACGAAAGAATGAAGTCATCCCGACTTCATATGAAGAAGTTATGTGTGAAACAAGAATTCAAGCTTGTCGGTTTCACGGAACTGACAGTTGAACGAGTTTTATAAGAAAACCACTAAAAGCAGATGCAAATCTACTCGGGGCTGCTAGTATGCTATAGTTAAGAATTCCTAAGGACAGATGCGAAGTTGATCAGGGCCACCATCTTCCTTTTTACCTCACAACTAGGTCGAACAGATGTGAGTCTCACTTATTCTTTGTTGTGACCATTTCATTACAAGTTCTTCTTCGAAGCTACAAATCAGGAAAGAGTTGAGTGAGCTGCTGAATGGAGAAGATTAATGGTAATTATGAGCTTGAACAACATTAGGAACATTGGGTTTGAAAGGGATATAGGAATTAGCAGCAGAATGGTTGGTATTTGCTTTGGACAAGGAACCTGAGAAGAGCTCGAGATGTAACTGTTAGAGAAATTAAAGTTGAATTGAGCGAGAACAGAGCAACGAGAAGGAAGAGTTGAACGAGAAAAGAAGTTTCTGCCAGTTCTCATGGGTTTATAAGATGGGGTTTTAGTTCGAATTGAACCAGTGAGAAGAAGACCTGAAGCCGTTACTGTTATTGAATGAATGGCTATGAATCAAGGTGTTTATGAGTTTTGAATATATTAGAAGTCATGGGTGTGTGTTAAAATCGTGTTTGCAGGGAAGGAGAGTTAAAAGTCAAGCTTACAAATCAAACGGAGTTCTCTCCATTACCAGTTTGCAAGATGCGTACAAGATGTTCGAAGAAAGGTCTGAGTAACCTTTTCTCCACAGCTTTAGTTTCAGACTGCTCTGTCGCTCCACCAAGTTCAGCTGCCATGAGTTTGTGGTTCCAAGGAGTGTTGCCAAAGGGTTAGGACACTTTTCTAAGCTGAGAAGGACACGGAAGATGTGCAGAATTTGTGAAGGATTTGAAGATACTTTAAGAGTACACGGAAATTTGGTTTTGGTTATGCTTTAGCAAGAAGTTAGGAATTGAGTTTTTAAGCGAGAAAACAGGGAGGAAAACTTGGTTATTTATTACCGTTGATAGAAGTGATTGAGGGCTGAGATTAAGAATTGTTTTAGTGTTTGACAAGTATTAGAAGACTTAGGAAGCGTGAGTTTGTGTGGAGGACAAGAAAAAAAAGCTATAAAAGAAGAACAAAAACTACAGATCCACCTACCATTTACACCTGTCTTGTTCTCCGTCTCCAATGGAGACTCCAACCTTTCCATCATCACCAGTTAGCCTCAGCCTATATACAGCCCACATCCTTTCCATCTACCACGTCCACAGCTCCATCACCACCAATTCACTATCATTGACCAACATCGCAGCAAGCTGGGCTATTGGTTGTATTGGATTTGAGTTATGGTTTTCGTGTAATTAACCTTTATATTTGTGGAAACATGAACTCATGTATTATGTTTAGCTAAGTTTATTGATTAAGGATGATCTATGTTCCGGACGTAAAACCTTAATAGTTAATTAATTTACTTGGAGTTTTAAATTATTTAACGTTTGTTTTCACTCTATTTAGAATTTAGAATTGATTTTTAGATTATTCAAGTGATCAATTGGATTAATCTATTAATCGGTTTAATGTTAGTATTGAGTTATGAGATAAGTAATCGTCCATCGACTCGTACACAAGTAGAAATCTTGAGACCTTGCAGAGAGATTCTGTGGAGCAATTACGAGTGAAGACAACACCAGCAAGCGGACCTTGATCTAAGAGTTTAACTACTGGGATCAACCTAAATTCACAAAGCCTAAAGCATTTGACTGGGTAACACCTTGAGTGAGCTACTACTTGGTGGATCAGTTGGATAGAATATGGTAATCGAGAGCTTCTGTATCCAGTGATAAAAGGAGTATTGGGGATAACACTGATCTAGCTTCTATTCTACGGTTGGTGATAATTGATTCTGACGAAAGATAGATAAGTATACTAATTTAGTCAATTTTTGGTAACGGCGAATAATTCCCTAATCATCTTTTCATCTTATTTTTGTCTATCATTATTTTTAGTTAGTTAATTAAACTAACCCCCCCATTTTAGTATTTATTCTAGTTTTGCTAATCTAACTAACATATCAATTATACAGCTTTCTGTGGGAACGATCTTTACTACCGCTATATTACTAGTTAATTAATGGAAAATATCTTTAGTAATTTGCTGCACTTACGATATGCATCAAATTTTGAAGCCGTTGCCGGGGAGCAGCTACTAATTGATTTGTTAGTTGTTTTAGCTTATTTTAGTAGTTTAGATATTTTCACGTTTTTCTTTAGTGTTTTCATATTTTTAGGTTTTTGTGGTGTTAACAACTCGTTGAAGGTATTCAAATCTCATCAAAAGCGGGAGGTAAATTCTGAAAACAGGTTGTAAGTATCACTTTTTGTATTTGTTTTTATATTTTTGTTTAGATTTTCTTTTTATTCTTGTGAGTCGTCATGTTTTCTTACGGAAATAACATGTGTGGTGCACAAGATCAATTATATAATCATGGTAATCAATATGGTTTTCAACCAAAAGGTTATGATAATTACCAACCATACCATGAGTATAATCAAAACAATCATTTGGTTACGACCAATACTTGATGGAACCTTACGATTATTCTCAAACATGCCAACAACCTTATGACAGGTATATAAGTGAAAACTTACAAGGATAGGGGGATAGTTATGTTCCTAATAATTTCTCTAGTTAGAAGAACTCCACAGGCTAATGAAGCAATTTATTCAACAACACGGTGAGCATAGTCCAAAGTTAGATGGTGTGAAACAATAACATCAGCAACAATATGATTGAGAAGAGTCACATTGAGAGCTTCAAAGGAATTTGGAGAAATTATACGAACCAATTGCTCGGTAAAAATAGGGATGAGGAAGAAATGGCCTCAAAATCAAAACGATTCTGAAATTCCCAAGAACGATAAAGACTATTATGAAGATGAGCAACCTTTCAAAATTCCTTGCAAAGATGATGAAGTTATGGCAACTCTGGATCATTATAATGATTGTTCGCCTATTCAAAAGAAGGAACCTTGGTATAACAGAACCATTGTTCTAAACGGGGTAGTATACTCAAACGCAGATCAATGTTATAAAGAATGTCCGGATTACAATGTGTTTAGCCCAGTTGATTTGCAAGTGCAGACCTGAATTCGGAAGAGACTCATGCAGATGATCCTAGAGTTTGCACCAATGAACTAGACTTTCTAGGAGAGGATTTTGATTCTAATGATTAGTGTGTTGAAGAGATGGATATTGATAATGAGAATGAGACCAAATTGATTGATTTTGTGGAAGACTTAATTGAGCTTGACAACGATTACATTGATGCTAGGATTTTGATCAAAGCAGAGAGTAATGGAGTACGATTAGAAATTTTGATAGAGGACCAGGACCACGATTCACATGAGGTAAATAATCCAATACAAGAGATAGAGGAATGTTTGTCTAATCCTCTTGATAATTCTATTTCAATTAATCATTCTCCCCTGATTGAAATAGTTTCTCAAGGAGTTATTAATCCAACTTTTAAGGAGCTACCTAACTTAGGATAGGAGTTGTGTCTTCTAGAGATTTAACGGATTATTTTGCTTCTAAGTATCCACCACTTGATGTGTTTGATTCTAGCATTGTGCAAGTTCACCAAGAGGAACCCAAAGAAGTTCCCTTGTTTTATGTTCTTTATACACTTCCAAGTGTAGAAGAGGCTAGTGTGCGGGAAATTTCCATAAAATAACAGTTTTCTTGTCTTTAACTTATGCTAACGTTTTTTTGAAGCTGTTATTAGAACTGCAGATTGTCATCTAGGTGGATCCCCATATTTTCAGATTATTGGTGTACGAATGCTAACAAGAAGGTCAGGCTGAGGACGTTAAACTAAACGCTAAATGGGAGGCAACCCATCGGTTTTGTACTTCTATCTTTTGCTTTTTATTTTTAGTTTCATATCATAATAGGATTTCCCATCTTGTTTTTACATTGGAGGAGTCAATTTACATTGATGACAATGTAAAGTTTAAGTGTGCGGGAGTGATTAAACATATAGATTTTTAGTATTTATTTTTGTAGGTAGAATTTTTTTTTTAAAAAAATTGTACAACTTTGCATGAAACCTCCAACTTTTAGAGATTTTAGAGTCACTTTGTATACTTCTAGCTAAGTTTAATATGGAGTTCTAACCGAAATAACTAAATTTAGAAGTATTAGAGAACTATATTCGAAGTTCTTAGTTGTTGAGAGACACGAGCTGACAAAAATGGACTTAAACCGCCAGTAGAGAATACAATATTAGAGAAGCTGATCATTCAATACCCATAAGTGAGGCACCAAACCTTCAATTATCCGTTTAGAGTGCTTCATCTACGCAAATTCCGGGTAGAATGATGAGCTACCCAACACTACTTCTTGATCTCTTGAGTGATAATTCTATTAATCACGAGGGTGTCATCAGAATTGCTAACTCTATCTTGTAGTCTTGTTTGGAGTTAGCACCATTCTCTCGACAAAACAACAATAAAAACACATCATCAACAAGCGGAGCGACATCAAAATCACGAAAAAAAGTTGAATATAGTCAAGGTTTGCAAGCAGCAAAAAAAGGAGCAAGAAAATTTTATATCCAAGTGAAAACAAAGTAAAACAAAAACAAAAGCAAAAACAAAAGATGTAAGTTTTTGAAGTTTATACGATACCAAGGCGCTACAAGTTGTGAAGAATCAGGTGGTTAAGTCCTTTCCCCATGGCCATGTTAATTTCAGTTTCATTATTTTTGTAGTTGTTATCTTTTAGTTTCAAAAAAAATGATGAAAAAAAAAATAAGAAAAGAAAAAAAAAGTATATGTTTTATTTTGCTTTAGTGTATATTTCCTTTAGTTTATATTTATTTTAATAAAACCGTGGGGAAGAAGATATCTATAAAGAAGTTTCGAGCAACAAGAAATTGAGGAAATGAGTTAAAATTTGTCAAAGTTTTACGAAGTTCAAGAGTTCATCATCAAGAGTTCAAGACCGAAGACGTTTCTATTTGTTGTGAGAGTGGTGTTGATTGTAGATCGGGGGAGAATGTAAGTAAGCATTCCCATCCTCACATAGTGGTTGATTTCCTTTCTTAGAGGTCATCAGAGAAAAAAAAAAGGTTCCTTTTTGTCCCACGTTTCTATGGGGATAATATTTTCATATAATTCAGAAGGTTCATTTTCCTTCTCACCATGCAACGTGTGCAGGATTTTTACCTTCACTCCTTCATGCACACATGAGAACCATAAAGTGCGTCTTTTGAGTGTCAAATTCATAAAATCCTATTGGTGAGGCAGAATGCTTATTCGACCGCTCTCGAGGATGGATTCTTTCATATGGTTGGTTTTCTCCTAACTCAAGAGTTAAGCATGAGAATAATGTTCTTTGGCTCTTCTAACTTATTATTATTAGTGTGCAGAAACTTTATGTCCTCGTAGCTCTTTGGGTGGATGTGAATATGAAATATTTGAAAGTTGGAGTAGGTTTTGTGGGTATATCTCTTGTAAACCCTCACGAGACTATAACTCGTCCACTAGGGACACCTATGGGTTTAAAGGTTTGTTGCATATGCTAAGTGTAACCGTGTCCTCGAAGAAAGGGTGTCTTTGTATTTTAGTTAGTTTAGTTTAGATAGTAGTTTGCTCGAGGACTAGCAAAAGTTAAGTGTGGGAAATTTTGATAAGTGCATATTTTACATATTTAGATTGTCAATTTCAAGCTAATATTTGCTAGGTTTCTTGTGAATTATTGTATATTATGTTTGTTTTTGTTTATTTAACTTTTAGTAGGTGAAATCATCCAAAAGAAGTGAATCAGTAGTTAATTGTGCAAGAAACAAAGTGCTACAAGTGAAGAAGGGCTAAAAACCATGTGAGAGTTATCTAAATCCAGGATTTCTTGTCATCATCTCGTAGAGCACGAAGAAATGAAACCAACGGCGAAAGAATGAAGTCATCCCGACTGCATATGAAGAAGTTATATGCGAAACAAGAATACAATCTTGTCGGTTTCTGGAAGTGACAGTTGAACGAGTTTTATAAGAAAACCACTAAAGCCAGATGCAAATCTACTCGGGGCTGCCAGTATGCTATCGTTAAGAATTCCTAAGGACAGATGAGAAGTTGATCAGGGCCACCATCTTCATTTTTACCTCACAGCTAGGTCGAACAGATGTGAGTCTCACTTATTCTTTGTTGTGACCATTTCATTCCAAGTTCTTCTTCGAAGCAACAAATTAGGAAAGAGTTGAGTGAGCTGCTGAATGGAGAAGATTAATGGTAATTAAGAGCTTGAACAGCATTAGGAACATTGGGTTTGAAAGGGATTTAGGAATTAGCAGCAGAATGGTTGGTATTTGCTTTGGACAAGGAACCTGAGAAGAGCTCGAGATGTAACTGTTAGAGAATTAAAGTTGAATTGAGCGAGAACAGAACAACGAGAAGGAAGAGTTGAACGAGAAAAGAAGTTTCTGCCAGTTCTCATGGGTTTATAAGATGGGGTTTTAGTTCGAATTGAACCAGTGAGAAGAAGACCTGAAGCCGTTACTGTTATTGAATGAATGGCTATGAATCAAGTTGTTTATGAGTTTTGAATATATTAGAAGTCATGGGTGTGTGTTAAAATCGTGTTTGCAGGGAAGGAGAGTTAAAAGTCAAGCTTACAAATCAAACGGAGTTCTCTCCATTACCAGTTTGCAAGATGCGTACAAGATGTTCGAAGAAAGGTCTGACTAACCTTTTCTCCACAGCTTTAGTTTCAGACTGCTCTGTCGCTCCACCAAGTTCAGCTGCCATGAGTTTGTGGTTCCAAGGAGTGTTGCCAAAGGGTTATGACACTTTTCTAAGCTGAGAAGGACACGGAAGATGTGCAGAATTTGTGAAGGATTTGAAGATACTTTAAGAGTACACGGAAATTTGGTTTTGGTTATGCTTTAGCAAGAAGTTAGGAATTGAGTTTTTAAGCGAGAAAACAGAGAGGAAAACTTGGTTATTTATTACCGTTGATAGAAGTGATTGATGGCTGAGATTAAGAATTGTTTTAGTGTTTGACAAGTATTAGAAGACTTAGGAAGCGTGAGTTTGTGTGGAGGACAAGAAAAAAAAGCTATAAAAGAAGAACAAAAACTACAGATCCACCTACCATTTACACCTGTCTTGTTCTCCGTCTCCAATGGAGACTCCAACCTTTCCATCATCACCAGTTAGCCTCAGCCTATATACAGCCCACATCCTTTCCATCTACCACGTCCACAGCTCCATCACCACCAATTCACTATCATTGACCAACATCGCAGCAAGCTGGGCTATTGGTTGTATTGGATTTGAGTTATGGTTTTCGTGTTATTAATCTTTATATTTGTGGAAACATGAACTCATGTATTATGTTTAGCTAAGTTTATTGATTAAGGATGATCTATGTTCGTCCGAACGTAAAACTTTATTAGTTAATTAATTTACTTGGAGTTTTAAATTATTTAACGTTTGTTTTCACTATATTTAGAATTTATAATTGATTTTTAGATTATTCAAGTGATCAATTGGATTAATCTATTAATCGGTTTAATGCTAGTATTGAGTTATGAGATAAGTAATCGTCCATCGACTCGTACACAAGTAGAAATCTTGAGACCTTGCAGAGAGATTCTGTGGAGCAATTACGAGTGAAGACAACACCAGCAAGTGGACCTTGATCTAAGAGTTTAACTACTGGGATCAACCTAAATTCACAAAGCCTAAAGCATTCGATTGGGTTACACCCTTAGTGAGCTACTACTTGGTGGCTCAGTTGGATAGAATCTGGTAGTCGAGAGCTTCTGTATCCAGTGATAAAAGGAGTTTTGGGGATATCACTGATCTAGTTGCTATTCTACAGTTGTTGGTAATTCATTCTGATGAAAGATAGATAAGTATACTAATTTAGTCAACGTTTGGTAACGGCGAATAATTCCCTAATCATCTTTTCATCTTATTTTTGTCTATTATTCTTTTTAGTTAGTTAATTAAACCAAACTCCCCATTTTTAGTATTTATTCTAGTTTTTCTAATCTAACTAACATATCAATTACACAGCTCTCTATGGGAACGATCTTTACTACCGCTATATTACTAGTTAATTAGTGGGAAGTATCTTGAGTAATTTGTTACACTTACGACATGCATCATGCATCCATAAGATTGCTTATTGTAATTGCGGCACTGTATAATCTGGATATACATCAAATGGATGTTAAGACTTCCTTTTTAAGTGGAGATCTAGAGGAAGAAATCTACATGGAAGAACCTGAAGCGTTTGTGGTACCCAGAAACAAAAAGAAAGTTTGTAAGTTGGTGAAATCGCTTTATGGGTTAAAGCAGACACCTAAACAGTGGCATATAAAGTTTGATAATATATTATTATCAAATGGGTTCAAATCAATGAATGTGACAAATGTGTCTACATTAAAACGACACCTTTAGGTTTCGTTATTATATGCCTGTATGTACATGATATGCTGATTACGGGAAATAATTCAAAAATAATATAATCTACAAAGAAGATGTTGTCTAAACATTTCAATATGAAAGATTTAGGCAAAGCTGATGTCATTCTAGGAATTAAAATTTTCGGTGAAGTCCAGAAGGGATTAAATTATCTCAAGAACATTACGTTGAGAAAATTTTGGAAAAGTTTAATAAGAATGATGACAAAATAGCAAGTACACCTTTAAACATGAATGCTCGTCTTCTAAAGAATGAAGAACAAGTTGTTGGAAAATTATAATACTCTCGGGTGATTGGAAGTTTAATGTATCTAATGAGTTGTACTCGACCAGATATAGCGTGTGTAGTGAGTAAGTTGAGTAGGTGTACATGCAATCCTAAAAAGACTCATTGGCAAGCCATAGTAAGAGTCTTGAGATATTTGAGAAAGATAAAATATTATGGTATGCAGTTTTGGAAGGATCTGTTGATACAAACTGGACTCAGAATCCGATGATACTAAAGCAACAAGTGGCTATGTATTTTCTATGGGTGGGGCTGCGGTATCATGGAAATCATCAAAACAAACTTTGAAATCAAGATCAACTATCGAAGCTGAGTTCTTCGCTTTAGATAAAGCGGCATAGGAAGCATAATGGCTTCGAAATTTCCTAGAGGAGATACCAGTATGACCCAAACCGGTGCCAGGAATAAATACTAATATTGACAATATAACAATTGTTACAACGACACGCAGAAAAATATACAATGGTAGTCTCGACACGTGCGTCGAAGACATGAAACCAGTAAGCAATTAACATCTAGTGGAATTATAACAGTGGAGTATATAAGGTCCAAAGATAACCTAGCGGAGCTGTTTACAAAGGAGTTATCCAGAGATGTAGTAATTGCATCATCGAGGGGAATGGGCTTAGTCGCCTATGCCAAAGAGTAAATTGCAATGGTAACCCAACTTAGTGACTGGAGATCCCAAGATCTAGGTTCAAAAGGGATAACTAAGTTGTGAAATACTCGCCAGTGACACTGAAAGAGATAATCTCTTTACTCATTCCTATGATGAAACAATGTTGCATGTAAGAGTTAGAGGTTAAGATTAATTTCTTTTAATGATTCCTATAAATTATTTTAAATAATTAAAGTATGGCAGGACTTTTAATAGGAGATCACCAATATGAGTGAGAAGTGGGGCTGCTTCTATGAGAACTATAAGGCTATGTTACTCTAAAGCATTCATAGAATTCTAGTATCGTTCAGGGCCAAAAAGAAAACAACTGAGAACCAGATATGTAAGAAAATAAGTTATGTGATATCTATTACATAGGATTATATCATAAGGTTGAATAGTTTAAGACATCACGTTCACTAATCAATCAGTAATCCCGGTAGATATTCGCTAAGGAAGATTCAAGGCCAATACCCCATCTATCCTTATAGAGCGATGTTCCACACACAAACTCTCTAAAGTCTGCATTATAGTTTAGGGTTAGATTCAAGTATCTTTATTTTCTGTGTGACAATTCCATTCATGTGAGGGATTGTTGGAAATTGGGCTTGGAATGGCCACCCAAGCCCATGTCTAATATGAATGACAATTGTGTTAATTTTAAACATAAGGGAAATCAAATGGACAGTTGGAATTACATCTAATATGGTTAGTTACGATCTAACAATGCTAATTAATCCATATCCAACAGATGGAATCAAATGGTCAAAATTTAACTGTTTGAAATTGGCAACGGTTTCCACCAGTTGCACGTGACTGTTAAGGAACAGTTGCATCCATTTAAAATTGGCAACAAATTCTAACCGTTGCAAGTGCCTATTAAGAAAGTTACGTCAATTTGAATTAGTGACAGTTTATCAGAAATTGTTGCGAAGTGACCGTTGAGAACAATTACATCCATTCGATTTGGTGACAGTTTGTGAAGAAACTGTTGCAAAAAGTCATGTCCCTTGAATAAAAACGGTTGTAACAGTTGCAACTGTTACCAACCATCACAAAAGGTACTGTTTCTAAAACTATAAAAACTTATCTTTGTGATGAGTTTGTGACATTGAAATTTTTAGGGTATTTTTCATAGAGATTTTGAGAGTCTGTAAAAGTGGGTTTGTGCTACCTAAATCTGTGTTCGTTGTTTGGCGTTCATCGAAGTGTTGATGAAGAACACCAAAGGTATTTTTGAATGCTGGAGACATATGCGATAAACTGTATCAGGTTTTAGGGCAGGGCATTAAATGTCTTAAGTAATGAGATTATTTGTCTCAATACACATTGTTTGTTTAGTTTAGTTGTTTGTTCAATTATTCTTCATTTTCTCTTTTTTTTTTTTGATTTTTGTTTTTAAAGATCATCTTTATAACTTTTATAAAAGTGTGATTTACTAATCCTGATTTAAAATCGGTAATTTAGTAAATTGATAATACGATTTGTACCGTATTTGGTGAATCAGTCAATAACAAAATTTCCAACATTTTTTTACTGTCCCAATTCCATCATTTCTTATCATCTCCAACTTTCCCATTACCCCTATCTCTGTTCACCCCATTTCTCTCTACTGCCAAACCACCACCATCGCCGTCCACTCTCTTCCTCTCTCTTCTGCTACCCATCTCTACCTCTCTATCATGTACTTGTTTCACCACCAACACCATCCAATTCTCTCATTTACTGTAATTCGTCCCTATTACTCCACCTGCCTACTGAAGCTACTCCTAGGTATATCGAGTGAATCAAGAAAAATGAGCATGGAATGTTATGTCAATCTGTAAAAACTAGGTCAGTAAAGAAAGGCACCATACTGAAGCCAGTAAGTTGTCAAGATAAAGTGGTTCAATTTTGATTAGACAACTAGTATGTGGCAGATCTCTTATACCTAGTTTTATGATTTGCTACTGTTGCTAATTGAGGGGAATTTTATGTATAAGTTGAGAGGAGGGTTATAGAGAAAAATCATGCCCAAGTAGCCGGTGCAAAGTAAGTAGTAGTTAAAGTTTTCTAGTTTCATTAGTTATGTTTTAATTTTTTCTATTGGGTTGAGATGAAACCCTTACACAATTAGAATTTTTTGGTCTAATTTTACTTGTTCTTTATGGAACTTTTATTGTAAGCATAATTTTTAATCTCTCATATCCATGGTAGTTAGAATAAATCTTTTTCTAATATTCAAGGTCATGTTAATTGATTTAGTTCGGTCTGTGATTGATTGTGTCTTAACAAGACAACCAATGCTAGAGATTTACCTATTAGATAAGGTTAGGTCATTCATAATTGTACAAGTGATTTATCACATCTTCAAGGTAGTTTGAGGCTAGCATCTCTATAGCTCCTTGATTGAAAAGAGAAATAATATATCAAACTAGAGAATTTTTATGCAATTAGGTGGTGGATTCGAAGCGCCCTAGTTTATCTTTATAGTTTTTTTAATCTTGTTTTATTGGTATAACTTTTATATCATTGTCGTATCGACTACCCTTTCGTCTCTAAATTCACATTAGTAGAACTTAGGATTTTAACATCATCGAAAAAACTCCTTGTAGAATCGACATGTATTTTCCGTTAGCCACGCTTATAAATCAAGGATATAGAAGTCATACTAATGAATTATCTTTAACAATAGTAGATTTGCACTCCATTAACTTATCTCCAACAGCCGTACTCACTACCCATGAATAATGGGTAGCTTACCATTCAAACTGGAAATATTATAACAATACCCGAAAAAAGATCCACTTTTGTCAAATAAAAATATAGGCCATGGGTTATAAGCCCAAAGGTGTCACTATCTAACTACATAAAACCCAACAAAACAAATTTAACACAAAAAACCCATTATAAACCAACTGTCCATATTACCCTTGCTTATTATTCAGCCCAACTTCATTAACTGCTCACGCCCATCACGCCCACTTAACCATGCACGCCCACCTTCCTTTGATTAACGTCATTATTTCCCTCTTAACTTCTATCATCTACCATGTCCAAAAATCATACCTGAACACCTGAACCAACATCATCGTTATCATCAATCATATAAAAATCATCACATTAATCTCCCTGAAACAAAAGTCATCACTTAAATCATAATCAACAGTAGAATTTGAGTCGTAGTCAACCTAAATTTCTGATTCTAAAACGATTGTTGATCATCAACAGTAGAATTGAGTCTTCTACTTTTAACTCATCATAATCTACCTGAAGTTTCTATTCAATTCTGTCACAGTTTAAACCTAAGAAAAATCATTGAAGATCATTAAACATGGTGAAGAAACAAGACAAGAAGATGAAGAAAAAACTCAATACACCAGTTAAGAAACAAGAATCTACGAAAGGTAAATTGAAGTTTATAGTTTCATCATATTCTGTGATTGTTTATGGTTGAAAATCAAAATGCATTTGGTAAATAAGGTTTCATCATATTCTGCATGTTTATGATTTTTAGTTTCGTGATTTTGGTTTCATCGATGTATTTGGTTAATAAGATTTCATCTCTTTCGAAATTACAGGTTTCATAGTTAGGTTTCAGTTACATTTTTATGAAACTAGGTTTCATTGATTTTCATTTGTTTCAACGTTTAGGTTTCATCGGTTTTAACCTAAATTCTTGTGTTGGAACCAAAATAGGTTTCATCCTATTCTGTGTGTGGTTGTGACCAACAATGTTGGTGGTTTTTTACTTAATTGGTATTATGATGGAACCCAAAAAGGTTTCATCTTAATATGTGTATGTTTGTGACCAACAATGTTGGTGGTTTTTTACTTAATTGGTATTATGATGGAACCCAAAAAGGTTTCATCCTAATTTGTGTATGTTTGTGACCAACAATGTTGGTGTTTTTTAGAAAATGCATGTTTTGATGAAACCCAAAAAGGTTTCATCCTAATCTGTGTATGTTTGTGACCAACAATGTTGGTGTTTTTTTACTTAATACATGTTTTGATGGAACCCAAAAAGGTTTCATCCTATTCTGTGTATGGTTGTGACTAAAAAATGTTGGTGTTTGTTTACTTAATGAATGTTTTGATGGAACCTAAAAAGGTTTCATCCTATTCTGTTCTGTTTGTGCTAATGGTTTACTTATTCTGTAACAGGAAAAAAAAATATCCCAGATCCATACAGGTGCTCATTACAACATTTGTGTACAGAGGCACCAAAAATAAAAGCATTGATACAAACTAAAGAAAAACACATGAAGGCACTTGTTGCATGTCCATTCTGGCGTTTCTTCAAACCGTTCTTCGATGGTACCCTTCAAGCAGAAAAATTAAAGAAAACGACAAGAGCAGTTCAGATGATCTTAGGGTCATTTTATAGAAGTGTAAAGGGTGATAAACCAGATTGTTTCAAATTGATGAGAGCAAGGAATATGATACTAAGGACAACACCTGAACAGTTCGCTGTCATCCTTGGTCTACAAATGATGAAGAATGTAGATATACACCAAGATGTTGAGATGAAGAAAAAGGTGAACATGTTTCAGGTTGAGTATTTTAAAGGAGCTAAGAAGATGAGAAAACTGATATTGTCAGAGCTATGATGGAAACATCAGCAGATGAAAACAAAGCTGAAGACTTCGTCAAGCTATTCATACTCTATCTCTTGGTTTCGATATTTGTCCCAAACAAAGGTGGGCAGAATCTGACATCAAAATACTTGTACCAAGTATTTGAGATGAATAAAGTGTGTTGGCCTGATGTTTTGCATGAAAATCTAATTGAGTCTATAATTAAAGCTGAAGAAGTTGATGATGTATCAGGTTGCGTCATTTACCCACTGGTAAGTTAATTTTTGTTTCTTTTGATTCATAAAATGTTTGTTTTTTATTTTTCCCGAGTTTGATTACTAAATTAAATGTTGAATTGTGTATTGATTTTTTACAGTATTGGTTTGCTGATATGACAAACATCACTTTGAGAGAAGATCAGAGCGAAATGTACGCAAGGTTCGCTAGATGGAACCTTGATGAAATAAGCAAGCAAGTGATGAATAATTTTGATGATCTCTCCAACAAACCAGAAATTTTCTCCAAGGTAAAAGCAACAACAGTTCTTGTTTTTTTATAATTTTTAATGTGTACACCTTATTCAAGATGAAAAAGAAAAACTATGGAACCAAAAAAGGTTTCATAGTTTATTTACTACCAACTTATTAATCATAACTTTTCTTGTATTCCACAGATGAATGTGGGTTACCGTCAGGGATCCTTCATGTTAGAATATAATGAACAAGAAATACGCTTGGTCCAGCGTATAGAGGAAGAGGAAATTCAGTTTGAAGAGTACATAGATGGTGAAGGAAATGAAGAGGAAAATGCAGATGTTGGTGGTGAAACAAATGAAGAGGATAATGAGATGGTTGGTGAAAGAAATGAAGATATTGGTTCTAAAAGAAATGAAGAGATGGTTGGTGAAAGAAATAAAGAGACTATTGGTGATAGAAATGAAATGAGTGTTGGAACTGGAAATGAAGATACCACATACAAGGAAAAATATAAGTGGGCAAGAATTTTGATTCACAAGCTTACAAGCGTCGGTAACAATGGGCTCTCGGAAGAAGATCAATCAATTCTCGCAAAATATGATGCTGAAGATAAGTTAGAACTAGAACCAGTGAGGAAGACTTACGTGAGAAAGAAACGTAAGCGAGATGAAGCAGAAACAGTTTGAACAAGATATGGAGGAATTGATAACCAATACTATAAAAATTGTGGATGCAATGGTAGAACAAGATGATGTGGATGTTGAGGTTGAAGAAGATAGAGAACAAAAGTCTGACAATGATGAGGTGATAATTTACTATACTTTGTTTTGTTTTGATTTGATTTGATTTACTATTCTTTGTTTTCTGAAATCAATAAATATTGCAGGTAATGAATATATTTGAAGAAACAGAACAACATGATGCAGTGGAACCTGAAAAGGTTTCAGTTCATGAAGAAGTTCAAGATCAACATGACGAAGTGGAACCTGAAGAGGTTTCAGCTCATGTTGAAGTCCAGAAGCAGAATGATGCAGTGGAACCTGAAAAGGTTTCAGCTAATGAAGAGGCTCAGATCCAACATGATGCAGTGGAACCTAAAAAGGTTTGTAGATGCATTGGTTGTCTGTTCAACGAAGAGAGGTTTCAGTTCCTGAAGGTTTTAGCTCATGAAGAAGTTCAGGATCAACATGACGCAGTGGAACCTGAAGAGGTTTCAGCTCATGAAGAAGTCCAGGAGCAGAATGACGCAGTGGAACCTGAAAAGGTTTCAGCTAATGAAGAAGCTCAGATCCAACATGATGCAGTGGAACCTGAAAAGGTTTCAGCTCATGAAGATGTTCAGGAGCAACATAACGCAGTGGAACCTGAAAAGGTTTCAGCTCATGAAGTTCAGACTGAAGAAATTTCGGAGTTAACTCCGAACACAATTGAAGATTTGGATGTGGCTGAGAAGGTAGAATCTGAAATCAAAGCGAAGCAATCCAAGGAAAGTATAATGGAAGAAGTTTCGGAGTTAACTCCGAACACAAATGAAGATATAAAAGTGGCTGAACAAATTGAATCTTCTTTGCGAAAAGTAACTTGGGGAGTGCAATAGAAGAAATTTCTGAATTGACTCCTGACACTATACAAGATATCAGAGTCGCTGAGAGAGTAGAACTGGAAGCGAAGAAAAGTTCTTCATCAAAGCCAGAGACACAGATTGAAGTGTCAACTCAAAGCCAAGGTTCAATTGATGAAACTATTCTTCAGCAAATGGAAGACGAGTATGCAACCAAGACTTCTACATCAAATCCAAGTAGTAAAGGCATGTGCTACTACTCTGTTATAAACATGGCAAATGATGTAATTGCTTTAGAAGATGATGTGCCTCATTTCAAGTTGGGATTGACGGAAACTGACAGTGAGAAAGAAGATGGTGAAGACATCAGTCCCGATAAAAAATTGAGTAACATAATCTCAAGGATGAGAGAAAACAAAAGGAGAATGCAAGCACCTGTCAAGATGCAGGATTATACACCTGGAGATGCTAAGAATAAGAAAAGAAAAAAGACTCGGTGTGTGATCAGAAATCAAAAGAAAAAGTTGGAGAAAAAACAAAAAGAGAAAAGGTAAGACAAGTTGAAAGCAGTGGACAACTTAAAAATTATGCAATGCTGGATTCAAATGAAAAACAGATTGTGTGCAGATATTTTAAAATGCACAATGAAAGGTAAGTGGCATTCATACCATTAAGTTTTTTAGTTTAAGTGTTTTAGGTTCTTTTATTCTTCTTAATATTAAATTTGTTTATCAACAATATAACAACAGTGACATGGCTTGGGAGAAAGACGATATGGGCCTGTACATTACAGGAAAAAATATGAACGCCTTGATAAGAAAAGGTGACATAGAAGGAGATATGATTGAGTTCTACATGCTCAAATTGCAAAAAAAACATAGCAAAGAACATCAAGAAATCAGATGGCACTCCTAAGTACAAAAGGGCTGTTTTCCTAAGCACATATGTCTATGTAAGTTTCATCTAACTTATCTTATACAAGTGTCTTTCTGAAAACAATGAAACCAATTTTGGTTTCATCAAAATAAGGTTTCATCTGTTTCAATTATATTTTTCTGTAAAAAAAAAGGTTTCACTGATTTTCAACAATGCATTCATTTTGATTTTTTATTGAATTTCAGACAATGCACTCAATCGGTAAAAGTTGCCACACTGCGATTGAAGCTTTCATTGATAAAATGGACTACACTCCAGAATATGTATACGTTCCAATCATAACAAAACTAAGTGAAAAGACATATCACTGGACATTGTTAGTCTTTGATAATGAGACTGGAGAATTCTCTCATTACAACTCAATGGCCTCCACTGAAGATGAATGCAAAAAAAGTGCTGAAAGCATGAAGGAAAGAATGGTGTCAGCATTCAGAAAACATGTATCAAAGCTCTTCCTGGACCCATCAAGTCAAACAAAAGAATTTATTTTGAACACCCCTTTCTGTTGTCAACAAGATGTGTAAGTACTTTTAAAAGAAATTGTGATATCTTCATTTTAATCCTTTTTTGTATTTTTTAATTTAAAGATATTGTTTTGTTAATTTCAGGAATGATTGCGGACTTCATGTTTACTATTACATGAAGAGCCTTTTGAAAGGAAATTTTTCATCCGAAGAGCACATAAAACAAAAGGTGAAAAATCTGAGGCCAAAGTTGGCATGCAAGATACTCCTTGACAAAGTTGAAGACTAATACTCCTTGACAAAGTTGCAACTTAAAGTGGAAGAGAAAAGAAGACTGATGGTCAAACCTCATAGTGGTTGTCTGTTCATAAAGAGAGGTTGAAACTTAGGTTGCAACAATGTTAATCAATTAGTTTATGATACAGTACAAATGGTTGTCCGTAAAAAAAATCTTATTCAATATTAATCAGTCTTTTGATCAATCAATACTCTTAAGGATGAAAATATTTTTGAATGATCTGTTTCATCTTATTACAGTATGATTTATGAGAAATGTTATTCAATATTTTCTGTTTCAGCTTATTACAGGTGAGAAAAACAATGAAACCAAAAAGGGTTTCATTGTTTTTTTTAATTTCATCTTACTACAGATGAAAAAAAACTATGAAACCGAAAAAGGTTTCATAGTTTTTTTTAATTTCATCTTATTCCAGAATAAAACAAACTATGAAACCGAAAAAGGTTTCATGATTTATTTTTGTTTTCATCTTATTCCAGAAAGAAAAACACTATGAAACCGAAAAAGGTTTCATACTTTTTTTAAATTTCATCTTACTCCAGAAGAAAACAAAATATAAAACCGAAAAAGGTTTCATCATTTTATAGATAAAAAAACATACGGTACAGGCCTGTAACTTATAAAAATCCTGTAACTCTGAAAAAACAAAAAAACATGAAGGACCTGAAGCAAAAATGAAATTTAACTGTTAACAATATGAAGATTGAAACATATAGTAGTCTAAACAAAAAATGAAAATGAAAAAGTCAATGAATTGTTGTCAAAATAAATTCACATCTGCCGCGCATGGCATGTCCTTCGGTTATGGGTACTCAAAAAATGGCAGCTACCACAAGTTCTCATATTCTTATTAGGAACTGAACCTGTATTAGGAATTCTCTTTTTCTTCCTTGGACGACCAGGTTGTGGTAGAGCATCAGGACCAAGAACAAGAGATATTGGAGACACAACCGTAGGCTTTCCAACTGTGGGAACAGGAATAATTGGTCTTGCATAGGATTTACGGTAGAACTTTACTGTAAATAGAATTCAACATACTTATACGGGTCTTCTTCATTTAGCATGATACAACAGATAGCATGGGCACAAGGAAAACCGTAGATGCGCCAGCGGTTGCAAGAACATGTTCTTCTTTCCAAATCGACTTTTTGTGTTAATGTAGAATGAACTTCAAACACATATTGTGACGACTTGGTGACAGTGTATTGACGGCCGTGCATCTTGTTGTTGTACAACTCAGTTTCAAACTATGGACACAAAGTTTCTCGCCACTTCAATAATGTTGCACATTCCTCACGACGTACACACATTTGATTCATAAGCTTCACTCTGATCTCATCAACCATAATGGCTATAGGCTTTTCTCACTCTTCAACGATCCAACTATTGAAACTTTCAGCAATATTCGAACACAACCTACCATAACGACGACCCGGGAAATAAAAACTTGCCCATTTATCAATCGGAGCTCTACTCAGATAATCTTGTAACTTCTGCTTTTTGACCTGCAATAAATTCTACCAGTTCTCTGAAAATTTTATATGTGTATTAGCATACGCACATTTTTCAAACAACCCAAGCACATAATTGTTATAAACCTTACTGGACTACGGAAAGTATGTATTGATATTGTTCTTCATATGCCAATAACACCAACCATGAGCAGCATCAGGGAATACATCAGGGATTTGATTCACCAAACCAGTAACTCGATCACTAACAAAAGTAAGCTTTTTGCGCATAGGAGAAAGTACTTGCTTCAAATTCTCCAAACACCATTTCCAGTTGGCGTCATTCTCCAAAGAAACAACAACATAAGCAAAAGGATAGATTTCTGAAAAAACAGAACAGGAAAAAAAAAGTCTCAACATATAAAAAAACAATGAAACCGAAAAAGGTTTCATAAATACCAATTATATTTTTTTGTAAAAAAAATAGGTTTCGCTGATGTTAGGATTAAATAACAAACCTGTTATTTAATCCTAAGAAACAAAATAGAATGTTTAAGAAAATTACCGTCATTCCCGGTTAGACCTGTTGCTGCCATGATATGACCAAGGTATTTGCTCTTCAAATAGGCTGCATCAAGGAATAAAAAAGGACGACAGTAATTGAATCCACGAATGCATGCTCCGTAACAGATAAACAATCTCTGAAATTTTTGAGTCCCATTTTCAACTTCCAAAACAACACGAGATCCAGGATTGGTTTCAGTCAATTTGTTGGTATACCATTTCAAGTACATAAATGATTTCTCGTTCTCTCCCCATGTAATATTCAATGCATGCCTCTTCCCTGCATATGCATAATAACGACTAATGTCAAAGCCGTACTCTCTTGTAAACTGATTCATAATATCCTTTGTCTTCTTCTTTGGATTCTGTTTAATCTCTTCAAGAATCAAGCTACTAATAAGTTTCTTCGAAAAATGTAGTCTGTTTACAACTCCACCACAACAAGTATGCTTCTTATTTAACTCCTTGATAATAAAAGGACTACCTTCAACACCATCAATAGAAACAGCATATATATGCCATTCACATTTATCTTCTTCCTTCTTAGAACAACATGCACCAATCCTCAACTTCTCATTCCTTGTCACCTTAAATGAATACCCAGATACTGCATGATATTTCAATAAATCAGAACGAATTTGTTGAACACCTCCATTAAACACCTGATTGACACCCTGAAAAACGCCAAACCAATGCGCAGACTTCAACGGTTCTTTAACTTTATTACGGACATCATAATCAACTAAATTTGTAAGTGTTGAATGCTCAAAAGATATAATTCCTAAACTTCGTGGATGCTCATATGGTATGATTGCTGAAATTTCTGAACTACAACTAGAGGACTCATCTCTATGCCTTACATGTAACTCAACAGATGGAAGCTTATTAAACAAAGTAAATAAAGCAACTGATTGGAGATCAAAATCAGAATTGATAACCTTTTGCTGATCGCAAACTATGTGGAAAATTTCAATAGAAAGAGAAGAGAATTGACACCAACTTGAACATATACTACCCTTCAAATCACAAACAGATGCTTGTAGACCAATACGAAAAGATAATGTATCATCTTTGTGAAATATAACAACGAGAACAGATTCCATAACCTACAGAAAAAAGTATGAAACCGAAATAAGTTTCATTGTATGTGAATATAAACAACAACAAACAACAAAATATGAATATTAACATCAACAAAATAGCAAAAATATGATTCCATAACCTACAGGAAAAAGTATGAAACCAATATAAGTTTCATTGTATGTGTATATAAACAAACAACACCAACAAAAATTGAAAATTAACATCAACAACATAACAAAAATGTGATTTCATAACCTACAGACAAAAGTATGAAACCAAAATAAGTTTCACTGTATGTGTATATAAACAACAACACCAACAAAAATTCAAAATTAACATCAACAACATACAAAAATGTGATTCCAATAATATACAGAAAAAGAGAATGAAACCAAAAACGGTTTCACTGAATATAAACAAGAACACCAACAACAACATTTGAAAATTAACATCAAAAACATAACAAACTATGATTCCAATTATATACAGGAAAAAGTATGAAACCAAAAACGGTTTCACTTGTTTGTGAATATAAACAACAACACCAACAACAACATTTGAAAGTTGGATTTCATTTTCAGAGGAATGATTGAACTAATACAAAAGCTTGAACCGAATGAGAATATGATCAAAATTGAAAGAAAAAACTGAAAATACAGTAGGAATCTTCAAAAAACAAACAATTTGAAGTTACAGTTCCTGATCTTCACTTGAACAGAAACGAATACAATTTTGAGTTTGGTTCTTCAAAAGTTTGATAATCAAATAAAAACCAAAATCAATAAATCGAAAATTAAACTTACCTGATGAAATACAACTGAAGCTGAGTTTCTGTTCTTCACATAAACAAATACGAACTCGGTTCTTCAAATAATCAATGGATTTGAAACTGTTTGAGATGAATCGAAGCTAGAATTTTATGTTCTTCAATTAAACAGCACCAAAAACGAACTCAAATCTTCACTTACACAACAGAATTTGATTTGAAGAAGATATCTTCAATTAAACAACACCAAAAACGGACACAATTCTTCAATTAAATTTCAGGAATCAGATTTGGAGAAGATATATTTTGATGAAACCCTAGCCGAATTTGGAGAAGATATGTTTCAATTCTTCAAATAATCAGATTTGGAGAAGATATGTTCTTAGCAGAATTCTCTCATCCGAATTTTAGAGAAGATTTGGTTTTAAGATTTGTTTCCATTTAAAACTTATAGATTATATAGGAAGGGAAATTCGGGTACATTGAAAATAATTAAAATCTAAATTTAATTATTATTAAGGGAAATGGGGTTTTTGTTTTATTTTTAATAAAAATAGTTTTTCTTTATAAAAGATAATATGGGAGGATTTTTTGCATGGTAAATTTGTTCACCTTGGTTTTTTATACCAAGTTTTGATAAAAATATTTGAATTCAGTAAAACCTCTGAGAACTAAAATAAAATAAAAATCATTCAGTGACATTGCAATTTCATATAACTTTTATAAACTTAAATTCCTTCGACATTAAATATTAAATAAAACAAAGTTTATAGTCGAATGGTTTCCATCAACTCCAATAAAAAGAAAGTTAGGAGTTCAATGTTTATATTCATATTAATATAGTTGTACAGTTGGATTTGGCGGGATAGATCTGACAATAGGACCAGACTGGATTCAGATAGGGATCTGGATCCCGACTTCCGCATATAAAAAAAAAGGTAAAAAAAAGTATGGTAACGCCATCAGACCATAACTTCATTAGTACTTCTTTGTATTACAAATATGACAGTATCCATATACATCATGACAGTACAGCCTTGAATTCCATTCTTCATGGAAACAAACATCATGCCCACATTATGGCAGTTCAATGAGCTGTTTCGCCTTTCGCTCGTGTTAATTACAACTGGCTCGCTCAAACTGAACACTTGAGAGAATCACACCAATATGATGACCAGTATTTCATCGGTATGAAAAGAAATGTCAAATATGTGACCTCCTTTAAGCGGGTAGGGCAAAAAGAGGCTACACTTATACGGTATGGGCTTTAGTTTTTCTATTCCGCAAAAAAAAAGGTGGGTAAGCACAAGTGAAATGCTCATTAAGGTAAAAGAAAATTGTAGGAAATGAAAAACATCACGATAGTATTTGGACTACCGGATTTTGAGTTCTGTTTTCTTCAACCTCTCTTTCTCTAATGGAGGTGGTTTCATTGCATTCCTCATCATCATCCTGTAAATGAACCATACAGAAGCCACATCAGTTTAAAGACAAAAAAATAAAAATCCGTAATTAACAGCAAAATCGAACTCTTCCAAAACCACCGCTTCACATTAGATGCTCTTCTATTTGTGTGAGACCCACCAAAAGGGTTCACTACTACCCTCTATTAGAGCTTACACTTTTGGGGGAGTTTGATTTAACGATTTGTCCAGAATTATTGCAAAAAATACTGACATAAAGTCGTATCAAAATCCAACACCAAGAAAAGAGAAATGTAACCAATTTGAAATATTGAATGCAGATTGAAAACTATCACAACCTAAATTTAGGGTAAGGAAAGCAGCTAGTAACTTCTAACTTACTTGGTGTAGTTCTTGCAATCTATTTTGAACAGATTCGATTATGCGGACCATTATATAAAGTGGGATTAGAATTCCACATGCTCTTAGTATTAGTACCTGAAAAATTCACCAAAAAGCGGCAAAATATTAACATTAACTCACACCACTAACACTAGCATTGTTGCTCAATATCATATTGTGTTGCTAATACTTACGGTCACAAGTGTAAATGCGTAATCATCTGTTTCGCTAGTGAGGACAGCAAGAAGATGCCTCGCAAGCAAAAGAAACGTGAACTGCAAAATGTATTAGGAAGACAATATTAACTCATTGAGATCCCAACGAAATAAACAAAAAGATTTTCATTACATAACATTAGGCATCAGTGACATCATGTAAGGTTGTCATACTTTATGAGTAGACAACTGATAAGCCGTTGTATCTAATCTCCCAAAATGGGAAACCTAAATTCAATATGGACTATACCTGTGCATTCTTTTTCTTTTTGCTCAGTAAAGATTATAAGTATAATAACAATGATACTGATGTAATGAACCACAAAATATACAGGTTCCACAAAAAGCAACTTACCTGTTGTAAAAAAATTAACGTTTACAAAAAAAACCTGAATATCCTCGAAAATATACAGCTTCTTGCGAAGTTAGTTTCATGGGCTAGGGGTTCAATTGTATGCTGGTGTCTTACATTTTTTAGTGTGAGTTGCATTCTTGTGGAGTTAGTTGCAATGGATATGAGGGTTTCTATGTTTGAGGGCTTCTTACATCATTTCTTGTGAGTGCCATTCTTTGAGGACCTCCCAACAATTAGTCAGATGGTATCACTTTCCTTTTCACGAAACAAATGTGATAAGCTACAAAATATGCAGCTCCATGAAATGCAACTCACATACTATTGTAAGAAGGCCTTGAGCATAGAAACCCTCCTATCCTTTGGATCATAATGTCCATAAGCAAGTAAAGACATTCCTCGCAAAAAGTATGAAAATTCAATTCCTTTTCAATGATGAAAAAAGTACTTACAGTTATAGCTATAAACCGGAAACAGCTAGCACTTCTTTCAGCAATTGACGAACACCCGGATAATTCACTATCAACTGCCACGATTGCCATTAATCCAGGGTTATGTAACTGTTGGTTTTGAATTGGAACGTCCAAACTATCTCTGTTATAACGAATAAAAAAAACAATAGTTTGAATTCAAATTCTTTAATTATTACTAATATAGGTATAATAAGCTGTACTAAAAGTCTCCAACAACACATTATAGATGTCTCCATTACTTTAAAGGTTTAATATTGTAATACTAATCAAATTGCGACGTGGATATTACTAAGCAATTATATATTGAAATAAAATCATTATAGATCTAAATAAACATGTCCACCACTTGTATAACACACCTTATTGTCACCGATATATCATTTGGTTTAGCTGGTTGGGGTGGTGCTGTGTATCCTGGTTGAAACTTCTGTACCATAGAAAACCCAACATAATAATTTAATTAACATTAATATCACACAGGATTGCCACGTAATAAGGATAGAAACCAAATAGCAAGAAAAAAGAAAAATTCTTCTATGAAAAAACACAAAAATTTAAGAAAAAAGAGGAAATTAAATTGCAAAAGACCCAAAATCCTAACGCATGACAAAAATAGAAAACCCCGGAAAGGGTTTAGGAATTAAGAAAAGGATAAGGAATTACAAACCTGAAGACAGATTTCACAGATGGTATTACCCTTCTCATCACACCATCTCTGTATGCATTCCCTATGAGCATACTGAAACACCAAAAGAACATAAATTTCAACATTTAAAACATGAATTGGCAGGAAACCCGTGTTTCAAATTCTTTGATTTTTTGTATGAAATCATGTAAGAATGAATAAATAAATACCTTGCAAGTACCAGAACAAGCACAAGGAGCTTCTAATTTCTTAGAACAACCAAGTTCTTCTTCTTCATGACAAATTCTACACTGTGGTACTGAATATGGTTGTATTAAACTTTCTATTAACAACACGGTTTCTCTATCTTCCATTCTTTTCTTCTTCTTCTTCTTCTTCTCCTTCTCCTTCTCCTTTCTCCTTCTTCTTATGCTGATTATGAATCTTCTTCTCCTTCTCCTTGTATTATTTATTTCTTTTGTTTTGTCTCTGCCTTTCTCGATTTTAAAAGGAACCAAACATAAGACAAATGGTGTCCAAAATACCCTTTTTTATATTTTTAATGACAATTACACCCTTGAGACTGAAACAAAACACAGTAGAACCCGCTTTGATTTTGACTAGTTTCTTCTTGTCTCTATCTCAATATAAATAGATGAAATGTGAAGCGTACTGACTACTGATTCTTTAAGCGTTTAACGAAATTCAAAACTTCAAAATTTCAACTCAATATCTTAAGGTCGGTATAAAGTGGACCACACTGGATTTCTATAAAAATAAGCACTTATTTTTTGAACAATTATGGTTTCGTTTTGGCTTTTCAGCTTAATTTCTTTAATAAAATTGTTTATATTTTTGTTCCTCCTTTGAATCTTTTTCATAGAGGTAGGACCTGTTTGGAAGGTTCTAGGATGTGTATTGGCTTTTTCACTTATTTTATTACGGGGCTTATAACAGTGATATATATATATATATAAATTTTATGTGTTTATCCTCTTCTTGATCTTATCGTCTTTAATGGAGTATCTTCATCTATAATTTTGTTGTCATTGTGTAAATAAATCTTACTCGAACAAGTGTATAACAAAATTGGAAAAAGACTAGTGTTTTTAGTCTTTTAACTTTGATTGGAAGCAAGATTAGATATTTGATTCAAGAATAGGTGATGTTGGGAATTTGACAAAGAGTGCTGAGGATGTAGCCGACTTCTTTAACAACAATCGATTCATGCTAACCTTTCGTGATCCTGTTGCATGCTGATAAGATTCCCAACCATACTTGATTCAAAAATTATATTTATTCACCTTGAATGTCACTGTCAAACCAATTTCCTTCTAAATAATAATTAATTATCTATTTTTCATAGTTAATTTTATGTTAGATTTGTGGCATGATCGATGGTTTTATATACTATTAAGATTAGTCTCATATTGGATAGATAATTTAAGATCCTGTAGTTAATAAACCTCGGAAAACCCTAATCGTGAAAGTCGATTTCGAGGTTAGTTAGACCCATGGACTTCAATATGATATCAGAGCAAACAATTTGTAATGAGTCATTTGACCAGAATTCTACTCCGCGTCACCCGATTTCATGCCACGTGTTAGACCCAAAGAAGCTACACGTAAGGGGACGTATTGAGATTATTCCCACATTAAATGGATAACTTAAGATATTACTGGTAAATAAATCTTGGACAACCCTAAGCTTGTAAGCCGGTTTTCGAGGTTAGTTAGGCGACTTCAATAAATATTCTCAATCATTTTAATATAATCATGATCGAGAATTTTTTTTTTATCTTAGCGAATAATTTATTATAAATTATGTTTATAGAGTTTTAGAAAAATGATTGGATTGAATAATTTATTTATAAAGATCTTATTTAATTTTTTTTGGATTGGATTGGTGTTGTTGTAAAATTATTAATACAATAATTAAAATTATAATTCAATCAACTAGATTAAAGAAAGAGTTCGGGTTTAGTTTGATTTTGGGGAAAAGTAGGAATTATGATTTATAATTGGTAAAATGTGTAGGAAAACAAGGAGAAAAATTATAATTATTGGTTCAGTTTAATTTTAGAGGAAAGTAGGAATTAGGGTTTATAATATTAATAGAAGAATTACAATTAATTTAAATTATAATGTTGCTTTTGATTTAAAGAATAATTAGGGTTTATTTTTGATTTTAAGATAAAAGTAGGATTAAAGTGATTATTAACAAAAAATAAAATAAAACTTATTTGGTTTTCACTTTGACTTGAATTTTTTGGATTATAAAAAATAAATGCATGGACTATATATAAGAGAATCCTTTAAAAATGAATATTAATCGATATATTAGTAAAACTTATGTTTACATATCATACGTGACAAGAAGTAATTATTTTGGAAAAAGAAAAAGAGATGTGTGATTGGCTAAATAAAAGGATTCTTGGTAATTATTACATGTTATATTTGGACACTCCTGCTTAAGAAGATTTAGAGCTTCTCCAAATGAATATGTGTAAGGGCAAATATCTAAATCTATATAGGATAGATATCTATTTTTCCTAAAATCATTCCCCTAAAATCATCACCCGATCCTAACTTCTTAAACCAAGCATAATTCGTGAAAGACTCGATCATTATTTCATATTATTAATTTTATTAATTAGTAGTCAAGCATTCAAAAATAACAACAATAATTTTGTCTTCTAGATTGTTGTAAAATCTTATTTTCATGGTGTGTATATTAATACATATTCAACGTCCTCGTAACCCTCTTTTTTTGTGTTTTCTACATGACAACACAATTAAGACATCCTCCTTCTTATTTGACTTTAGTTTTTTCTTAAAGTTAGGATGGAAAAATATTGATCTCCGACCGTAGTGTTTTTTGACAACTTCTTTACTTAGGTGCCAATTTTATTGTCAACTTAATTTAGGATCTAATTAGATTTTAGATTTTATATTTTCTTTTCAACTTAATTTAAGATTGTATTGGATTTTATTTGAATCAAATAGGAAGAAAAATCTCACAAAAAAAAAATGGGAGGAGAAAAAACATGGTGGGGAAAATTCGGTGAAGTATAATTTAGAACTAAAAATATTTATTTAATTCGTTAAAAATAATTTTAATTAAATATAAGCTGACTAGGATGGGCTGACATCCTATTTAACTAGACACACCTATATGATGTCAACCAAAAAGTAGGCCACATCATCTATACATTGGTTAAAGAAAATTAGGATTGAAGAAAGATTTTAGAAAAAATAAAAGTGTATCCGAAATAGATTTAGACATTCAATTGGAGAAACTCTTATACGGCACTTAAGAGACTAAGAGATTAAAAAGGATTTGGATTGGAGATGAATTTTTTTCATTCTCAATATTTAGGAATCTATATAAGGATTTTTTTTACCGTAACATAAAAAACACACTTTATAATTTCTTTCTTTATTTTTTTTGAAAGAAATACTAATTAGATAGATTAATGAATTATTTAATTTCTAATTTCTTTCTTTCTTCATAATTCTCATATCTTATATATAATTATCAGAAAATTGATGAGGTAGAGCGTAGGTTGAGATATCATAAATTATATCAAAAAAGTTTTGTTTAAGGAGTTCAGTAGGGATTGATTCCATCAGTCCTACTATAGATTAACGCAAGGTTCATAGCAGCCTTATTAGTAGTTTTCCTCACAAGATTAATACCGCTTGTTCATATGTTTATATCATCAGCTGAAGAACTTCTCTATAATTACTTTTTTGAAACTCCATCTTAAATTTCATTTTAGATTTCTTCATCTCCCTTCTCCTTGATTATATCTTTTTTGTTTTAGGAGTGGATTGGAAATTCTCTTGCTCTTCTGCGATTTCCTACTTGATTTGTGAGAATGAATCCATATCTTATCTTGCTTAGAGAAAGTCCAGTGGGGATCAAAAAACCTGCCCATTATCTATGCAAGGTGGATGGGCAAATCTATTTTCTGGTAATGGAAAAATAATTTATCGAATCAGATTGAGCCGATTACATCAACTTGGGATGACTGTCCCAAGTTGCTGCGACAACGATTACATTTTAATATCACGCCAACGAATATATATTCCTTTACCCATCCATTCACTTATTTTAACACAATCAACTTCTATCCATTCTCTATTTTCACAAATAAAAAATCTTCAAATTTTCTTTAATATATTACTTGTTTTCAGTCGTTTCATTCACTATATGGATCATAATTTGGAAAATGAAGAAACATACATATTAGCGGAAATGTTTTTACAACAACAACAGAGGATTATGCAACAGTTGGATCAAATGGATGCATGCAGATTCAGACGATGAGAGAACGATGACCAACACTATGATATAACTATTCACAGGGCAAATACTACGAGCTCCAGAACCAAGAGTTGTATTGAGAAAAAATATATACGTGGAGATATCGAGAGAATGGACATCAACAAATGATGTGTAATTATTTTATTAAGATAAATATGTACTCTGATGAGGATTTTCAACGTCGCTTCGGCATGCCACAATACTTGGTCGTGCGGGTTATTGGAGAGGTTTGTCGGGTAATTAAACCATAAATTTCAACTATCAGTTTGACGCAATAAATATACAAGGACACAGTCCTGAACAAAAGGTCATTGTAGCCCTAAGGATTCTAGGTTATGGTGTGCCTGTGAATGCCTGTGATGAGTATATTCATATGGAAAAAACAACAACATACGATAATCTCATAATGTTTTGCAAAACTGTATTCATCCATTTCGGTCCACGTTATTTAAGACAACCAACGCAAGATCATGTCGACCAACTACTAGTTGAAAACAAGAAGAGAGGCTTTCCCAGAATGTTAGGTATCCTTGATCGCATGCATTGGTTTTG